>BSBK01007742.1:0-600000 GCA_027943335.1 Chamaecyparis obtusa
ATATGTATATATATACATATATATGTATATATATACATATATATATGTATATACATATATATGTATAATAAATATATATATATATATATATATATATATATATTATATATATATATATATATATATATATAATATATATATATATATATATATAGACATATATTTCTTTCTAACTATTCTATTATTCCTTTCTAACCAAATGCTCCAAATGAGAATTGAGGGAGCTACATTCCATAAACAACCATAAAAAGAGAATGTAAATAAGGAAGGTCACGACAAAAACTAAGTTTTTAGATGTTGACACAATACCATAAACCATCCAAATTTACCAAAAGACAATACCAACATTTTGATGCAAAAATACATTGTAAGAATAGGTGATCTAAAGACTCCACAAATAGCCACATAATATGCATGGAAAGACAACAGTAAAGCCTAATTTATCCAATTGCATTCTTCTCAAAATTATATCATGAACAACCAACCATGCAAATGCACTAATATTGGAAGACAATCACTATTCCAAACAAGTCTAGATGGCCAACAATTATCTTTTGGTGGAGGGGAAACAAACATCTACCCTTCCCTAACTGAATAATCACTAGATTTAAACCTAGTCCAAATGATTTCATCTTTCATATTAAGATACACAAGGGGTCTTCTCAAGTTTAAAAGTAAAAGAAAATTTAATCTCTTAATTGACATGGAGAGAATTAATATATTTCCATTTAGCCACCAGGAAGGGACTAGAGAGGTCTAGATGAAAATAGTCACCCACATACATCCCCCATTGAGACTTCAACAAAGTCATTAAAGGGGACCAATCATGGATATTTATTAGTGCAGTATGTCCATCTCATACATCTTTCCATAATTTGGCTTTTCTACCATTGTGAACCACCCATGAAAGATGGGGAAGAAGTAAAGACTTGCATTTAATCATAAAGTTCCAAATATCCAATCCCTTTGGAAGGGAGGAAGAAGTAAAAATGCATTCTCTAATATAATTTCCTAGATACTTTGCAAACATAAAAGAATCCCATTTGGATGAGGGTTCCTTATATAGTTTCTATAATAATTTTGTCCCGAGATCTTTATTTTGCTTATCCAAATCTCTAATACCCGCACCTCCTTGATCTTTAGGAATGCATAATTTGTCCCATGAAAGGAGAAGCAACTTTTTTTATCACCAACATTATCATTCTATAGGAAAGATCTTAAAATCGATTGCATCTGAATTATGGAATTCTTCAGAGCTTTAAGCATAGACATAAGTAAATGGGAACAACATTAAGCACAAATATGATCAATACAATTTTCCTAGATAGAGTAAGCCATTAATGATTCCAAGATAATATTCTAGAAGAAATTGACAAAATCACCCTTTCCCAAAAGTTATGGTTATAAGATCCAACAAAGAAAGGAATGCCAATGTATTTGCATGGGAAAGAGCCAACTTTAAATCCCCAAAATGAGTAAGTCTATTCTCAACATATTATATTTGCATAGGAAAGTTCTTATTTTGCAACATATTATTATCGTTTGTTTTCCTGGTTTTGGATTTGGGAAGTTGTTGTGTATTACAAACTTTATTTTAAATTAATATATATTTTGAGTGGCTTCAATCACTTTTATAAAAATAAATAAATTATTATTTAATTAATGGTCTTTTATGCTATTATTAGATAAATTGTTTAATTTATTTAGTTAGTTCACTTAGCTTATTTTGCTAAACCTAAGTCTTCTAATTACCTTTATTAAGTGATTTTATAAGAAATACTTAATTACACTCTCATCATATGACTAGGTCATCCTAGTCTATCTCACATGACACCTCACCCTAGGATAAGGTAATTAATTTATTTTATTTTATAATTAGCCTATTTATCCTCAACCATGAGTCCTATTCCCAAGGGGTCCAAAGAGATTATGCTGCCTAAAGAGACTTAGTTTCATGAACACGTGTCCTCATAGGACTTGTGCTATGCCATCTTACCTACAAACTAGTGGCTTGTCTCTCTAGCTCATTTGGTCAAGGATGACTCATAGGGACACTTGTGAAAAGAGTCCTACTATGGAAAAGGTTCTTCCTTATTCCTCTAAAGAGTCATGGAGAGACACTTGAAAAGTGTCTCTCCTTCCCTCATGACCCTTCAACTTGTCATTGTAGGAGGAACAGTCCCCCTACTCTTCCTCTTACATTTCAACCACTTCCTACTTCTTCTCAACCTCTCTAACCAAGTCAATTTCAACCATTGATCTTTACACCTTTCAATCTCAGCCATTTGACCTTGCTAGATAGTCTTGATGGTTGTAAAAGTATAAAAAAGGAGAACTTTTTCACCATTTGAAGCTAATTAGAATTTAGAGAGGATTAACAATCTTATTAGCATTTTGAGCATTTTAGCATCCTAAGTACTTTGTGAAATTTTTAAGAGCATTTTGAGAACATCGTAGCATAATCATATCTTTTAGAATTTAGAATCATCATTATCTATTTAGAAGCATTTTTCTTATCATTAGCTCATCTTGCATCATAGCATTTAAATCATTTAGGAATTCACCTTAAGTGCATTGCATAATCCACTATATTCCACACTTTGGAGACATCTTGGTGAAGTTGATTTAAGATTCGAGATATCAACAACCAAGAACTCAAGCACATGAAATAAATAGATTCAAGATATTGAATATATTGAGAAGATGCTAGCATTGTTGTCATTTATGTCAAAACCAAGTTATACCTATTGTATATCGGTATCAATTGGTTGTCTATTGGATGTTAGTTAGATATTGGTGGTTTGGTTATATGAAGAACATATCTAGTACATGTAGTTTTTGGGTTATGATGTCAGATGTACTTGTTCCTATTATTGGAATTAATCTCTTTGGTACATCTATATGTTTCAGTGTTCGCTAAAGCATGGAGTTGTGGTTGGTATTTGTTGACTGTTGAGTTTCAAAGTTCTTCTAGGTATCCCTGCTATCTAGACATTCTTCCAGGTCATCACATATTTTTTTATAACAATTATACTCTGGATAGTTTCTATTGGGTTTCATCTATTGGTTGGTTTAGAAGTTTTGTTGACCAAGTCATGGACTTGATTGTGACATTCTGTTGGGTTCCAAAATTTCCCTATCTTTGGTAATTGTGCTATGTAACATGCATATCTTAAGGGTGACCTATCTTTAGGTCTCATGGTAACATGGTATGAAGACATCTTATGTATCGGTAAGTGCACAAAGATGGGGGACCAAAAAGGGGGTATAAGATGCCACATTTTTCCTAAAATCATAAAACTCTAAACTTCAACAAGAAATTGAAGATAGTTAGACTCAAAATTTTAAGATGCAACAAAAACAAGAGTTGTAATACTCTGAATCTAGTTCCTAAAATACTAACTTATTTTTAAAATGGTGCATATTAAGGCCCTCAAAAAGGGGGAGCACAAAAAGTGGTCCTATTTTTTGTGAAAAAACATAACATAGCATTTGGTGTGCTCCCCCTAAAATTTTAACTTTTTTTTTGAATTTTTTTAATCGCTCCAGTGAGAAGTTAGCTAACACCACGTAGTTTATCCTAGAATTTTTTGGTAATTTTTTGATGAATGTATAATTTTTGATGAATTTACGAAGTGCACACATCCTAAAAACATGAAATTTCTATGTGCTTCCCCTAGAAATAATTTAAAACTAATCGAAAATCAAATTTTCTTTTTTTTTAAAGTGTGTAAAATAGAGTTTAGTTTCTAAAAATGTAACTTGTTGCAAAATTTGATGAACGAGCCAAAATCTATGCCCAAAATACTACACATTGGTTTTTTACAAAAAATGGACATACACACAAAAGAAATTAGAGATGAAAAACTTAACATAATCAGAATTCAAAATAAATTATATACTTAGATAGCTAACAGAGAGATTTGCAATATCACGTCATCTAATTTTTACGTTCTTGAGCCATGAGTAAACTTGATGAGGAGCACACAAAAAAAAGATGTCATTTTTTTGTATGTCTTCTGGAAAACATGTCTCGGGCCTATTTGAATCACCCAAGCCTTTGGGTTGGATCTCCAAGGAAAATCCAAACCTTAGGATTGGTAAATTCCAATGACTTACAAAGCACGTGCGCCCTATAGGGTGAGCACACTATTGAAATCTATGACTTCCATAGGGCGTGCACCCTATTTAAGTCATAGATTTAAATAGTGATGGGAAATAGTCAGAGTGAGAGGGAGGGAGGGAGGGAGGGAGGGAGAGAGAGAGAGAGAGAGAGAGAGAGAGAGAGAGAGAGAGAGAGAGATATGTTTGTGTGTGTGTATGTGTGTGCAAGGATGACATACTCACCCGTGTTTGCATAATATAGCCGCACGACCAAAAAATCTCATTTTCCACTTTAGGAGCGGGAGGATTTATACAAATATAACATTTAAGTATAAGTTTGATTTATTTAATTTCTTATACTTTAAGTTATATTTTTATAAATTATAAAATATAATACTTTCAGGATGTTTGGGATAGGTTCCAGCTTCATAAGAGTTAAGATGCAGATTCTAGATTTTGGGGGTTTTCAAAAAATTCCAAACTTAGCCAAATTTCAGGATTCAGCAAGCCTTCAGTAGGGTTACCTCCCACAATCCATCATGGATTTCTAAGGTCAAACTGAAGCTGGCAAAAGGATTCCCAAAGGGTTTTAACTTGTTTTATCACAAATCACTTGGTTTCGACCCCATCTCTATGACAGACTTAGCTTAGCTCTCGCCCAATTCCCAGACAAACATGACTTCCCAATAGGCCAAAATCACTCAAACCTCATTTTTCAGACCTAGGGACTTGAAAATAGCCACCAACAAAGACTACCTAAGACCTAGTTATGAATACTTCGACATTTGGCATTGATCAATGATCAAGCATCATAGATTCATACTAGTTTTGTAGAAACTGTTTACTATTTTGCTACCAGACATCATCCCCTATCGAGGTCTTCATGTAGCTCCAAGGTGGTGTTCACTTTGAGTCTTCAAGTCCCAATGTGTAGATAATCTAGCATTTGAAATGGAGTTACACTTATCGATATAGAGGGTTTTGATAGTTGGATAAGAACTATACACAATCTATGAGATGACAAAGAAAATATGGAAAAGGTGGCAGAAAGGGTCAAGAATTGACTAACTATGGATCAAGTTCCAATTTGGGTTTCAAGACTTGAATCACATGTCTCATGAAGGTGTAAAAAATCATTATGTAATTAGGGCCTAGAGACTCGATTACAACTTGTGTATAGATTAGACTTGTAATCATGTCCTAGAGATCCAATTTAAACTTGTAGATAGTGCAAGTTAATATGCAGTCGAGTCTCAGAGTCATGATTGCAATTGTGTAGTAAGAAGGATTTGTCATCAGATCTTGAAAACCTAGTTACATGGCTTGTTATGTAATTTGGTTCTCAACACCCAAAATACATGACATATTTACAAGTTGGGTCTCAAGAGCCAAAATACATGACATTTTTTCAGGGCAGGTCTCAAGACCCAAAATAAACCACATGTTTTCAATTACGCAACATGTTTACAAACATTGTGTCTCAATACAAAATGTGTGTGTGAGTTAAGTCTCAAGACCCAAAACACATGATGTATTCTAGGTATAAAGACTTTCATTGCACAATGCTCTTGCAACTTGGGTCTGAAGACCTAAATTATGAGTGTAGAGAGCCTTAACATGCAACCTGGTCTTAGAGACCGGACTACAACTAGATATAAAACCTTAGCATGTAATTGGGTGTGAGAGACCTGATTACAAGAATGCATGGTAAATAATATGTAGTTGGCTCTTTAAGACCCAATTGCAAGTGTAGACAGTGCAAGATAAAGTGTATTTGGGTCTGAGAGACCCAATTGCATAAATGCATTACAAAGGATACGTAGGGTGACTTTCAATTAGATCTTAAAGACCTTATTGTAATTGATTGATTATAAAGACAATGAAGATAATGCAAGGGAATTTTGAGAAGTTACGTCAAAATGCATGCCTAGGTAAAAGAACAATAAGTTGTCAACCTTTTATAAAGGAAAAGGCTAACAAAATCAAAGTTGCTCAACTTCAATAGTATAAAAATGACACTTATGTTTGGAATTTGAAGATGATGTAAACCAATTAAATATGTCAAAAAGGATGAAGTTTATGATTAATATTTTTAATAATTTTTTTGAACAAGAATTGATATGTTTTCTTAATTTTTAAAGACAATTTTTTCAATTGCTGAAAAATACTGAAAATAAGGGGTCTAGTTCCCACCAAAAAATTATATGTAAATAAACATTTTTTCTCCTAATTTCAAAATATGTTATAGATGACATATATAACTATATTCTCTTTTATAACAATTCAAATTCTAACTCACCTGAAATCGACAGTTTTCATCTCCCACCATATTTTTCATAACATATCTATCCCAACCAAACAAGAAAAATATATTCTTGAAGAGGAATCTCTCCATTAGTGGACCATATGTTTTTCAAATTTATTTAATATGATTACTATTTTTTCTTTCTCCAAATCAATATCTCCTTGTCTGTTAAAATACCTATTTGCAATATTTTTTAATTACAATAGACTATGTCTAATTAAAACACTATAAAATCTCTATGAGGATATTCTTGACTCCGATCTCTACAAAAGGGTATTTTGTATTTTTAAGAAAATATAATTAGCAATATTAGGAGTTATTGAAACATCACCTTTTCTTAAATAATTTTATTTCTATAACTTACTTGGACCCAAAGTGCTATAAAACATGCAATTAATAGACATTTCCAATTGGAAAAGTTAAATCACTTAAATATAACTTAGCTAGAATGAATCTAGCTAGACCATATGTTTGACTAAAATTAATTTTTAGTTAGAAATACTCAAATTTAGTTGTGATGATAACTTAGCCTAAAAGGTGACACTTGATTTTGCTTAGAATTAAAAAGTGAATAACTTTTGCAGGGTTAACCCTTGAATCTTGCTAAGAAAAAATTAGGGACAAAAACCAACTTTGAATGGGGAGCTTTGTTTAGTAATGGAAACTATTTAAGGGAGAAGTATCCAAAACTTGAAGTGTCTTTATCATCCATTTGACTACAAATTTAACAAACATAGAAACAAAAAGACAACAAGGATGACATGACCAACTAAACAACCTACTGAAATAAAAATCAACTTTGTGAAACTACAGTTATTGGAAAGAAAAAACTAACATATCCTAGACCAACCAAAATGGGAATTTTCTCAAATGAATTCATTAACAGGTTTGTGACGATAGCTACCTTTCTTCAATAGCTTGTGATGTCTTGCATGATCATTGATGGGAAAATATTGATGAAAAATTCAAACAATGGTACCATGACTCAATGCATCACTTTCTAGAATAAATAAGAAAATTCATATGCCTCCTCAAACAAAAAATGCATACTGATATTTGAAAGTGTTTCAAGGAATCTAGAATGCCTTTTCTCAACTACCAATGCACCTTTAGTTAAACTCTTTTACATCTCCTCATGTTCAGGTGCAAGTGTTTCCTTTAATGGTTTGCTAGCTTTAAGCCCAGCTAGATGTATGATTAGACATCTACTTGAAACAAAAAAATTGGAAATCTTATTGCCAATTGGGAACCTCACCCACAACCATATGCTAATTGGAATGAGTTACCTCATGTGATCCAAGAGAAAATATGTGGTACAGGAGTACCCACTACAAAAAAATGAAGTTTTCATCTTCTTATGACTCCTAGGGGGATCTTGTGGATGTCCAAGTCCTATAAGGTATCCTATCAATCTAGTGGTCCAACTTGTAAGGCCTTGTTCCAAGATTTGGCATTCATAAGCCGCTTGATTAATCATGGTCAAAGGATCCCAAAACATTAGGATTTAGGAGTTTTTATTATTTTTAGGTCCTTTTAGTTATAGTTGAACTATTGGTTCATGTATTTTAGTGAGTTTGCACTTTTGGTGCACAAATGCAAAAATTGTCAAATTGTTGTCAAAAAGTTGTCAAGCACCTTTTGGACAACATTAGCAACTTTTATTTTTAAGTCCTAACGACTTCCCCAATGGGTGGATGGTTTGAAATATAGTTGTAACCGATAAGGAACACCTTCAAATATCCCTACCAGCGGGTGGAAGGTATCATGATGCAATTTGGCTTTTCAATCAATAAAAATAGACTATTTTACTGTATAATTGGTGGCATCAGAGAATTGTATGGATATGTATGACACCTAGACAAGGTAAAACTTATTTTTCTAGATCCTCCTATGTTTTACCTTTCATATGCATTTGGTTTTGTGTCTTGATTCTATTCCTAACTCAAGTTATTGAGATTTTTACCCTGTTACCCTAGTTTGGTTCCTTCACCTAGGGTTTTGTATAAGTTCTCTCATTTTGAGAATTTCCACAATGGGAAATTGATGGCCTTTGGTGGAATGCTTCCTTGTATCATGTACTTAAAGACTATGCAAGATTTTATGGTGATCTTGCAGGAAGATGGGAGTGTTGGACTACAATTGATTTGGAATCTGATTGAAGAATCCATGATTAAAGATCACTAAGGAGTTGTTGATTAGATATGTAATATGATTAAATCAATATTATGTTGGAATTGATGTCAAATAGTTTGACAACAATTATCTTGTAAGTTACTATACTGAGACATTTGAAGAAAGGTGAAAGAGATGAAGAACAGAGAAATCTACATGGGGAAAGATGTACATTACAGATGAGGATAAGGAACACATTGAGTAACTTGTTGATGAGTCTATGACTTGATGATATTGACTTTATTATGTTGCATTCATCTATGATGGAGTATAGAGTTGAAAGACACAAAGCAGTGTTGTTGGTAAATGAAGCATTTCTAGTATACACCGACGGAGTGTAGTGTATACTGATCGCAGTATTAATCGAGAAGTGTTCACTGATGCATTCTTTGTTAACTGAGTGAAACAAAATGAACTAAATGATTAGTTTAGCTGATAAGATTGATGAGCTGTAAAGTACCTTGATTTCAGTGATAATAGATAATGTTTGTTATGAAGATTGATGGCTAACAAAATTAAAGGAAGATCCAATGGAGCAGATTGAAACGTGTTATTGACACATCAACCGAGAAAGTTTGAAGTGGCAAAATCTATGAATGTGGTTAAGCGACAAAATTTGATGGAGGAGAAGAAAATGATTTACTTGTCTATATAAGAGAATAGAATTTCATTATGAAAAAATGCTGGAAGAAGTAGAAGCTACAGGAATATCGCGTGAATACAGTTTTCATGCATTCTGATCATACTGGTTAAGTAAGAACCGAGCTGCAGAACAATTACCGAGCTACACAGAGTAATTATCGACGGATAGTAAGTTGATACAGTATTGAATCTGAAGTGAAATATTGGTCATAAGGATTTGTATGGACTAAATATTGATCTATAATCTGCAATTGAAGTTGTATTAAAGCAGATCATTTACTGTTACATATTTAACCATTGTATACAGTCAAAATCTCTTAACCGAGTGGACTCTAAAAGTCTTATGATGTATCATTCATAGAATGAACATTGTTATCCTATCAACCCCATAGTGAATGCTGGTTGGACGATACCTTCTAGTCTAAAATCCTCTAACAAGGTCACACTTGACAGTGTGTCTGTAAACCTTTAACAGGGTTGGGTCTTAACCAACCTCACTTCAGAAGAGTGAACATTTTTGGGTTGCTGGTCCTAGGTGGTTTTTCCCTTTACAGGGTTTCCAAGTTAAATCTCTTGTGTTATGTGTTGATTGTGATATTTTTTTGTTATCATACTTTGCATGTTACATGTTAGATTTGATCAATAACTGTTATAGTATTAGACTGGTAATCAGTAAAAGCACAGACAGTGAAAGTAATTATTGTTTACCAAGGAGCAAAAATTGGAGAAGTTGTTTTGAATTATACATTTTGATGTGGGACACTGGATGACTGATTCACCCCCCTCTTAGTTATTCTAACAATTGGTATCAGAGCAGTGGTTGCTTAGAACAAAGTTTTAAGGACTTAAGCACAAAGGTCTCAAGATGTATAAGAGGGAAGTACCAAAACTGAATAAAGAGAACTTCATAGTATGGCAAAGAAGGATGAAGTTGCACATATCTAGAATTGGGAATTCTGCACTAGACCTGATGGAGAATGGCTACATACAACCGCCCACTGGTCCCTTAACTCTTGATCAACTAAAGGACATGCATGAACACAATATCACTATGATGGAACTTGTTGCTGCCTGTACTTATGCTGAATTTGAAGACATCAAGGGTTGTGATACTGCTAAGAAGATGTGGGACAAGTTAAATCTGATATATAGTGGAGATCTGAATGTTAAAAGAGCCCAAGCTGAAAGCCTAAGAGGCAGATTTGATGATATGAGAATGAAAGAAGGTGAGAACATTGTACAATACTCAAATAGACTAAAAGAGGTGGTACATGCTATTAGAGCATCTGATGGAGTGATTGATGATGAAACAATGATAAGCAAGATTCTCAGAGCTTTGCTGCTAGTTTATGCAATCAGGATCTCTACAATTCATAAAACAAGAGCTACATCCAACCTTACTCTTGACACTTTGATTGGTAAACTTACAACCTTTGAATTAAACAACTTTGATAATAGTGTTGTTCCTTCTGTTGAATCCACTTTCATGTCTTCTTTGAAGATTGGAAAGTCTAGCAGGAATATTAAGAATTATGATAGTGATGATAATACCGATGATGAACTTGATGAGCTTGAAGCTCTTATGGCCAGAAGATTGCCCAAAGGAAAGGGAAGGTATAGAGGTAAGCTACCTTTGGCATGTTTTAATTGTAAAGAAGTCAGTCATATCACTGCTAGATGTCCTCAAAAGAAAGATGATGATAGATCCAAAGATCGATCTGAAGGAAGCTATGGAAGAAGAGTCAACAGAGGCTACTGACACAACAATAGAGATAACCGAGATGATAAAGGAAAAAAGGTATGTTACATAGCCGAAGATATTGAAACTGAATCTGATTCTGATGATGATATAGAAGTTGTATTTGTTGCAATGAAAGATGACTCAGAGGAAGAAGAGAAACATGAAGAGACATCACTGATCTCTAAAGTAAGCATAAATGATACATGGATCATAGATAGTGGCTGTACACATCATATGATCGGTGATGTAGAGAAGTTTGATCATCTTGTTGAATATAATGGAGGATCTATGAGAATGGGAAATGATGCACCTTGTATGGTAAGAGGTAAAGGTTCACTAATGATCAATGACAAAATACAATGTGAAAATGCGTACTGGGTAGATGGAATGAACTATAATTTGTTAAGTGTGGCTCAGTTGAACAATTTAGGTCACCGACTGGCTTTTGAGAAAAAAAGGTGAAGATCTATGATGATGAAGGAAGACTTGTTGAAACTGGTACACAATCCAGAGGTAATCTATTCTATCTTGATATGGATCAATCTTCTTGTTTGTTAATAAAGGATGAAGATGCTTGGTTGTGGCACAAAAGGTTATGTCATGTGAACTTTGACAACATGATCAAGATAAGTAGAAAGAAAAGAGTTAGAGGATTGCCTAACTTGACAAAACCTAATCATGCCATGTGCCATGAATGTTAGAAAGGTAAGATGACTAAGTCTACTTTTAAAAGTAAAGACTACTCAACAAAGAAGATACTTGAGTTGGTTCATACCGATCTATGTGGTCCTATGAGAACTCAGAGCTATTTTGGTGATAGATATTTTATTCTTTTTGTTGATGATTATACTAGACTAATGACTGTTATGTTCTTGAAAGAGAAATCTGAAGCCTTTAAAATGTTTAAGTGGTATAAAGCTAAGGTAGAGAAAGAAACTGGAAAAGAAATAAAATGCTTAAGATCTAATAGAGGAGGTGAATTTATCTCTGATGAATTTACTAATTTTTGTAATGAGCATGGAATTAAAAGACAAGTCTCTGCACCGAGGACACCTCAGCAAAATGGCATTGCTGAAAGGAGGAACATGTCTATAATTCACTATGCTAGAACATTGATGATACAAAAGAATGTTGCTCAGACATATTGGAGGGAAGCTATTAGTACAACTGTGTATGTTCTTAATCAAGTACAACTGAAGAAGGACACCAACCAAACACCTTATGAGCTATAGTTTGGACACAAACCTACTGTAAGTTATTTTAGAATTTTTAGAAGTAAATGCTTTATTTTGAAAGATGAGAGAAATGGAAAATTTGATTCTAAAGGAGATGAAGGGATATTTCTAGGATATTCCTCTACAAGTAAAGCATATAAATGTTTGAATAAGGTTACAAATAAGATAGTTGAAAGTACTAATGTTCGTGAGTTTGATGACAAGAACACAGAGGAAAGTACAAAGGAACCAGAAGACTATAGTAGATTCACTTACATTGAACATCCATAGTATCTATTGACACCGCAAGCTATGACAACCGGTCAGTAGGGAAATAATGCAGGACAATAGGCAACACAAACCGATGAACAAGATGGAGCTACTGAGCAAGGAAATGACCCTGAACAGGATGATTAGGAAAGGAGAAACTGAGTTCTAGCTAGTTTTGTTAGAAGACATCATCCCGAGACACAAATCATTGGAGACAGACATGCTGGAATGCAAACTAGAAGCAAAACAAGACAAGGTATATGTCTAGTTTGTGAATTTGAACCTAAAAATTTGAAAGCTGCATTAGAGAATGAAGAATGGGTTAATGCAATGAAGGAGGAAATAGAGCAAATAGAAAAGAACAAAACCTGGTCCTTAGTACCCTGACCTAAAGATAAGAATGTTATCGGTACTAAGTGGATATTCAGGAATAAATTGAATGAAAATGGTGAAGTCACAAGAAATAAAGCTAGATTGGTATGCAAGGGATATGCATAGGAAGAAGGCATTGACTATGGTGAAACATTTGCACCTGTTGCTAGATTGGAAGGAGTTAGAATGCTACTTGCATATGCTGTACACAAGAAATTCAAAGTCTATCAAATGGATGTGAAGTCAGCATTTCTGAATGGTATACTTGAAGAAGAGTTCTACATAGAACAACCTGAAGGATTTGTTGATCCTGACAATAAAGACATGGTATGTAGATTACATTAAGTTTTATATGGTTTGAAGCAAGCACCTAGAGCATGGTATGAAAGATTGTGTACTTACTTGTTAAGTATTGGATTTGTTAGAACAAGTGAAAACAACAATCTGTATATGAAAGGTGATACTAATGATACTATTATCATTGCTGAAATATTTGTTGATGATATTATTTTTGGAGGCTCAGATCTTGTATGCAAGACATTTGCTGATGAAATGCAAAAGGAATTTGAAATGTCTATGTTCGGAGAGATTAAGTTCTTTCTTGGACTACAAGTGATTCAGCAGAGTGATGGAATATTCATCACACAATCTAAATACATAAAGGAAGTACTAAAGACATTTGGCATGGAAGATGCTAAACCTGTGGGAACACCAGTGGCTACTGGATGCAAATTGACAAAGGAGGATGGAACTACAGAGGTAAACCTTACACTTTACCGATCCATGATTGGTAAGTTAATGTACGTAGTTCACAATAGACCAGATATAGCACATGCTGTGGGTATTGTTGCAAGATTTTATGCTAATCCTAGAGAATCACACATGATAGCTACAAAAAGGATCTTAAGATACCTGAAGAAAATAGAGAATTATGGATTATGGTATCCTAAGGAAGGGAAGTTTGAACTGAAAGTTTACATCGATGTTGATTGGGCTGGAAATGTGGATGATAGAAAAAGCACCAGCAGAGGAGCATTTTTCTTTGGTCAAAGACTTGTAACTTGGACAAGTAAAAAGCAGGCTTGTATTTCTCAATCTACAGCTGAAGCAGAGTATGTTGCTGCTGCTACTAACGGTTCAAACATTGCATATATCAAGCAAGTTTTGGAAGGGATGAATGAGGTAATCACTGACTCAGTGATTATATATTGTGACAACACTAGTGCTATTAATATTTGAAAGAATCCTATGATGCACTCTAAGACAAAGCATATATCTATTAAGTATCATTACTTAAGAGAACAAGTGCAAGAGAAGAAAGTGAAGTTAGAATTTGTCACATCTAAAGAACAACTTGCAGATATTTTTACAAAGCCTCTACAGAAGGACACATTTGAATACTTGAGGACTAGACTTGGGGTCTATCCCCTGTCTATCAGTCACTAAGGTGATCTTATTGTTGCATCAACCTACTTTTATCAGAAGATCATTCATGTTGATGTAGCATAGTTCACACTTTGAATCATGTTCAAGGTTGTGATTAAGTTTGAAGAGCTAAAGTAGATTGGGATATTAGTATACTAAGATACAGAGGAAGTATTGGACACCAGAGAGTTACTTAGCTACTACAAAGCTGATTATATTTTTTTTTCTTTGGCATTGCTGTCAAAGGGAGAGATAAATAATATGAAAAAGAACAAGCACCGATGATAATTATCTAAGGGAGAGACAATCTAAATGAGACAGAGCATTGAAGATCAGTTACAAAGAACTGAAAGGAGAACTAAAAAGATCACAACTACAAAATGGTAAAGCTATATTTTTCTAATGCTGTTTAGTAATGTAGTGATTAAACATATTAAGTCTACTCGACTTACAATATTTTGTTCACAAAGTTGTAGAGTATATGTTTGGCATGTGTATGGTACATTTCATATTACTTGAGTTGCCATCAATGCCAAAGGGAGAGATTGTTGGAATACAACTGATTTGAAATCTGATTGAAGAATCCGTGATTAAAGATCACTGAGGAGTTGCTAATTAGATATGTAATATGATTAAATCAGTATTATGTTGTCATTGATGTCAACTAGTTTGACATCACTTATCTTGTAAGTTACTATACCAAGACATCTAAAGAAAGGTGAAAGAGATGAAGATCAGATAAATCTACATGGGGAAAGATGTACATTAAAGATGAGGATAAGGAACACATTGAGTAACTTGTTGATGAGTCTATGACTTGATGATATTGAACTTTATTATGTTGCATTCATCTATGATAGAGTATAGAGCTAAAAGACACAAAGCAGTGTTGTCGGTAAATGAAGCATTTCTAGTATACACCGACAGAGTGTAGTGTATACCGATCGTAGTATTAACCGAGAAGTGTTCACCGACGCATTTCTTTGTTAACTGAGTGGAACAAAACAAACTAAATGATTAGTTTAGCCGATAAGATTGATGAGCTGTAAAGTACCTCAATTTCAGTGATAACAAATAATGTTTGTTATGAAGATTGAAGGCTAACAAAATTAAAGGAAGATCCAATGGAGCAAATTGAAACGTGTTATTGACACATCAGTCGAGAAAGTTTGAAGTGGCAAAATCTATGAATGTGGTTAAGCAACAAAATTTGATGGAGGAGAAGAAAATGATTTACTCGTCTATATAAGAGAATAGAATTTTATTATGAAAAAATGCCGAAAGAAGTAGAAGTTGCAGGAATATTGGATGAACAAGGTTTTCATGCATTCTGATCATACTAGTTAAGTAAGAACCGAGCTGCAGAACAATTACCGAGCTATAGAGAGTAATTACTGACGGACAGTAAGTTGATACAGTATTGAATCTGAAGTGAAATATTGGTCAGAAGGATTTGTATGGACTGAATATTGATTTGTAATTTGCAATTGAAGTTGTATTAAAGCAAATCATTTACTGTTACATATTTAACCATTGTATACAGTCAAAATCTCTTAATCGAGTGGACTCTGAAAGTCTTATGATGTATCATTCATAGAATGAACATTGTTATCCTGTCAACCCCATAGTGAATGCTGGTTGGATGATAACTTCTAGTCTAAAATCCTCTAACAAGGTCACACCTAATAGTGTGTTTGTAAACCTTTAACAGGGTTGGGTCTTAACCGACCTCACTTCAGAAGAGTGAACAATTTTGGGTTGCCGATCCTAGGTGGTTTTTCCCTTTACAGGGTTTCCAAGTTAAATCTCTTGTGTTATGTGTTGATTGTGATATTTTTTTGTTATCATACTTTGCATGTTACATGTTAGATTTGATCAATAACTGTTATAGTATTAGACTGGTAATCGGTAAAAGCATAGATAGTGAAAGTAATTATTGTTTACCGAGGAACAAAAATTGAAGAAGTTGTTTTGAATTATACATTTTGATGTGGGACACTGGATAACTGATTCACCCCCCTCTCAGTTATTCTAACAGGGAGAAGCAGCCAACCCTAGGTGTATATCTCTATGTATGCACATATCCTAAACACACTCAGTATTGAATAAATCTTGATAGAGTGAGCACAAAGGGATCTAGATTGGGATTTTTTGGAATCTTAACATCCTCTAAATGCTTTGATTGGTTAGAGGAAGAGAGACACCCTGAAGCTAGCACTTCGTTCACAAATGGAGGCCTAATTAGCCCTCTAGTCTAGAGAAAAACCAATAGGATTCTTACCTAGCACAAAGCCTCAGGTCTTGGTGCTTCTATCATGATCATAAATTCAAAAAGGGTGTTCGATTCTATGATAATTTTGCTAAGTCATTTGGGAATTTGAGGAACAAAGTTGAATATTCAGTCCAAGTAGGGCTACAAGACTTTTGGTGGCTTATTGAATGATCACCTTCTAAATGAACTCCTTGAGAGTCTTTATTGGTTGGAACATGTTTTTTTTGCCTCAAAATCATCCTTGACCCAATGATCCTATTCCTCTAAGCTTGGTTCATCATTTCCTTTTTGTAAGCTAGGATTGGCCACAATCGCTAGAGAGATAGGATGGATCCATATATCAACCATATAGTAATCGTATGGTGATGATGGTTGGAAGTTTGTGAATGTCTTTTGTTGGAAACTAAAGGTGTAAGTCTAGGCCCTAGTGTTGGTGTCTTATAGACCTTTGTTGAAGGTTTTGAAGGACAAATTTCCTTAGTCCTTTTCTAGGGTAAAAGCACAATTAGGTGGGTATATGCACAAAGATGGGGGACCAAAAAGGTGCCACTTTTCTTTTTGGTCCCCCATCGACCATAGTGCACATGCACTAAAGGGCGTGTGCCATATAGGGTGCACACGCTATGGCTTGGGTTTCCCAAGCCTTAGGCTTGGGCAATCTAAAGCATACCACGTGCATCCTATAGGGCACACGGGCTTTGAAAAACACCAAAAAGTGTTTTTACAAAGCATGTGTGCCTTATAGCACACACACGCTTTGAAAAAACACTATTTAGTGTTTGCTACAGTTGGGAAAGCTCATTTTTCTTTCCACAAACCCGTGTTTGCAATAAAAGGAGCCTTCCCAAGTGCGTACACAGTCTTGTTTGGGCTTGTTGAATCCATATTTTTCATTCATTCATCCATCAAATGGCTCCATGACATCATCAAGTTCAATCCGAAAGAAGAGGTAAGTGTTTTTATATCCCATGCCTCTTATTTGTTTTAAAATTTCAATTTTGTAGCAATTTATTTTGTTAAAATTTATTTTTGTTAAAATTTGTGTGTAATTAAGATTTTAAAATCTAGTTTTTTAAATTTTCAGGAAGAAATAATCTCCCTCAACCAAACCCTCCACCAAACCCTCCATCTCCTCATGAAGAAACAAATGAAGAAAATAACCAAGAAAATGAACCTCAATTGCCTCCACCAATCAAGAAACCTCCTCCTGGAACATAAGAAAATTTGATGAACCAAATTGAAAGAGGGAAAAAAGAATTAGAATATTTAATTATGAGGTTAAAAGATTCTAGTGGTACCAATCCTGGAAGGGAAAGACTTGCGAAATCATTGGAGGCAATCTTGACCCATGTAAGCTCGGTTAGTGGGAAATTAATTTATGGTGGGATAAAAGAGAAGATCAAAAACAATATTATGCAAATAAATTATATTATGCGAACATAAAAAAGAGAAAAATCACAAAAGATGACATTTGCAAGCTATTTAAAAAACCAGGGGACACAGATACTCTTAGAACTACAACAAGGAGGTTCCTAATTCATTGGTGCTTAAATGAAGACATTAAAAATAATTTTTGGGAGAGATGGTGGATGGTCTTTAATTCACCTCCCTATAACAATCATGAGATTCCTATATATTCTTGAGGAAACTCTATTTCGAGTTTGTACTCAAGGAGGTGCCAAATTATTTTGACTATCTAGATTCTCGGGGTTGAGGAGGGGGGTCATCATTTGATAGAGTGGGGGCACTTCGTGACCCTAACACACCTAGGGTTCATATTGGGAAGCCACAGGTGGATCATGTTACTATTCCTTCTGTTGTGAAGGAACATATAGAGGCAGACACACTAGGCACGATGTGCTTTGACACAAAATCTCATTTAGTATGTCACTCCTTTAGTTGAGAGTGACCATGGTCAATCTTTGAGGGGGCATATTTTTTGGTCATGTGGATGCTTGTGCACATTTGGTATTGTCAAGAGAGAGGAAGAGGATCCTGGAATGATGACTGATAGTTTTCTAAATATGACATTTGGCATTGACACACAAGTAAATATTTCCAAGTTCATTAAATTTCTTTGATCATATTTCATTTATAAAAGAATAACTAATTAATTTAGTATCTATTGATTATGATGAAAATTCAGGGCAAGATTGTCAGTGGCGGTGGCAGTGGCAATGATCCTCATGTCCCCTTCTACACATCATCGTCAATTCCACAAGTATGTATTGAATTAAACATTTTAATTAATATATTTGATAATTATGTAATTATATAAATAACTGTATCATAACTTATTGTGCATGTGCATTAGATGTTCACTGGTGGACCATCGACATTCACAATAGATAGCGAAGGGCATCGTGCCACTTTCCTTGAGGTATCTTTATTTGCATGTTAATTTGATTATATTTAATTAATAAATGAATGAATAACTAAATTACTAGACAAATTATGATCAAAATCCAGAGGCACAATGATCACATTCTTTCACCTAGCTTTGTGACATCACCATTGAGTCCACAGGTATATATGTAAAAATGCATTATAATTAACATGTCAGTAGTACGTTCTTATATGAATGGTTATCTTATAATTTTCTATGTACATGTGCACTAGTTTAATGTTGGAGCTTCGACATTGACACAACACACCGAAGGATGTGGTGGAACCTTCACGGTGGTATCATTTACTCATTAGTAGGGTTGTAAAAAATATATGTAATCTTGATAACTGCATAATACTTTTTTTGTTTCTGAATAAGGTTAAAATGGATCTTTAACAATACATCTGTCATTCACCTATTCATTTGTTTATTTGTTTTGAATTGGAATTGACTAAGTAATATGAATCTATACATTCTTGAAATTAGATAGGAAAAGATACATACCTCATAATGGAACAAATATAGAAATACCTATTTTCTGAAGTCTGTGCATAGTTTCAGAAGATTCTGCAAGCAGATCTGGGACTAGAAAACTACAACAGAGAAAACCCATAAAAATTTTGTCTTTTTGGAAGCAGGTCATCCTTGACCCAGATAGAAGGGCAAGGTCTTACCCTAGGGTAGGATCCTACCCCTCACTGTAGGTCCTCCTTGACCCAAAACAACTCTGGTGAAAAATCTATTTGTTGATATCAGAAATTTTCTGAAAAAGGTTATTCATATCTACACTTCAATTCTCGAAACAACAATTGTAGATATCTGAAAATGGTGTTTTGGGGTGGCTATATATGGTTTTGCCTTAGTCAAACCCCCTTTTTGGTGATCTCTAGCTCCATGAATAGCCAATTGTAATAGAATGTGTGTGTGTATTGAAAGTGTAATGCCAAGATTTAATCCTCTAGATTGAAACCCTAGCATGAATATATATGAGAAAGCAATGCATAGATTTGAATAAGATAAGAAAGCATACCAAGCCCCCAAGGCTAAAGTACTCCTACCAAACTCATAACCCATAATTACTACCCCATGATTGTGTCTTTGAATGCTTGAATATTGATAATGGTGGATCAAGGGAGAAAGGATCTCTCTTGCTCCAAATAGATGTCCACAATGGTATGTTCACAAAAATACTTGATATCAACAATGGCTTGATCTTCTATATCACCCTCTTTTAATCTTGCATCTTCACTTCACCATCACTTTCTTGCTTGCTTGTAATCCTCTCATGTGTAAATGAATGTAAATGAGAGTCTTTATATAGAGGTTTCAAGGTGAGGCTCCTAGAGCAATGTGAGGACCCATAATTCAAATTTCACCTCAAATTATGGTCCAATCACAATAAATAACTTAAGGAGGGAAAATAAATAAATAAATTTTAAATTAAAATCTTTCTGCATTCGTATCCAAGGGCCCGACATTGATTTCGGGGCCCATCGGGACCAAATTTGAAAAAGGGAAAATCAAATCCCGAAGGTGGTTAAAGATGACCTAGTCTCTGACCTAGGTCAAGGATGATCTAGACTTTGACCTAGTTTAGGGATGACCTTGAATTTGATCTAGGTTAGGGTCTAACTCATCTTTGATCCAGGGGTCCAGATCCTACCAAAATATGAAACAGGAGGTCCCGGGGATGCCCGGAGACCTAGAAATGCTGTCAGAATAGGACATAGTGCCAGGAAGAGGCACAAAATCCTATGATAAAAATAATGAAGTCCATGAGGACCTATTCCTAAGTCCTACCTAGAAAATAGAGCCATAAAGGAGGGGAATTAAGGAGAATCCTCGGGATCCTAACCCTAATTTGACCTAGAATGAAGAAATCAAGTGCAAAATGCATCCTAAATGCAAGTCTATCATGATAAATTTACTAAAAGAGGGTCCTAAACCTATCAAGATGGAAGTGCTTCCATTTTAAGATGATACATTTAGCCCCCACTTTAGCTTAGATATGACACTATGTGAATATGCAAGCTAAAGTAAGAAAACATCATAGTAAATAAAAAAGATATAGCCAAGTCCTCGATGTAGAGATCCTGCAAGAAACTATTAGAACTTGCAACACACAAGGTTAATGAAAACCCATAAATCACCTAGAGCTTACTATATGACAATTTGAGAAGTGCATAAAGCCCCTTATGCCCCCCTCTTTTGGCTTTCTACTTCTGAAGGGTGAAACAGGGTGATAAGAAAAACTCTAAACACTAGATATGTAGTTTGTTGAAAAGCCCTTTCCTAAACCAATTAGGAGGATTCCCAACCTTCCTAAAATAATTCATGGAGTTAGGTATCTGAATCATGATTCTAACACCATTGATGACAATGAAAATGGAGTTATCGAACTCAAGTTATGATGAAAAGAGTGGATGTCTATCTAAATGCATACGAAGAGAAATCTAAGTTTACCATGAGTAAACCTTAACATAAACCCTAATAAAACCCTAAATTGAACTATAAACAAGGAAAAGAAAGAGATACTTACTCATTCTTACCATTTGTAGATTCAAAAAGAGGAAGCAAGATGCCAAGGAGAGAAGAACTTTGAGTGACGCACATGGAGCTTTTGAGACACAGTTTGGCTACCGAATGGTCACTTCCTGAGGTGAGTTTGCTTTTGTTTGCTCTTGTACTTTCCAAATTCATGATTTCTATAGGCAAGGTTGACCCTGACCCTTAAAGGTCAACCCTCACTCAGCTATGTCAACCTTGACCCAAGAAGGTTGACATTGACTGGATGGTCTCCACTTATTCTGGGATGAGGTCGACCTTGACCCAATAAAGTTGACCTTGACCCAATAAGGTCATTCCTGACCTAACTGAGGTCGATCTTGACCTAGTCAAGTTAGATTTGAAAATTTGTTGATGTAGATGGATGATATGATGTTTATTTGTGCTTATAGGACTTGGTCCATCTTCGAGAGCATCCCTTTGGAGAGTTACTAGGCATGGTCAGAGATAGGCTGTTTGAGCTTGATGATGATGAGATGCAATTACTAAGGGATGTGGGACTATACTTGGTATCAGTCCTACTACATATTAGACTACACTGAGCCATGCTATCGGCTCTGATAGAGAGGTGGGATGAGGATACATGCTCCTTCCATCTTCCCTTTGGAGAGATTATAGTGACATTAGAAGATGTCTACAGGATCCTGCAGCTTCCAGTTCGAGGTGAGACCGTCAGACCTAGAGAAAAGTGTGTTTGTGAGGAGATCCTTGTAGATAAGGAGTATTGTATAGGGCAGGTTCCACAAATGCGAATCTAGTCAGTTCCACATGAGAATGCGATTTTGTACCCACTTTGCATTTATATATATCTAAACTTAGCTTGTTTCTTTTGTTTTCTCATTAATTAACTCATTGGATGCATCTTCTCATAGAATTTTGCAAAAAAACTGCATTTTTAATTAAATTTTATGCTATTTTTAAATTCTTGAGTTTTTGCCAAGTTTCTCCAAAAACTGGTCGAGTTTTCCCAAGTAATATTTTTTAGGGCTTGGTGAGTTTTGGTCGAGTAAGAGTATTCCATCCTTGTGTGTGTGTGTGTGTGTGTGTGAGAGAGAGAGAGAGAGAGAGAGAGAGAGAGAGAGAGAGAGAGAGAGAGAGAGAGAGAGAGAGAGAGGAGCTCTCTCTCTCTCTCTCTCTAGTTTTTCATAGGGCGCACACACTATGTAAGAATATGGATTACACTTTTGTGGTTTTGCATAGGGCGCATGGGGGGTGGAAATTTTGTGGTTTTACAAAGTGCATGCGCCCTATAGGGCACACACGCTATAGTTTGAATTGCTCAAGCCTAAGGCTCAGGCAACCCAAGCCATAACTATAGGGTGCATGGGCTTTACTGCGTACGCACTATGGTCGATGGGGGACCAAAAAGAAAAGTGGCACCTTTTTGGTCCCCCATCTTTGTGCATATACCTGTATGACCTATATTTAAGTTCAGTGGCAGTGTGTTAAATAAAATTATAATATCTTTTGTATTGAAGATGGCATGTTTTGTGGCTTGGCCATCATATGTAGTTACCTTATTAGATGTATATATAAATAGAGAAATCATTTATATCTGAGATATGAGTGAGAAAGTGAGAGATGAAGGTGATATAGTGCAAGTTTGTTTCAATGAATTTATTGTAGTAGTGTGAAAGTAGAAGGAATTTATGCAAAGTGGTACAGTGGTATCAAGAGAAGGATTTACATACTATATTGCAAAAACTTGGTGTGTGTTGGTAGAAGATTTGTACCAAATCTTATGTTAATGGTGATTACTAAGCTCTTAATTGGAATTGTTTCATGCATATGCACATTTAATTTTATCAGTTCTCATTTTGTCTATAAGATATCTTTTGTAATTTATCTTTTTATATTAGGGTAGTTTACTCGACCAAAAGTGAGCCAAATAGTCATGAGAAAACCAACAACATACCCTTTGTAAAAATCACCTTAACTAGTGTTCATTTCATGATAATTAGTTTCTTTGTGGTTTTTCCCATCTTGGGTTTCCATGTTATATCTAGTGTTATGGTGCTCATTGTTCTTATTCTTTCATGCTTTTATCAGTCTTAATTATTTGAATGGTTTACGTGTATAACATATTAGTAGAAGTCTTAGAAAGTGTTTTGGAATAACTAATTTACCCCTGTCTTAATTATTCAACATGTTCAACACAAGCTACAAGGAGTAAGTATCAAGGTAAAAGTTTCATTTTTATTTAATTCTTTATATTCCATTGTGTATGCATTATAGATAGGATTTTATGCTAATTAGTGGGTTAGAACTTAGATTATATTATTATACATATTAGATTCATACATTTTTGGCACCAAATAAACATAAAAAGTACAATATAAGAAAGTAGTGAAAACCTAGAAATAGGTGCTATTTGTGATAATTTAGCTCTTACATCTATTAGGACTTTTCCTATATTCCATTCCATTTGTACATATCCATAATAAAATACCATCCATCATCCCTATTTATGTAGCATATACTTACCATCTATATATATACCCATAATAAATCCTAACCTATTTGCCTCGTTTGTATATATATCTATAATAAATCCCATTGTAGCTTGGTCTTGTACTTCTTATCCATCCATTACATATAAAAAATGGTGTCCAAGGCATTAAATACAACTTGAAGAGAATGATAAAAAAGCTGCAAATGATAAGTAATGCCAAAGAACTCACCTTTAATAGCAAACGTTTAGATTTGGTGGAAGAAAATAGAAAAAAATGGACCATTTTTGGGCAAAAACATTCCCTAAATGGACTGTTATGTGAAAAAAATACCTCTTAAACTATGATTTTGATGATCCAAGAATGATACTTGGGAGATTTAGAGAAAAAATGACCCTATAAGGAGCAAAAATGATTCAATTTTGACCATTTTCTTTGTGATTTCTTGCTCCAAAATCTTGTTTTTCTCAAAAACACCCAAAAACTGTGGGTTTTTGGAAGTTAAAAACATGTGTTTTCATGTTAAAAATCACCACTTGCATAGGCATGAAGTAAATATGCATTTTTGGAAGGCAAAACCATGTTCTTTCTTAACAAAAATCACCACCCATATTTGTAATGAGTAACTACGCACTTTTGAGAGACTAAAGCATATGTTTTTGAACTTAAATTCACCACTTATATGCATATAAGTAATAATGCACTTTTAGAAGGGAAAAATATATGTTTTTGAGTCTAAATTTTCCAATCATAAGCACTTATGCTGAAAATGAGTAATAACGTGCTTTTTGGGAGGAGAAACATATGTGTTTTACACATTATTTAAATCCCACCAATATGCATTTACATATCAAAAACCTCTTTTAAAGAAGTAATGACGTGCTTTTTGGGAGGAATAACATATGTTTTTAAAAATGCACGTGCTTTTGGGTTGAGTTCCCCACCTATATGCATTTTAATGATAACTCAAGTTAATAAACACATTAATAGACTTTTAAAATGCAATAACACGTGCTTTTGATTTCAAATTCCCCACCTATAAGCATTTAAGTGATAAAAAATGTGTTATTGCCTATAAAAAGTCCACCTATATGCATTTAAGACTTATATTTATTGGCAGTGGGGTTTTAATAGGTGTTTGCATATTGATATATGCTATGAGTGATAAAAACCCCACCTTTATGCCTATTAAAAGTCTTATGTGATTAAATTTAATATAACTATAGTTTTCAATAAAGTAACATGAAAATAGACTTAAAAAGGCTAATTTTCATAAAACATTAAAAACTATGGTTAAATCAACTCAGAATGAGATAAAACTTTAAAATGGATGTCAAAATCATTTTAAATATTAAAAATAATTTTATTTTGTGCAATTGCCAATAAAAACTCCACTTTTGGAGGGTTTTTAATAAAACATGTTGTCACCCTGAAAAACGTCTCCTTTTCCTTTATAACTTTAGCTAGACAACTCCGTTTGAGGCCTAAGATAGCTCGAAATGAGCAAAATTCTAAGCGCTATAAACCTAAGGGAAAAACAAGATTAAAAACTACTTATGAGAAAGGGAAAAATGAAGGATAAACCTAAATATTTCTAAAAATCAAGTGCTTATAGTTAGAGAAGAAAAAATCATTCTAACAAGCATTTACGAGGATTAACTTGATGAAAACCTTGAAAAAGAACACATATATAACTCTACATAAAGTACGATTCAAGGATGAGGAATTGCCTTCATAACACCTTATCAATACCTTGAAACATAGAGGATGCACCTATGAATCCATGAGAAAATTGCGTAGGGTTGCCTCAATTTTGTGATGTCAAAATTGAGGACAACAGGTTGATGTTTACATTCTATCCAAGCTGGATGAGAAGTATTGGAGAAAAAGCCTATGTGCTTTCAAATTTTATGGAGACAATCTAAGATTTTTGGTTGTTTGGAATGGAGAGAATTGTTTGGTCACCTTAATTATTGGTTTTGTAGGTCATTATATTCTATAAATTCATCGATTTGGATGTAGAATGAATGGAGGAACAATTTAATGTAGAGTTGTTCTATAAGAACAAGGATAAGTAGGATAAATAAGGAGGTTGTTGATAGGTAAATAGGTGCTTCCATATTGGAGGCCAAGAGGTGAATGAAAGTGAATGTATTGCAATCAAACTTATTGTTGATAATACATACTTGACCTCTCTTCCTAGTGGCATCTTTTATCACAAGTTTTTCTCAATGTAAATCTTGTGTTATGTTGTGTTCTTTTGTTGCTATTTGTACCTCTTCACTACTATCTTATTTTGATTATTTTTTAATTCTTATTGTTATAAGTTCACATAAGGTACAATTACCTTGCATGATATGTAGGCTAAGTCTTGGCATCATTAGAAATAATGATCTAAGCATGGTTTTCCACTTTAAGGAAACCTAATTTTTAGATTTGCATATAAGTTTAATATTGCACACAATCAAATCCATAAGAAATGCTACATCTCTATAAATGATGGAATGCATAATTCTCTTCACATTAATTAAGTTTAATATTTTCATGTTGTAGTTGTCCAAGCCTTGTATCTCATCCTTTGATTGGTTAATTGTATAGAGATGTATCTTCATAATCTTTGGTATTGAGCAAGTGTATTTATGAACAATACCTATGACTTAATATTTTTCCTTATCTCTATGGACTATTTCCTAAACCATGATCATATGGGAAAATAATTAATTGGCACATAAAGTCTAAACATAATTGTAGGAGTAATTGATTGTTTTTGTGATAATGACACTAAAATGGTAATTGATGGCATTGATTCTCCTCATTAACTTATGATATAGCTTTGGGAGATATATGAAGAATTGAAAAAAAACTTATGATCAAGCTTTAGGAGATATATAAAAACTTGAATGAACCTCCACTCATAAAGGATCCTATTGCAGATTAACTTGTTCTAGTTGACGAGTTTCAACCAATTTATAGTAAAACAATTATAGTTCCTACTTAATGGGAACATCATGGTTGTCTTAATGATTGATAGAATCCTTCTTCTATAGATACTTCTAGGGAGACTTCAATTTTGAGGATTCTAGTCTTGATTAAGATGGTTTATTTCTTTTTATCTATGATTCAACACCTTGAGGCTGCTCAAGGATTTTTGTAATTGACAATTAGTAGAATCATATAGTGTTTTTACGTCTACATCTGATAAGGATACACCATCATTCAAGGATGATATATGTATTCAAATGACATGTATTGAGATTTAATCTCCTTAACCTACTATTGCTTTTGATGACAATCATGTTGCTACAATTTTTTATTCTTGTGATTTAGTGTACAACAAGACATTCTTTGTCTTTTACACATAGTTCTCTTGGTATGACCACTTAAAAAAATTGTAGGCTTGTTTTGTGACACCTATATTGTAGACTTGGGGAACATGATTGGGGATATCCATCTCCTCTTTGATATTAATTTACATGGAGTAGCATCATTTCCGTAGATGTTACGACAAAGAATATTGATCATCTTGTTCCTTCTCTTCCTCATCATTTTTCATAGATTGGATTTAATGTGGAGACCTTTGATCAACATTTGGAGGAGCTATTATTGTCTTTGGATTGTGTTGTAAAATCATGATTACTAGATTTTGGATTATTATTGTTGGAAAAATATGTTAATCAACTTATTGTCTTATTGTCATTGATGTCAAACATTATGAGCCAGAGGTGTTTGAAGTTTTGTAGCTCAAAGGTTTTCACTATTAACAAGTGCTAGTATATTTGTGATCCTAAATAAGAGGTATTTATCCATCCATAAGTCCAAATGTCTATGTTTTAGTGATAATGGTACATAGTTGTAGATAATAATTTTACAGTTGCCAATGACAATACTTCACTTGTGTCTGAACTAGAAGGATTTTTCTCTAGAAAATATGGTTGGAGGTACATAGATATACTTTTTACTTTATTCTAGTCTTGGTCTTGTTCTTGGTGTTCCTTGGTGATCCAAAAAAGTCTCTTGGTGATCCAGAAATAATTTTGCAAAGTGTTACAAGTTTTGTTCAATTGTTTCTCTAATATGGAAATGTATTGTGATGATTTTTGACATGGACTATTGGGAAGTGACATGGATTTTGATGTGGCATATGGATCTGATGCAGGAACATCTTGGGTGTAAGAGCAATCTTGCATCACCCAAAAAGATTTCTGGTTTCTTTTCAATAAGGGCTATCTTGTGCAGAGATGCTATTTATGGAAACTTACTATTTTTAGTAAGTTGGTCATATGATTTCAGAATGTTCTGATTTCACAGGTGGAGGTTCATCTTAGTCATATCAGCCTTCCAGTTGAGTTTCATTGTCATATCATCTATATCAGTGAAGTTATTGAGGCTTTTGGGTATGCAATATTTGAGCTCAATTTTGAAGGCCTTAGAGGCTTTGGATCGCGATCGACCCTCAGCTGAATGGAGCTTGCGCGAGTCAGGCATTGTAGATCAGATCTTGCCATTTTCAAAAAATGGTTATAATAGAAAAATAGAGCTACAATTAAAAAGTTATGGCCTCTGGAAGTTGGGCTACCTAAAAACATATTTTGTAATTCTTTGGAGCCGACCCTATGTAAAATAAAATAATTCTTAGGATAGTCATCCTTAAGGGCTAAATTTATGGAACCTTCTCGGGTGGTGGAAATTGCCTATATAAGAAAGGTCCGTAGTGTTGTCTAGGGCAGTTCTGGGTAGATCTGGGTAATAATTCAAGGCTTTGTCCTACAGAATATTGTAAGGGAAAATGCCCATGTGGCTTTGCATATTGTAATTCTGAAATTTGTAATTCTACATTTGTGGAGATAATAAGAAGCCCATTTTCTATTCTTGCAAATTGTTATTGTTTCTATGTTTCTGTTATGTGTTTGTGGTACTAAGGGGAGCACCCTTCATCAAGTGGTATCAGACTGGGAGTTCCTGAGTGTGTAGATAGATCATTGACTATGAGGTAGTTTGCACTAGGACTATGGTTTAGGGTTTCAGCGAGCAGTGCGAAAATGCCTCCACGAAGGGAACTTGGTGGAAGAGCTGGTGGTGTGACACTTAAGGTTAGAGCACTCCAGAAATAAGTGCAAGCATTGCTAGAAGAGATTCACAGAGGAATGAATCTTAATGTCAGAGACAAAAGTGAGGATGAAGCTGAGGAACAAGAAAATTTTGATCAAGAAGGAGAAGGCGAAATTCTGAACCAGGAGGAAGAAAGACTTTTTTAGGCCATTTCCAAGATCAGGAAAAGACCTAAGATTGAGCTTCCTACATTTTAAAGAAATCTTAACCCAGAGGAGTTGATCGACTTGATCAATGAATTAGAAGAATATTTTAAGTATGAAGATATCGAGGATCCTAATCGGGTCAAGTTTGCGAAGGCTAGACTGAAGGGTCATGTGAAGATTTGGTGGCAAGAGATTTAGTTGGAGTGAAATAGAAGAGGAAAAGAGAAAATCACAAGATGGGATCAGATGGTAGATAAATTGAAGCAACAATTCATTCCTATTGATTATGAGCTTGATCTACTGAAGAAAATGCATGGTTTGAAACAAGTAGGAAGATCTATTCAGGAGTATATGGAGGAGTTCTATCGAATCCTCATCAAAATAGGCCATGTGGAAGTTGATAAGGAGAAAGTTTCCCGTTACCTTAATAGGTTGAGGTTGAGCATTCAAGAGGAGTTGAATTTGGTTCGAATGAACAATATTGAAGAGGCATGCCAGTTTTCCCTAAAAGTAGAGGCCAGTAGAAGTCAAAATCAGAGAGGAAACAATTTCAATCGCTTTCATGATTAGAATAATAGAGATCAGAGAGGAAGAGGAAGAGGACAAGGATCAGGAAGATGAGGCTTCCATGGAACATGTTTTCATTATGGAGAAGAAGGTCATAGGGCATATGAATGTCCTTAATGCCAAGGAAGGATGGATAGGAGAACTAAAGGTCAGGATAGAGTTGCACATGTAGATGAAGATGCTAGATCATCATATTCTAAAGATGCTGAAAGAGGAGAAATGCTAATTAACAGAAGAGTCCTACTAAGTGGTGAGAATGAACACGAGCAAAGGAGGAGCCTATTTCACACTAGGTGCAAGTGTGAGGATAAGTGTTGTGATGTGATTATCGATAGTGGAAGCACTGACAATTTGGTGTCAGAAGAGATGGTCACGAAGTTGAAGCTCAAGAGATAGAAACACCCACATCCATACCGGATTGCCTGGGTATAGGATGACCACAAGATCATGGTCAGTGAACGGTGCCTAGTAAAGTTCAAGATTGGTGGATACCATGATGAGGTACTATGTGATATCATACCTATGGATGCATGCCATATGTTATTGGGTAGACCATGACAGTTTGATAGGCGTCCTATACATGATGGTCATGTGAATACCTATTCCCTGACAAAGGATGGAGTGCAACATAAGCTAAAGACATTTAGGGACACAAAAGAAAAGGTATGTGGTAATGCAAGAATAAGTTTTGTTGATGGAAGAAAATTCCTAGAGGGTATGAGGTATGAGCATGTGTGTTTTTCTTTAATTCCAAAAGTTGGTAAAGAGGAAGTAGAAGATGTACCTATAGAAGTTTCAGATTTGTTGAATGAGTTCAGGATATTGTATCTGATAATGTACCTGATGGATTAACATCGATAAGGAAGATTAGTCATTAGATGGACTTGATTCTAGGAGCCAGTTTTCCAAATAAGGCAACACATAGAATGACACCAACAGAAAGTGAAGAGTTGAATAGACAAGTACATGAGTTGTTACAAAAGGGATTGATTTGGGAGAGCTTGAGTCCATGTGATGTACCAATAGTATTAGCACCAAAATAGAATGGAGAATGGAGGATGTGTACAGATTCCAGGTCTATAAATAAGATCACAATTAAGTATAGCTTTCCATTGCCACTAATGGATGATATTAAGGACTGTTTGAGTGGGGTTGTGTATTTTTCAAAGATAGATCTGAAGAGTGGATATCATCAATTCGAATCAGAGAAGGAGATGAATGGAAGACTACTTTCAAGACAAAGGAAGGATTGTATGAGTGGTTAGTCATGCCTTTTGGGCTAACCAATGCACCAAGCACTTCCATGCGGCTCATGAACGAAGTTCTGGAAGAATTTCTAGGTAAGTTTGTCATTGTTTACCTAGATGATATTTTGATCTTCAGTAAGACATTGGAGGAGCATACGATGCATATTCGTATGGTGTTTGAGAAGTTAAGAGAAGATAAATTGTTGACTAATTTGAAGAAGTGTAGTTTTGTGAAAGAGTTAGTGTATTTGGGATTTATAGTTTCAATAGAAGGTCTAAAAATGGACCCAGAGAAAGTGCATGCTATCCTTGAATGGCCAACTCCAAGGAGTGCTACTAAGGTAAGATCTTTTCATGGTTTGGCTAGCTTTTACAAAAAATTTATCAGGAGTTTTAGTAGTATTTGTGGACCCTTGATTCAAACAATGAGAGGGGATAGAAAAGAGTTTAAGTGGACTATTGGGGCAGATAAGAGTTTAAACTATTGAAACAGAAAGTTACAGAACAACCTATTTTATCACTTCTAGATTTTAATAAAGTTTTCCAAGTAGACTGTGATGCTAGTGCTATTGCAATAGGAGCTGTTATGAGCCAAGAAGGTAAACCTGTTTCTTATTTTAGTGAGAAGTTAAATGATGCCAAGAGAAAATATTCTATTTATGATTAGGAATTTTGTGCTATAGTTCAAGCATTGAAGAAGTGGAGACACTATCTTCTTCCTAAGTAGTTTGTTTTGTATACTGATCATCAAGCTTTGCAATATTTGAATAGTCAAGGAAAGTTGAATCAAAGACATTTGAAATGGGTTGAGTTTTTGTAGAGTTATACATTTGTTTTGAAACACAGGAGTAGAAAGTCTAACAGGGTTACAGATGCTTGAAGAAGAAGACAAATTTTGCTGACAAAGATGCAGATTGAGGTGGTTAGGTTCAAGGAACTCAAGAGTTTATATCAAGAGGATCCTGATTTTGGTGAAGCTTGGAAAGCTTGTAAAGAACCTATTACTCTAGACAAAATGAAGTGGTTGGATTTCATCATTCAGGATGATATGCTATTTAGAGGGATTCAGTTGTGCATTCCACGAAGTTCTATGAGGGAGAATATCATCAAGGAGAATCATAGCGGAGGATTGGCTGGACATTTTGGTCGTCATAAAACCCTTGCTTTGGTTAGTGAGAATTCTTATTGGCCACAGTTGTAGCAAGATGTCAAAAATTTTGTACAGAGTTGCAGAGTATGTCAGATGGCAAAGGGAGTAAAGCATAATATAGGGTTGTATCAACCATTATCTGTACTAGGAAAGCCTTGGGAGGATATCAGTATGGACTTTGTTCTTGGTTTACCAAGGACTCAGTGGGGACATGATTCAATTTTTGTGGTAGTTGACAGATTTTCAAAGATGGCACATTCATTCCCTGCAAGAAGACTAATTATGCATTTCATGTGGTAGAATTGTTTTTCAAATAAGTGGTGAGACTACATGGTTTTCTAAAGAGTATAGTTTCAGATCAGGACACTAAGTTTGTTGGATATTTATGGTGTACATTATGGAAGAAATTAAAGACATATTTGAAGTTCAGTTCATCACATCATCCACAGACTAACGGACAGACAGAGGTGGTGAATAGGAGTTTGGGGAATTTGTTGAGATGTTTGGTTGGAGATAAGCCAATAGGATGGGATTTGATTTTACCATAGGTGGAATTTACATACAATAATTCTATCAATAGGAGCACTGGTAAATCACCATTCTAGATTGTATATGGGAGTAGTCCCAAAAATGCATCTGAGTTGAGGAAGATAGATAAAAGGAGAAATAAGTAGTGCTGAAGCTGAGGATTTTGTAGAATATTTGAAGAACATCCATGAGGAGGTGAGGAAGTACATTACCAAGATGAATGCGTAGTATAAGGCGAAGGTAGTTGAGAAAAGAAGGCATAAGGAATTTCAGGTTGGGGATGAAGTCATGGTTCATTTACGAAAGGAGAGATTTCCAATTGGTACATATAACAAGCTAAAAATGAAGAATTTTGGGCCATGTAAGATGCTGAAGAAGCATGATTCAGGAAATGCCTATGAGGTCGAGTTACCTACTGAGTTGGATATTTCACTAGTATTTAAAATTTCAGATTTGATAGAGTATCATGATTTCATAGGTGAAGTTATTGAGGTTTTTGGGTACGAAATCTTTGAGATCAATTTTGAAGGCCTTAGAAGCTCTGGATCGTGATCGACCCCTGATTGATTGGAGCTTGCGCTAGTTAGGCACTATAGATTAGGTCTTGCCATTTCTAAAAAGTGGTTATAATAGAAAATCAGAGCCACGGTTAAAAAGTTATGGCCTCTGGAAGTTGGGCTATCTAAAAACATATTTTGTAATTCTTTGGAGCTGACCCTATGTAAAATAAAATAAAAATAAAATAATTCTTAGGATAGTCGGCCTTAAGGGTTAAATTTCTGGAACCTTCTTAGGCGGTGGAAATTGCCTATATAAGAAAGGTCCATAGTGTTGTCTAAGGCAGTTCTGGATAGATCTGGGTAATAATTCAAGGCTTTGTCCTACAGAATATTCTAAGGGAAAATGCCCATGTGGCTTTGCATATTGTAATTCTGAAATTTGTAATTCCACATTTGTGGAGATAATAAGAAGCCCATTTTTTGTTCTTGCAAATTGTTGTTGTTTCTTTATTTCTATTATGTGTTTGTGGTATTAAGGGGAGCACCCTTCATCAGGATCTCACCATTTCTTATGGAGGGAGGTTTGGTTTCTATTGACAAGTTAAGTGGATCTTTGGGTAGTGTGACTACATGTTTGGATGGTCTTGAAAGTTATTCTAATAATTTTAGATCTGGCATTGAGTCATGCCTAGTGTGTTTATGGTCCCTCTCTCTCTTAGAGTGGATCACGCTTCTTGATTTAGGTTCAGGTTATGCATTTAGTGATTATTTCTTATCTGGATGGGTTCATAATGTATGTAACCTATGTATTTAATGATTATCTCTTATCTAGTTGGGTCCATTCTATGTTTTGGTCTAGATTCTTCTAGTATGGGACCTTATTTCATTTTTCTATTGTCTTGACCAACTTGTATCTTAAATCATAATATCCTTTTGACTTGGTTGACATTGTTGACAATCTTTTATATAAGCATAGTTTGTGTCAATAAAAAGTATGTATGCAAGTAAGTGAAGATTTACAAGAAAAACTTTGGAAGAGCACAAATCAAAGAACGAAGGTAGAAACAATGTTACAAAGTTGTGCAGATGAACTGCATTTTTAGGAGAATATTTTTATCCACTATGAAGAGTTTAATGTACCTATGATAGTGTGTCTTGGGTGTACAAGTTCATTATATATATCTTTCTACTTTGGCAATGAGCCTCTTTATGAAAGAGTACCTAAGCAGTGAACTCCTATCTATCTTTGTGATGTAAAGGCAATAATTTTTTCTAAAGTAGTGAGCTCCCTCTATCTTTGTAATTAGACTGTACATATCAGTGATTTATCTTTGTGGGAAAGTTCTCACCATGGCGTTTCCCAATTTGGGTTTCCCACATAAAAATCTTGGTGTTCATGTACATTATTATTTCAATTCATTATTTGCTTAATGTTTTATGTGGTAAATTTTTAAGGGATTAGATTACTTAAGTACAATTTTGGTTTATGTTGATTCACACTCCCCCTCAACATCTAGAGTGTGTTCAACAATTATCTTTTTCAATGTGGTCTAAAACATTTCATTTGATTGTGAATTTGTTTAGCATCAATAAAGAGACAATTGAGAGAAATTCAGAGACATCACACATGTCATCTATCTTCCCTCATAGTTCTAGGAATGAGAAGTAATATTGTGTACTATCTTTGTTTTGTTTCTTTGGAGGGAAGGAATGGTATTCAATGAGATTGGATGATCTTCAACATTCAGTGACAAGCGTCCACCATCATTGCAAGGGCATCTATATTGAAGGGGGATGCATTGTTTCTCTTACGATGACAACTTTCCCCTCGCATGAGGCTTTATCCATCTCATTTTTAATTGAGATCATTTTGTATTTTCTCTCTTTTAGGAAGGAGTTTTGTTCCATTGGGTTTTTCTTCCTTTTCTTTGTTTACGAGAGATTGCATTTGTACACCTATAGTTTCTCCTAGTAAATGCTTTCATGTTTCCTTCCAATATTGGGAACCAGGGGGAAGCTAAAAGGGACAAGAATATTTCTTGTTGGCTGGAAGCATGGTACCTAACATGGCTTAGTAAATGAGACCCATTTTCTCATATTTGCATTTGTGTACACATTCTCCCAAAGTTATACTTATGGGGGTGTTGTTACGAAAGGGGTACTTTATCTAGATAGTTCAACACCTAGTCCTATTTACACTTGCTACTTAGTTTTACTTAGGGCACACATGATATAGTTATCACTTTATGTCTCATATCATAAGATTAAGGCACATGTCATAATATCACACAATCCTATGTTCACCTTGACCTATATAACTAAGGGCTTCCCTTTGTAATCTTAATCTTGTTTATCAATCTATCATTTGCATCCCAAAATGGACCTTGATAATTAGATTGTAAAGTGTAATCTAAAAACAATGGCTGCTTAGTGGCCAATTATACCTTCAAATGGAAAAACCAAGAAAACAACATGCTCTTCTAATAGTTCAAAGAAAGCATGATTATAATGATGCGATACTTACAATTCATGATCAATCATATAGTAGAAAAAAATGAAGCACCAATTATTACTTTAATTAATAATTAAAAATTACATATTTAATAGCAATAAACAACCTAGAAGAATTTGTTTTGAAGGGATACAAGTAGTTTATAAGAAATTTAGATTTCCATATACACTAGTAAGTGTATACTATAAGTCTTCTTTGATTTAATTTTCATAATCTTAAAATATCAATTTTATCAAAATCGCTTTCATAAAAAGGAAATAATATAACACATCAGCATAGGCACAAACAGAACTAAAATCTTTTTAATATTAAGTAAAACTTTGTGAAACAATTTAACACAATTTTTTCTTTATTATTTGTGGGAGACAAAGGCCCAAAAATCTCTCCCCCACCCATAAATAGCCTTGATCTTCACGTGAATATTACATCCCTATAAATGTTAAAACAAATACTTTCCACTAAACACGGCACTACGTAAGCTTAAGATGCTTACAGGTTTAAACCCTTTCTTTTAACCAAATAATTATGATAAAAAACATATAATAATACAATCTATTTTCTTGTCTTAAACTAGCCACGTGGGCGGCAGGGATTGGAAAGGAGTCCTCGGAAGGTAGGAAATTTAACTAAAAATGTGGATCGGTAACGGCAAGGTAACCGTCGGTATATATTGTTATTTTCCCGGCAGATTATCCAGGTAGTTTTAACGAGCCGACTGGCGAAAAACTCGATTGTGGTGCTCATTTTTCGCAAGTTTGGATTTTGCGTAGATTTGATACATAACATGAAATCTTTGTTATGGAAGCCTAAATTCCTATAAATTTTCAGGCAAAACCTCAGCAAGTTTCGCTCAGCAAAATGCAAAATGCAAAACCCCAAAGATTTGAGAGGATTGATAAAACTTCAAAGGCAGGGAAGATTTTGAAGAAATTCGAAACTTTGATGTTCTTTTAGTGTTAGATTTTTGGTGGTTTTGCTTGGAAGTTGCAATATTTTTTCAATACTTGAAGTCGTCTGAGTTAAAAAATGGCAGCATTCACCGTTTGAAGAGTGTTTTTGTGCATTTTATTTTTAGGGCGATACTGCAAATTTTTCTTTTTTCTGGACGTCTTTGTCCTGCAATTTGCAAGAACTGGAAAAAATTGTCGCCTTGAAAGAAATACTTATAGAAAATAGGGGAAAACTTGCTTGCTTTCGTTGTTTCTGTGAAGCTTTGCTCCAGGAAGTTGCAATTTTTTGCGAGGAGCGAAAGAATTTGACGACCGGAAGGAAAGATTATTCGATACGAAGGAAATATTTGTTTGCTTTCCTTGCTTCTGTGATGCTTTGCTTTAGTAATTTGGGGAAAACGACAGATGACGCATGCAGGAAAGATTAGTTGTTTCTGTGAATCTTTGCCCTGGTAACTTGCAAGAAATGAAAGATTTTGAAGCTTTGGGGAAACATTGTTTGATTAGGCAAAAAATTGTTTCCTTTCGTTGTTTCTGGCAATCTTTACTCATCGCAAGGAACGATATAATTTGACACATTGAAGCAATCTTTAGAGAAAAATACTGAGTATTGAAAGAAAGACTGATAAAATTAAGACATATAGAGTCAATTGCAACGCTCGTGAGAAAAATGAGAAATCTTTGCCAGTGATTTTGTAAGCAGTACTGATATTTTAGAAGATATCTGTAAGAATTGTTGTCTCGGAGGCGCATTGTGAATCTTTGCAATTTCAGTCAGTTTAAGTGGTTTTAGGCTAAATCAATTCATAATAGCCTCCGTTCAGGGTTCTTAGAAAGTAAACAGTGAGATTCGTACATCATAACTGGTTTCGAAGAGTAGATGCTAAAGACAGCAAAAGCAAAATATTTGCAGGGAAATCTAGAAGTAGTTAAGGGCTTCAAGAGAATTGTTGAAAAGATGAAGGTCGATCAGAAGGGGAATGGTAATAATCATAATAGTCGCAGTGGAAAGGAGGTTTTAAGGAAAGGACCATGGATGCCCGAGGAAGATGAAATCTTGATAGAGTATGTAAGGCAGTATGGAGCAAGGGACTGGAACTCCATTGGAGCCAAAGGTTTGCTTCCTCGCACTGGAAAATCCTGCCGCTTACGTTGGGTTAACAAGCTCAAACCAGATCTTAAAAGGTATGTATTATGCAATTCCCATTTGTTTTTGTCCAGAGAAGGATTTTTGGATTTAACTGCTTGCAATTGCAAAGACAGAAGCAATAGAACTCTGGATTTAGATTTAGGATATAATTATTTAGTGAAATCATTAGAATTAAAAAGATCTATTGATTCATAATGAAAGTTTCAGATTTGATTTTCCTGTGCAAAAAGATGAATGCACAAAGAAACTTTTATCAAAAGACACAAGTTTTCAGTCTATAGCTGTGATTCATAATGAAGACTTTATTTTCTGTAAACGAAGAGAACAGTTGAAAAATCTTGAAAGAAATTAATTATGACACGAAGTTTGTTACATGATATATGTGGATAAAAATATCTTTATTCCGGTTTTGAATAAAATCATATCCAGAACAGTTTGGAAAAAAGAAAAACACAGAACAGTTCGGAAAAAAACTGGTGAATGGACAAACTAGTTTTAGCAGTCCATTATTTTGGAAATGTTGGAAAAATATAGGTTGTTGCATAGGTTTACTTCATAACACAACAGACTTCATTTTATATACAAATAGTAAGATATGTCGAAGCATTAATGTTTTTCCATATCATACCCATAAACAATTTCAGGTAGTCGGTGAGGTTTATAGGGCTCACTTTATGAACGTGTAAAAATCATTCATTAAAATCAAATTACTCCATAAAAACGAAGGATTAATTGTGGTGTTACCCCTAATTTGTAGGGATGTTATATCTGGTTTTTGTAGTCTAAATGTTTTCCAAAACTTAGATGTTTTCCCAAAAAAGTCATTACATTCCATAGAAGTACCTTGTTAGTATATTGTAATGTAGGATACAATAAATTATTAAAGATTAAGTGATTGGGTATAAAATAGTTCAATTAAAATTAAATTATATAAGAATATATTGAAAGAAAGCTTATAACTTTTTATTTGGACAATTGATTACACATGGAGAGGCCTCTAGTCAAGCAAAACATTTCTTTCTAAAAGTATATGGAAATAATATTAAAGAATTTTTATCAATAATATAATTTATTTAATTTGAATGTAAGAAAAATATACAATATTTACAATAGAATAAATTTAAGCTTATTTTAATATTTTAACCAATTGAATTTAAATTTAGTTATTTTATTCAAATGGTAATTTTTAAGTTATAATTATTTTGAGTGATGTTAATTGAATAATAGCTTTGTATTTCTCTTAATAAATATGGCATATCTAATATATTAACTTATTTTATAATCTTAATATTATAAATTTTTTAACTTTTACATCTTCATTTCTTCATATATTATTTAAAAAATACTTAAATTAACTTAAATTTATTTTTTCTTTAATTAAAACATACAATATAATGTAATGATAAAATTATTCATTATTCATTAAAGTCTAAAATTGTTACACTCACATTAAGATTGGAAAAATATCAAATTATTTTATTAAAATTACTTATCCTAATAATCTATTTATATGAGACTAATATGTCTAATAAATTTTTATGTAAAAATGACTTAATTATAACATAAATACAATAAAAACATCAAATATCAATTTTTTAAATAATGAAAAATAAAATAACTCCTATTGAAATTAAAAAATAAATCATTCTCCCTATAATCTGAACCATTTTTATCTTTAAAAAAATCAATGTATACTCATTTTATTCCGACAATTACGTAACGAACTAGAAAACTAACGTCTATACTCATTTTATTTTAGACTTTTACAAGTCGAACTACCAAATTATATTTGTCTTTCTTTCCTAATCCGAATCCGTGACCTTCTGGTAATCATTTGCCTTGATTGACCTGATAATTATTTGCGATGTCCATTATATCCATAGTTTAAAAATCCTTTTTTTAAAGCACAACCCGTGACCTTCTAGCTGTAATGTGACTAAATAATTTTCGGCAGACGCATACATGAACAGTTTGAATTGTTCAGACAAAAGCATAAAATAGTTTTAGATTCTTATGAGAAATTTGTAAAGAAAACGTATAAAATATTTAAGCTCTTCTTAATTATAAGTGCTTGTGTAGCGTATTTTGTTTTCGAGAATCCATGAACCTGACCTATTATATTTTCAACTAATTGCTCTCTCTCTTCCTATAATCTATGTTACAATTAAAGCATGATATGTTGAGTGTTATACTTTCAGCAATTGTTTTCATCCCTTACTATAATCTACTTACTAGTCTTACTGCAATGACAGGAAAGAGGTGCCTTGGCTGATTAGATATTAGTGCTTTGGTTAGTTGAAGTGGTAATTTCATTACAAAATAGTAGCCATGGTATTAATGAAGTGTGGCTTTTGCGTTTTGTCACAGAAGTGGCTGTAAGTTCTCACCAGAAGAGGAGAAGCTAGTAATGGAAATGCAAGCAAAATTAGGGAATAAATGGGCCAAAATTGCTTCTTATTTACCTGGGAGAACTGACAACGACGTGAAGAACTTTTGGAGCACCAGGCAGAAGAGAATGATGCGCGCTCTGCAAAGTCCCAAGTTATATTCCACAAATGCACATACAGTACAAGCTCATTCAAGTGACATGAACAAAACGAACTATTTCACAGACTTTTCAGTTTATCAGCAGCAGCAGGTACGCTCAAAATGTACTGCATTATCTTTAGTTTTGTATACTACTTTTAAACTTTATTGTATGACTATTTTTTTATCAATGTTTTGGATTACATTTTATAATTTATAATTTATCATCAGAATAAGGAGGAAAATATTTTGATAATAAATCACAAAAATATTGATAAAAAAATACTTTTACAATTAAATTTAGAAATGACATACAGATTATTTTATAAAATGTGATAATGTACTTACTCTAACATCATTATTCCTTTATTCTTTAAAAATCAGATTAAAATTGCATTCAATATTCTTCTACATACAATTCACTTTGCTCGTATATATATATATATAATCTCAATTCTTTCATTCCAGGCAAACGCAACCATGAATGAAAACGCAACCATTTTTTTTTTAAAATTGGAACTTACATGATGAATAAGGTCCTCATTTCATTCTCATTTATTCTCCCCCTCCCCCCCTTTCTCTTTCTCCCTCTATTCACAGCTCTCATCATTCAATCACCCATCAACTCACCCAGTTTTCATTCATCCTGCTCCACCACCATATATTGATTCAGTGTCGCAACTTACCATTCCATTCATGCTCATCACACACCTTTAAGTCGTTAATGGACTTCAGCTTAGCAACTTCTGATCTTGATATGGAGTGATTTGACAGTAAGACTTAAAAATTTTGTACATGAGATGTTTTTGTTAAACTGATGCAGGGCACTGCATTTGGGGGAACCTCATTTAGTCCCACATTTCCAGATGAAACAGCGGATCCATTCCAAAGAGACCAGTCATTAGAGGTCCGGAGAGTGAGACCGAAATCACAGCCACCATTCTCAAATGAATTAGATGAGTCTCTCATGGTGAAACTGCACGATCTCGTTGCAGTAGAATCTAACAGTTTATTTGCTGACACCAACATCATCAATCCTGGAGGAACAGCACTGGTAGCTGAGGAATCAAGTGAAGGCTCAGCTATGTCGTCTACACTGAACAATAATGATATCGCTAACAACTGTAGAAGCTCCAGGCTTCATTCCAAGCACTTCAGACAAGTGGGTCTGACCTGTAATAAGAGAGAGATCATGTCGCCCAATACTAGCCTTGTGCCATTTGATCAATCAGAAAATTTTGAACACATGGAGGACTATGATCATCTTCATGAACTTTCTTTGACACAAGACAGTACATATGACTTAGAGGCTAGTTTGTTCATTGATGTTAATGACAGCAACATTCTGGATTTCCTGTTACGGCCAGAAGAGGATGCAACTTCATCTGTCCAAAACAGTTCTATAGTTTGTTTCAATGACCAACAGCAGCGGATTGATAACAAAGCCCAAATTGAGAATGAATTTACTCCAACCAATAACAACATGAATGGCCACTGGGATAAAATGCCCTTAATCTATCCAGAAGATATTGTTCCAATATCTGATTGTGCCATTAAACAAGAAGTGGATTCTTGCACTCCTGACAGCATTTTACAGGTGAATTTTCCTACAGACGTCTTTGAGGCTCTGGAGCCCCTCTCTCCTAGCGCATCCATTTGGTGGGATTCAGAGTGGATTTGATTTAAACTTAGCTTGTTTAGATCGATTTTCGTTTACAGAAACATAAAAGAATGGTTGATTAAGGTTATTATTAAATTAATCAACTAGCAGCTATTTAGATTTTAAAAGTCAGAGCTTTTTTTTTTCCCACATCCTGTTCTCTAGGATGCAAATAACAAGTTATACATAGCTTGTTGGACTTCTTTTTAAAAATATGTTAATATCAATTTAAGCTCCTTTTAGCCTGGGAAGTAGGCTAGAAGTTATTTATAGGTTGCCTTTCTCATGGTCATTGGTTCCATGGCATTTTGTTGTTTCATGAAGAACAACCTTAAATTTGGAACTGTATTATGGTCTCTTTTTTAAGAACATTAAAACTAGAAATTATATATTGTTTTGGTGGGACTGTTGTATTTTTGTTTAATAAGTGAATTGTTCAAGAGATAAATAATTATAATCATGTATTGAATTTCTTATGTTGGACTTTGGCTAATATGATAAAATCTATATAAACATAATTAATTTATGTTAAGTAGAAAGGATATTGAATAAAGTCAAAAATAGGTGTATCTAATAGCTACAAAAGTTAGGTGCATGGATAAAGGTGTGGATAGGAAGAATTTAATAGATTATGTGTATATAAGACTAATAGCTACCAAAGGTAAGTGCATGGATAAAGAGTGTATTAGAGTATGTATACAATATAAGATGGGCACTAACTACATATGAATATGTGTCTATATGGATGGATCAAGACTAAGTTAAAGGAACCAATTTTATTTTATTCCATATTATATTTTATTCCATATTGAGGTGCATGTGATTCCAAAAATGATCACTCTTCACAAAGTATGTAGCATAAATAAAAATGCATGTAAAATAAATACAAACATCAAAGTATTTGAGGTACATTCATTTAAAAGAAAGAATTTTGTAATATGTATTCATGTAAGTGTATTTTTACCATAATTTTTTTATAAGAAATTATAAAATTATATAATGAGTAGTCCTCAAGTACAAAATTATAAACTTGTTAATGATTTGAGATGAATAAAGAAAAAAATAGGAGTTGATTTTCTTATGGAACTCAAATATATAAGAATTGAGATCTTAGTATAATCTTAATTTATTACTTTTTGAAGTATCCTCACACTGGGGTCAAAATTTTTAAGGGTATCCTTGCACTTGATATAGAAAACAAGCTCACCCTTTTCTTAATATCCCTAAATTTAATTTTATGTTTGTCAAATGCATCATCTAATCAATGCTATTCCTAGGAGTGTGGCATCAAGGAAGCTAAGTTGGAGATGTTTGAGAATGATTGAAGGATTCTTTGGTGGAAGAATAGAAATGATTGATTATTAAAGTGAGTATACACGTCGTAGTGTAGAGGCTAATTTTAAACTAAGTGTTGAATTGAAATGGTTATACTAATTTAAATATTTTGTTAATGCAATAACATGATCAATCATAAAAAAAATTCATCATGAAAACATACTTTAAGATAACTTGTTGTAGCTTGATGCTACCTGTACATTAAGATCTTCTCTTAAATGAAGGAATTGACTGCTTAAATTGTAGATTTTGGAGATGAAAAATGAATATGAAGGAGCGGTATTTCTATTGATTCTTATTATCACTAATACTGAAGGCATCATTTTTTTTCCTCAATTTCTTCTAAGTCAATATTTCAACCTATACATTTTGGAAAGAATTTTTGTATTACTTTGATCTAAGGAATATGTGACTTAGGTAAGACCTTACACAAAACACCACTTTTTCCCTCTAAAAACCTATTCATTGGAGTGCTACTCTAGTAACTAATGCCTTTTTTTTGAAGTTGAATAGGAGGACAATCTATAGAGAACCCTAATTCAATTTTTTTTACATTAAAAATGATAACACCTTAGGTATAGGGAACCCACTCTACAAACCAACACTTTTAGGCCTAGATTTTAGTGGCATGTTCCCTTCAACATCTCATTTCTAGATCTAAGCTTACATTTTTCTTTGTAGTTGTCTATCTTTCTATTTATGCTAATTCCCTTCTGCATCTTATTTCTAGATCTAATCTTATATTTTTATTTATATCTTTATATATTTCTCTTTATGTTGATTATTGAAAATTTTGCATCACTTTACCTAGTTCGTATATCATTTCTCATTTTAATATATCCTATCCTCAACATTCAAAGGGAAAAATCAGCCATAGTGCCCAACTCTTTTAAGAGTCTCAAATTGGGACTAATTATTTTTTCTCCAATGGAAGAGTTTGGAAAATGATTCTTAGTTTCCATTCTTAGGTTGGAATCCATTTTCCTACCTTTTCATTTTGGTGGACCTGACTTACTGATTTCAAATGTTGGATATGATTTTTTAGATTTAGATACATTTATCTATTTTTTTTCTTGCATTTGTTAGAAAGTTATTAAATTTCACATTATTGATCATATCACATATTTAGCATATGTCATCATCTAAAATAATATATGTTTTTCTATGTGTTTTTAATCAGTTAGCTTCATGATGCATATATTTAATATATGCAATATTGAATTAGCCTTCTTTATATCAGTCTATCCCTTTCCAAAAATTGGTCCCACCCATGAGGAAATTTTAATGCAAGAAGATATTACTAATCCTTCTTTCAAAAATATCCTTGGTATGAAGCTTAAAGGAATGATGTTGATCCTTCTACTAAAATGGACCTCCCTCATGAGTATGATTTAGTGTAAGAGGATGATTTCATTGCTACTTTTCCTAGTGATATGTTACCTTCTATTCGCTTCAATGACCTCCTTTCTAGAGAAGGAACATAATTGATGAATTATTTTGTCTCTCTCCCAAATTTTTTTCTTGTAAACAAGAATGTTAATATTATATCGTTAAGCTAGGAGTCAGTCTATAGGAATCCTCTAGAACATAGAGCTATAACACATGAAATGTATTTAAATCAGATAAGTAACAATATACAATATGATTTTCTTAAATAGGCTAGAGTGGTTACGAATAATGGACAAGGTCGAGATAAGTGTCTCCACCTAGAGGAAGATGACTCCTCAAAAAACTCAACAATATCCTCTAGGATAAGTTAGAACCTAAATAGGACTAAAAAATATCCATCTACCTCATTAATGTGTTTACCTAAGTAAACTTAAGTAAAGATAATTGTAAAACACTATTTACTCCAACACCCTCCCCTTAAGCGCAACTTAGGGAGTACAACAATGTAGTAGAGATGCTTTGTGGGTCCTAACAAAATAAATATGTTGGGTTCCCATGTTCAAATACAATGCAATCTTTCATAACCTTAGAAAAGGAGAAAACCAAGTGGGAGAAAACTCATCTCTAAAAGAGATAACATGAAGGTTTGAGAATCCTTACAAAATATGTCCTAAAATCATCAACATGACCATCACTAAAGAATGTGAAATATATAGAATATTGTCATACATGATTATGGTGCTATATCTAAAGTTCCTCTCTTGAAAAGATGATGATCATGAAGACAACAATCTATATGAGTGCTCCAAATGGTACTTCTGAAATAATGACAACAATGACAATAACATAGATCAATTAAAAATACAAATGACACATGAATTTTCATGAGTTACCTTCGTTAGATAATCAATGAGATTGTTTGATTGATACCATCATTACTTCTAAAACCAAGTTGAATATGTAAGGTAATACTCAGAGCCATTGTAGATAAAGAAAAAATATTGTTTCAATACTTGTCATTGATGTCATTGTTTTGCCCAAAAATCTTATCTTTGACCTATCCTTTGATCCGCCAATAGTGTTATTGATAATAATGTTACCTGTATAAGATTTGCATGTGGTACTATAGGCTTTGGTCTAATCCTATTCAGTATAGTGTGGGATATACTTTGTATCTTAGCCACCATCTCCAATGTATAGTGTAGTGTTCTTACCTAATCCCATCTTTCATGTCAAGCTGACTTATGTATATATCTAGATCTGGTATATATATTGGAAGTGACATCATCACAACAATAATGATAATATTGATATGATTTATGAATGTGATAGTGTTGTACTAATGTATATTATCCTGCAAATTTATATATGTAATATAGTAGTATAGTTTAGTAAAAATATTTGTACCTTGATGAGCACTGTATTTCATGCATATGTAGATGCAATTGTAATAGTTCAATTATGTATACTATGTTCTAGCAGTGATCGACCTCTTAGATGCGATAGATGGGTTTTTTTTATATTTTGGGTAGTGAGCCAGTTGTATATTTTAAAATTGGTTACTTAATACTTGAGAGTTAATCCTATCCATTTTTTGTCCATCTTGGATTTTGACGATAAAAATACTAGTGTTATGTGGTGTTGTGTTATTTGATTAATGTTCATTTCCTTTCTACAATTTTAATTATGTTATGTAGATAACTATTCAAAAGTTTTAATAAGTTCAGAGGAATACTCTTAGTATTCCAAATGTTCAACAATTGGTATTAGATCCAGATCCTTTAGAAGATTCTAATAGCTCAAAGGAGATCTGGAGGGTTGAACGTACAATTACCAAATCCACCATGGATTCATAAAGGGATCATGTCCATATTTGAAGATCTTGAAACTATTGAAGAAAAAAACAAAGAACTATAAAAAATTTTTAAATGACAAATGATTGTATCCAAAAACTAAAAAATCAATCCAAAAATTCAAGCTAACACTTAAAGAGGTTAGTAATAAACTCAAGTTAAAGAAAATTTGATATTATCATTGATTTAAAAGATAAGAGTGAAGAAGATGAAAGACCAAGAAACATCTGACTAATATAATCAAGGAAAATATGATGAATATAATAGTTGTATCTCTCAAATCAAATTTGGAAGAATTGAAGTAGAAAGAAGAAAAATTCAAAACGAGCTCAGAAAGGCTCAATAAAATATTGATAACTCAATTATCACTAGTAAATAAGAAAGGCTTAGGTTGCAAGATTAGCAAACGCTGACACGGTAAACATAAAGAATAGAAAGAACCAGATTAGGTAAACGAAGCTAAAACCAAATTTGGAAGAGATGAAAAAGGTAAGTCTTTGGTAAAGAAAAAGGTAAGTAAGAATTCCTTCACCTTTAATGCTCATTGTTTTAATTGTATTAAATTTGGTCATATAGAATTGAATTGTAAGAATAGTGTACCAAATTTGGAAGAGAGGAAAAAGGTAAGTCTTTGGTAAAGAAATAGGTAAGTAAGAATTCCTTCTTCTTTAATGCTCATTGTTTTAATTGTATTAAATTTGGTCATAAAGAATTGAATTGTAAGAATAGTATAAATCAAAAAGTGAAATCTTATTCTAGTAGATATTATAAATGTAATAGTTATGGTAACAAATAAAATCAATGTAGGAAACCAAATAGAAGCAATCATTTTACTAGTTATAGTTAAAAATATATATTATGCATATGGACATAAGGCTAACTAATGCATATGGACATAAGGCTAACTAGTGCATGTCAAGACAAGACAAGAGAACCAATAGGTGTAATAATTGCGATAAAGTTGGACACATTGCAAGATTCTAAAAAAATGATATAGTCAAGATGATTGAACCAACGAAGAAGATAGACAAGGAAGATGTTAAGGAAAAAATTAAGAAGATTTAGTGAAAGAAAGAAGATAATGGATCCATCTCTAGTGCATATATTTGTTTTGGTAACTAGAAACTCTTTGATTGTTGCCCTAGGGTAGAAAAGTTTAAAGGTTGCCTCTTCCCCTTTTCAAGTGCAAAGAGATTGCAAGCATGATATATCTAATTGATCAAGGAGTCTTTGGTAAAGAATAACATTGAATATGAAACTTGAAAATATTTGGTAAAGTCACATCCATTTGATAAAAAAAGGATTGCAAAAGGAGTTACGACACATTTAATGTGAAAAGGTACATTTATCTCAAAATTGGAATAAAAGGGAAAGTTAAAAAGTTATTTTGATCACTCATAGGAAAAGGATTTAAAGGAGATAAGGATAAGAAAGAAGACAACTTGCATCCTAGGGTTTGTGAATAAAAAATAGGTATTTATTCTTGAGATTTTCTATTTCTTTTCACTTTCAGCTATGGAAACTCCCATTCTAGTTGATGTAACATCTCAGCCTCATCCCAAAGTTAAGACGTATTTGGACATATCAATAGAAAATGATATGGTGGTTATCAAGAATCCTACATGTAGTCATTCCTATAGAAGATGATAGGATTTATATTCACTCAAAGCTTGAAGAGTTTTATCATACCAAATTTGTTGATTTATGCCCGAAAATGAGATAACTGGTGATGATTTGAAGGTCAAATCTAAGTACAAGGTTCTTGTTGAAAAGAAATTGATTGTCTAGAATGATAATTGGGTAGATATGGAAATGAGTAGGTTCCATGACATATTCCTATGGTTAGATGATGCCCATCTGATCATAAAAGAAGTGATTTAATTTGTTACTAGATTGAATGACACTGACAATATTCCAACACAAAAGGCACTAAAAAACAAGGAGGTTGAAAAACTAACTAAGATTATTTATGGTGATAAGTATTTGGTTATTAACACTGTTAATTTTTTTTTGTGAGGTATGCTGTCCAGGTCATTGGAAATAAAGTCTACTACTCCAACCACAAAAACTCCATCTCTACTACTGATGTCTACACTGCATATGAGATGGTGGTCTATGGGGTAGACTATGAATTGTACGAGCTCATTGGAGAGAAATTTAGAGAAAATTTGTATCAATGAAAATGAAGTAAGAAGAAGGCCATGTTCTACTTTGGAACCCTTGCACTTTACTTACTTTTCTACTTCATGCATGAGATGCCTAGTCAAGGTCTAGTAGTGTGGTCATTCAAAAGACCAGTTGCACATCAAATTGATGTGAAAGAGAAGGTATCTTGGCACAAAAACTCAAGAAATGGAATTCCCTACATTTTTCTCTTTATTAAAGCATAATATGCACAACCATGAGGGAATCCATAAATCTATAATTAAAAAGTACAAGGATGATATCACATTTATAGTCACTATTAAAAAATGTGTAATGAAAGTTATTGTACCATTAAATAAATAGATACCTAAATTGGGGTATGAAGTATCTAAAGAGCTTGTATAATGTCTTGGAAATGTTCTTTTAGAAAGTTAGGTAGATACCTATTAGAAGAGGTTTGGCACTATAGAATAAAAGTCTAAAGAAATCTAAAAAAGAGAAGTATTAAAAGGAAATTAATAAGAAAGTATCAAAAAATGTGAAGAAAATTGAGGCAAAAGGAGGCATGATGGAGGAAGAACTTTTGACACTCAGAAGGATTACTTGGAGTATAGTTAGTAGCTCATTTGGTACCTTGGAATAGGTAGTTGAACCTTCAATAGAAAAGGAGACTACATATGATAAGAGGAAGAAAGGTCTTCCTACAACCACTCTATTCAAGAAGGAAAAAGAAGGAAAAGACACTAAGGATAATACTATTCTTGTTAAATTTGAAGGATAATTAGACCTAGATAAGTTTTGAATTAAGGTCTAGGAGAAGAAGTCCAAAAAGGTAACTCATGACCCTCTTAATGTAGATACTTTATTTAAAATGCTTACATCAAGTAACATTAAAGAGGTTGGTGATTTGTAAAATTCCTCCACATCTAAAGGAAAATTAAATATAACACAAGTATTTGTTTACTGTTGTGTAAGATTAGATAGAAACATAGATGATTTCAAAAAGGATATTCCAGAAAGTATCTGGGCTTATTTAAATATGATATGTGTAGATGTTAAGAAAATAGATAAGGACATTTTTAATGAAGCTACTGTTGTTGTTTCTAAACTTATAAAAAAGGAATATTTAGCAAGTTTTGTAGAAATCAATAAATTAGATGTGAGAACAAAAAAAAAAGGGAACATATTCTTATGGAGAACAAAGATGTAGTAGATCAAATGAAATAAGATATCATTAGTGTACTTGCTAGCATGGTTGGAAAACTTGGGATGTTATCTGGTGATGGCTCTAGTCCATCATTCATTACCCCAATACTTTCTCATGAAGAGGTTACAAATATGGTTCTAGAATATATTGATGTGCATTAGTTACACTCTAGATTTGAATCATCTAGAAATAGAACAAACTCACACTCTGAATAGAATCTCTATTCTGGTAGGACCATTAGTTACTATTAGTGTAATTAAATATTCTTAATTACATTTTACTTAAGTTTACTATTAGCGCAATTAAATATTCTTAATTACACATATTTGCACATACTTCATTGTACAATCAAGGATGATCCACCTTTGGTGGACATGTGATTCCACTTTATGTGGTTGATAGGTTATCAGTGATACTCCTATAGATTTTTTTGTTGTCATTAGTTTTGATAAAGTCATAATGATTGTCAAAGTCATTCAGTAAAGAAGGATAGCCAAGTTGGTAAAGTAGTAAGCTAATCAGTAAAGGGAAGTAAGGAAAGACAATTTTGATAAAACAAATAAGGAACACACACCAAGCAAGGAAAAGCAAGGCAGATCAAGGACCGAGCACTGAATACCAAGCAGTTTCCAATCTAAGAGAACATACATGGTACTGAGTAGAAGAAAAATGTATTACCCAGCAACACAGGCTGACATAAGAAGAATCTATAGATACATTGAACCTGGACATTGAGTAGAAAATATTTTACAAATCTCGAGCAGATTATTTGATGAAACATTGGAGATTTAAATATGATGATTTTGCATGATTACAAGGTGAGATCCACCAATGAGAATTAAATGTAATATCTGAATTAGAGATATAACCATTTGGTTGCACCACTTAAGGAGATGATTCTAGAATGTTTCCACCACTTCTAGGTCAAGTATAAATTGATTAGAGTATGAAGATCACAATGTATACATGTGTGTGTGATGGGAAGGAGAAATTGCAGAAAGAAGGTGATGATGATTCGAAGATAAGTTTGAAGGTGATGACCAGATAAGCCACCAACTAACAAATAAGTTAGAGAAGAGTTATGCATGTGATTCAGAGTTAAAGCTACTGAGTACATAATTGATAATGTGAGTGAAGTAAAATATGTGGTAAATTGTTATTGAGCATATTGAGTCTGTTAAGAATAAGTTGGTGCAAGCATTACAAATAATTTTATGTTACTGATTAAGTGTGTAATCATAATTGTTAAAGCTCTTAACTGAGTAGGACCTAACATTCTTAAATTGTAAATCCTTTAACAGGGTACATCTCTTAGATTAGAGTTGTAAAATCCTTTAGCAAGGTAGACTTAATTAGTATTTAGACTCTTAATAGGGTTAATAATCTTAACCAAGTAAGCTATCAGAAAAAGATAACATTATAGCTCTAACTGAGCAAGCTTTTTACTGCAGTAGTGAAGTGTTGTGGGTGCCATCCCCACCCTAGTTTTTAACTCTGACCAAGGATTTTTGTGATACCAAAATCATGGTGTTATGAGTTGTGTTTCATGATATTGTTTTTATGTTGTTAAATGTAAAGTTATAAATTTGATGAATGATTATAAATTTATATAAAGTGATTTGAAGTACTGATTCACCCCTCCCCTCTCATTACTTAAATTTCTATAAATTAATTTGAAACAATTGGTATTAGAGCTAAGTCTCTTATTTAGAAGTTTAACCACTTGATGTTAGCTTGTGGTGACTGATCAAGAAAGTACTATCTAGGAAAGTACTGTACACTTTTCCTCCTAACTATTTTCAGTTATTTTGGGCCGACATATTGTAACTCATTCTAACCCTAAAGCAGAAAAAATATTGTATAATATGGCTTAGGGTTAGGGATTTCACAATGTATGATTTTAGTACTTGCAACAGAATTGAGCTGTAAGGGACTAAAAATTCTAATAAGGTTGTAATCACTAGATAATAATAATATTGGACTCGCTATTGGTGGATGTAGCCCAGGGATTGGGTGAACCATGTTAAATATTTGTGTCTTGTGTTCTCTTCTATGTGGTTTATTATTTTTTGATATTGGTTATATTTGCACATAATTGTTATTTCTGCCTTGTTGATCCTAACACTTGAGAGGGAAGATATGGAGAAATGGAAAGCTATAGGTATGAAAAGGTGATTGATAACATGAACAAGGAACTGAAGATTGCAAATGATCGTATTGATGAACTGAGGAAGCTGAAGCATTCACTCAACAAGAGAAAGTAGTTAGCCTATCAATTGAAAGATACACAATATCAGATTGAAGAACTTGAAGAACAATCAAATGGAAGTTTATATGATGAATCTGAAGCTTCCATATCAAAACTGACTGAAAGGAACAAAAACCTAACTGATCAGGTAAAAGAACTTAAAAGAGAACATGAAGCTCAATCGATAAGAATGTGTGAAGTCCTGGAATAAAAGAGAAAAGATGAATATGATAAGAGAATAGTTGATGATGAGAGAAGACAAATAAGTGCAAGGAAGAATGAGAAAGATGTTGAAATACAAATTTTGACACAAATTCACTATAATATGTCAAATCAACTAGTCGGTGCTAATCAGGAATTGTAAGAGAAGTTGAAGAGATTGCTAGAATGAGATTAGAAAATGAACATTTGAAGAAAGAAATGAAATCTAAAAGGATGTGAATGAAGTCTTGAAAATGAATGAAGAAACATTGAGGATACTGGATGAATAACTAAGAGGTAAGAGACAACTAAGAGATACAATTGGACTTGGATTTAATGAAAACAATACTATCGAGAAGGGATAGTCTTCAAATCAAGTAGCCAACCGAGATAATGCTACCACACAAAAGATAAAGAAGCCTACTTACTACGATTGTGGGAAATAGGGTCATACAACTAATTTCTGTAGGAGAAAAATAGGTAATCCATTGAGCATTCCTAAGTTTAATGGTTATTATTACAATTGCAATAAGTATGGTCATAAGGCATTTGAGTATAGATTAAGGATGGCTAACAACACAAAGAAGACAAAATTTGATGGTTACTGTAATAACTGAAATAGATATGGTCACAAGTCTGAAGAATGTTGGCACAAAGGAAGAATGTGAAATGGGTCCCTAACCAACATAATTCAACAAACAACCGACAAGGATCAACTATACTATGAGACTACAATATAATAATTACATGTAAAACATGTGGGATATTTGGACACATAACAAAAAATTGCATTTTGATGCATGGAAGGAATAATAAAAGGTCATGGAGAAATTATGTAATGACTTTTTTTCATTGTCACAAGGTCGGTCACCTAGCCAAAGGCTGCAGGTACTTGGCAAAGTCCCGATTGAGGAACAATCAAGTGAAACTATTCAAGTAAATGTTGAAGAGATAAGAGATCAAATGAATAGAACATGGAGAAGAAATTCTCAAGATGATGGAAATAAACTTGGAACAATTGATGACACCAAATATTTTAGATCGAATGCACCTATCTTCATCTAATCAGTCAAAGTTATGTGTAGGATGTTGGAAACTGAATTGAAACAATTGTTGTATTGTCATTGATGTCAAACCTTAATTGGTAAGACTATTGCTACTTAGGAAAGTACTATATCTATTTGAGTGTTGCTAAGGGGCTAAGAAAGGTTGGTAACAATAACACCTAGGGAAAGGTTGAGTTATCTTGATACTACAAAGTGTACTTGACTATGTTGCACTATGATGAGCTAATGTATCGTTTATCTTAGTAAGACTGAAGACTAAACTGGTAGGCTTAACTGAGAAAAGAATGAAAAATCATGTTTAAGCCAGTGATGTTATGTTGAGCGAGTTAGTATATGCCGAGCAAAATTATAGTGTCGACCAAGCATTAGTAAATTGCTAAGGAAGACAGTGCAAGCCAAGGAGACAGTTTTAGTATTGACCGAGCGTTCTACATGGAGACCGAGTGAACAATCACAGTATTGACCGAGCATCAAAAATTTTATATTTGAAAAGAATTTAATTTTGGAGCTGACATTGTTGAATTCTTGGATTATGTAAAACGTGTTGACTTTATTTATTGATTTTTTGGAAGCATTAAATGCTTTGTAAAACATTTTATTGTAAATCTTTAAGAGATTTGAGATGATTCTAGAAAAGGATCCGAAGAACATAAAGTGGGTAGATTCAATGAATCTGACCTAACCTTAAGATTTACGAATGAGATTGAGCGGCAAAAGATGAGTTAAACTAATTGAGGAAAATATAAGGGAACCTAAACATTGTGATAGGTATGTACATGATGAACAAAGAATGCTGGAAGAAAAAAGTGTTACTGACTGAATAAGCATAAAAGGCTGAAGGAGAAGTGTGGTGATTGCTTGAAGAAAAGTTCTGAGCAGATCAGAGATGGAAATGGCAAAGTTCCAAAGTCAGTAAACCAGCATTAGTGTACGGAATCATATCTGATATTTGCAAAGTGAGTTGTATATTTTTTAGATAATACTGCTGCTACTTTCTAACCATTGTAATAGTCAAAATCCTTTTAATAAAGGTTGACCTAACAGTCATATGTTAAATCCTTTGAACAACATTGCATTCTAATGGAGTGTATGTGAGTCCTATGACTAGGCTCACTTTTAACAAGGTGATTGAAATCCTTTAACCGGGTCACATTTGATAGTGTGTATTGTAACCTTTGACAGGGTTGGCTTTTTACCGAGCTCACTTCAGAAGAGTGAAAATAATAGTAGCATGTTACAAAGTGATTTTTCCCAAATTGGGTTTCCACTATAAATCCTGGTGTTTATACTTGTGTGAATGTTTAGATTTGAACATTGCTATGTTTTACAAGTTAAGTTACAGCTAGGTAGTGGACTGCATTGTTAGATGTTTCTATTATTGAGTCAGTGATGACTGAGTTTGTTTTGGTTTTGGATCTGATTTAAGGATAAGTCTTGGAGATTATTTTATACATCAGGACCTGAGAACAACTCATTCACCCCCCCTCTCTGTTGTTTTAAATCATATTAACAATTGGTATCAGAGCTCAGTTGCTTATTATTAGTGTTGATAAAAATCAAGTTTAAAGGGGCTTGAAGCAAATGATCAAGATGTATAAGAAGGAGGTACCAAAGCTGAACAAAGAAAACTTCCCTGCATGGCAAAGCCTGATGAAGCTGCATCTAGCCGGTATTGGTGATTCTGCAAAGTACTACATTGAAAATAGCTATGTCTCACCTGTTGCACCTTTGATTGCCAAAGAAATGAGAGTTAAGCAAGAACATAATGAGGCAATGCTAGAAATTGCATATGCCCTAAGCTATCCAGAATTTGAGGACATTAAGGACTGAACAACTGCAAAGGATACGTGGGATACTCTTGCAAGGATCTATGGTGGTGACTTGAATGTGCTGAAAGCAAAGGCTGAGAGTCTTAGAGGTAAGTTTGATGAAATGAGAATGCAAGAAGGAGAAAACATTGCATAATATTGTAGTAGAATAAAGGAAGTTGTGAATGCTATTAGAGGAGCTAATGGGACTATTGATGATGAAACTATAATTGGGAAAGTATTAAGAACCCTATGTCCTATTTATGCTATTAAGATCTCTACTATTCAGGAATCTAGATGTAACTCTACTAATGTGCTTACTTTGGAAAGTTTGGTTGGTAAGCTAACTACTTTTGAACTCTCTAATTATGATAATTTCACTATTGGAAGCATTGGAAATGTTGAATATGCTTTTAAGTCACAGCTAGTTCTGAACAAGCCAAAGAAAGAAAAAGAAAGATGCATCAGTGAAAGTGAAAGTGAAAGTGATGGTGAAAGTGACAGTGACACTTCTGATGAAGACCTAGAAAATCTAGAAGCTCTTATGGCTAGAAGAATGAGAAGGGGAAAAGGAAAGTATAAAGGTAAACTCCCCATTATATGTTTTGCATGTAATAAAGTTGGTCATATAGCTACTAGATGTCTTGACAAGAAGGATAAAGATGATGAAAGGAAAAGCAAACACAAAGATAGAAAAGATGACAGAAGCTACTGATGGAATAGAGACTACAAGGGAAAAGGTAAGAAATCTTGTTACATTGCTGAAAAAGAGACTGACACTGATAGTGATGATTTTGAAATTGAGGTAGTTTATGTGGCAATGAAAGATGAATCTGATGAGGATGAGAAAACTACATTGATATCCTATGTGAACAAGAATGATAAATGGATAATTGACAGTGGCTGTTCACATTGCATGACTAGTGACAAAAATAAGTTTGAGACTTTACATCATTACAGAGGTAAAAGTGTAAAATTTGGCAATGATGCACCATGTCCTGTTAGAGGAAAAGGTTTGATTAAACTAACTGATAAGATATCTTGTGAAAATGCATATTGGGTTGAAGGTCTTAATTACAATTTGCTAAGTGTTGCTCAGCTTAACAAAACTGGTTACCGAGTGGAATTTCATCACAAGCAAGCTAAAATATTTAATGCTGCTAGAGAACTGATTGGAAGTGAAGATTAGACTAGAGGTAATTTGTTCTATCTTGACCTATCTGAAGAAACATGTTTGATTGCACAACTTGATGATATTTGGTTATGGCATAAAAGGCTGTGTCATGTTAACTTTGACAATCTGGTAGAGATAAGTAAGAAGAAAAAGGTAAGAGGTCTACCTAGATTGAGGAAACCTGAGAATGTGATGTGCAAGGAATGCCAGTTAGGAAAAATGACAAATTCAAGTTTCAAGAAAAAATCCTTTACTTCTGAAAACATTTTAGATTTGGTTCATACTGATCTTTGTGGACCTATGGGTGTACAAAGTTACTATGGTGCTAGATACTTTATCTTATTTGTTGGTGATCATACTAGGATGATGCATGTAATGTTTCTAAAAGAAAAATCCAAAGCTTTTCAATATTTTAAGTGGTATTTGGCTAAGGTTGAAAAGGAGACAGGTAGGAACCTGAAATGTCTTAGATTTGACTGAGGTGGAGAATTTACATCAAATGAATTTAATCTATTTTAAAATGATAGAGGAATTAAAAGATAGATCTCTACACCTAGAACACCTCCACAGAATGGTATAGCAGAAAGGAGAAACAAATCTATCTTGCATTGTGCAAGGACATTGATGATTGAAAAGAATGTGGCACAAAAATATTGGAAAGAAGCTATAAGCACTATTGTCTACACTCTCAACTGAGTATAGAACAAGAAAGGTACAAATCTAACACCTTATGAATTATGGCATGGACATGCACTGAGTGTTAAATACTTTAGAATCTTTGGGAGTAAGTGCTATATATTAAAAGACACTAGGAATGGAAAGTTTGATGCTAAAAGTGATGAAGGCATATTCCTAGGGTACTCCACAAAAAGTAAAGCTTATAAGTGTTTGAAATCTAACACTAACAAAATTGTGGAAAGTGTGAATGTCAAAATTGATGAGTATGTAGAAAGAAATGAAGCTGACAGTAAAAGAGAACCAGAAGATTATAGATCTTTTGTGTACATTGAAGAAGAAGAAGAGGCAAGTAACAGATTTGCACCTGATGTTGAGCCTTAGGTAAGCAACGCCGAGCGACAGATAAAAGCTGCCGAGTGTCAGGAAAATAGTGCCGAGAGAGAAAAAGAACATGTTGAGATACAAGAAAATGCTGTTGAATATTAGGAAGAGGTTGCCAAGCATTCTGAAGTTGAATCTGACAATCTTGTTGAGGAACATGATGAAATAGAGGAGAGAACAACTGAACCTGGTTTGGAAAAATATGTGAGAAGACATCATAAGCCTGAATAGATAATTGGAGACAAAGATACTGGAATTGAGACCAAGAGTAAGACTAAGGATCCAACATGTCTACTATGTGAATTTGAACCGAAGACAACTAGAGAAGCATTGGAGAATGAAGACTGGATACAAGCAATGAATGAAGAAATTAACCAGATTGAGAAGAATGATACTTGGACTCTAGTGCCGAGACCTAAAAACAAGAATGTTATAGGAACAAAGTGGGTATTTTGGAATAAAATGAATGAAAATGGTGAAATCACTAGGAACAAAGCTAGGTTGGTATGCAAAGGCTACACACAAGAAGAAGGAATAAATTATGGGGAGACATTTGCCCCTATAGCTAGATTGGAAGGAGTAAGAACTCTACTTGCATATGCCACTTATAAAGATTTCAAGGTATATCAAATGGATGTCAAGTCTGCATTTTTGAATGGTATACTAGAAGAAGAAGTTTACATAGAACAACCAAAAGGTTTTATTGATCCAAATAGAAGACACATGGTGTGCAAATTGAACAAAGCATTATATGGATTGAAGCAAGCACCTAGAGCATGGTATGAGAGGTTGCACAACTACTTGATACAGATTGGATTTTCAAGAACAAATGATACAAGCAATCTGTACATGAAGGATGGAGAAGGTAAAGGTATCTTGTTGGCAAAATTTTTTGTTGATGACATTATTTTTGGTGGACAAGATGCATTATGTAAAAGTTTCTCAAACGAAATGCAAACTGAATTTGAAATGAGTATGTTTGGTGAGATCAAATTCTTTGTTGGTTTACAAGTATATTAGAGAAAGAATGGAATTTTCATTACACAGTCTAAGTATGTTAATGAAATACTAAAAACTTTTGGGATGGAAGATGCTAAACCTGTAGGAACTCCTATGGTTACTAGACAAAAGTTATCTAAGAATGATGATGCTGCAGAAGTGAATCAAACTCTGTACAAATCTATGATTGGAAAATTGCAGTATGCTGTACACATCAAACTAGATATTGCATTAGCTATTGGGATTGTGGCAAGATTCTCTGCTAATCCTAAGGAAACACATATGATGGCCGTGAAAAGAATTATGAGATACTTGAAAGGAACTATTGACTATGGTCTATATTATAAGAAGGATGAAAAATTTGAACTCTGAGTTTATACAGATGCTGATTGGGCAGGAAATGTAGATGAAAGAAATAGTACAAGTGCTGGAGCTTTCTTTCTTGGACAAGCAAGAAACAAAATTGCATTTCCCAATCTACTGCCAAGGCTGAGTATGTTGCTACTGTAGTGAACTGTTCAAACTTGGTATGGATAAAACAATTGTTGATAGGCATGAAAGAAGAAATCACTAAACTTGTTGTTGTTTTTTGTGACAACACAAGTGCTATCAATATTTCTAAGAATCTAGTGATGCACACTAAGACCAAACACATTGCAATCAAGTATCACTACTTGAGAGAATTAGTACAAGACAAAGAAGTCCGAATGGAATATGTGAATACAAAAGAACAATTAGTAGACATATTCACTAAAGCTTTACCCAGAGAAGCTCATGAGTATTTGAGAAGTCAATTAGGGGTTCTTCCCCTAACTGAGGCTACCTAGACAAGCTAGGAGCACTACATCAAATATGCTACAATAGAACATTTTCCAAATTAATGTAGAAGATTGTCGCACTTTAGGGATGGCCTAGAGTTGTGAAGAGAAGCAAAGACAAGGAATCAATCATAAGCAAGATGACAGAGGGATACACACTGAGATGCATAGATATTATCTACATCTGATGGATGTAAGTCTTAGTTGCTACTTTGGCATTTTTGTCAAAGAGGGAGAATATACTGATATGATATAACACATGAGATATGATAACACATGATACTGAAGACTAAGAATTGATGAGCTGATGGAACTAAAAGAAAAGAGGATGATGAACTGAAATGAAGAATTAGGATAGAGGGAGATCTGAATACTTCTGACGGTCACAAGAGTGAGGCTTACAAGATTCTGAATCAGAATTAAGCTAAGGATATTATAAATAAGTTTCTGATGGACATATAAGATTTTGGATTGGTTGGTAATCCATGTGTTATTTAGATGATATCGTATGGTGTTGCCATCAATGCCAAAGAGGGAGATTGTTGGAAACTGAATTGAAACAATTGTTGTATTGTCATTGATGTCAAACCTTAATTGGTAAGACTGTTGCTACTTAAGAAAGTACTATATCTATTTGAGTGTTGCTAAGGGGCTAAGCAAGGTTGGTAACAATAGCACCTAGGGAAAGGTTGAGTTATCTTGATACTACAAAGTGTACTTGACTATGTTGCACTATGATGAGATAATGTATTGTTTATCTTAGTAAGACTGAAGACTAAACTGGTAGGCTTAATCGAGCAAAGAATGAAAAATCATGTTTAAGCCGAGTGATGTTAGTGTCGACCGAGTTAGTATATGCCAAGCAAAATTATAGTGTCGACCGAGCATTAGTAAATTGCTGAGGAAGACAGTGCAAGCCGAGGAGATAGTTTTAGCATTGACCGAGCATTCTACATGGAGACCAAGTGAACAATCATAGTATTGACCAAGCATCAACAATTTTATATTTGAAAAGAATTTAATTTTGGAGCCGACATTGTTGAATTCTTGGATTATGTAAAACATATTGACTTTATTTATTGATTGTTTGGAAGCATTAAATGCTTTGTAAAACATTTTATTGTAAATCTTTAAGAGATTTGAGATGATTCTAGAAAAGGATCTGAAGAACATAAAGCGGGTAGATTCAATGAATCTAACCTAACCCTAAGATCTACAAATGAGATTGAGTGGAAAAAGATGAGTTAACCTAATTGAGGAAAATATAAGGGAACCTAAACATTGTGATAGGTATGTACATGATGAACAAAGAATGCTGGAAGAAAAAAGTGTTACTGTAATACCCCAAAAATGGGCTATATGTTCATTAATCTCCTATATCAACAAATCATATGAAATCGACATCAAAGTCCTAATCTAAGGCACATCTAAACATCATCGAATCATAATTGATTATCTTAAATTCTGCATCAGGGAATATTCCTAGCAATATTCCTAATCATCATAATTATCTTTAATTTTATAATTATTTGGCAATAAATCACATTTATCCTAAAGTTTGATTAATTGAATATTTTCATATTTAATTAATTAGATTTAATATTTGCCACTTAGTTGTGTAATTAAATTTAATTATATGTATGATTAATTGTATTATTTAATTTTGACAATAAATCTAATATCATATGAATAATTGATTAAATTCTTATTTAATTAATTAAAGCAAGTTGTCATTATTTAATAATATAGTTTTTACTAAAAGTTTGATTAAATAATTGATTAACCCATAAATCAATTGTTTTATTTTTAAAAGCAGTTTAGTTGGAAATAAATCACTTTATTATTAAATTAATTCATAAATAAAACATGCACAATCATAAAAACAGACAACTATCAATTATCAATTAAAGCTAAACTCTATTTTGAGTTAAAACTTAGCTTTCGCATATTTTTGTGAGTTAATTATCCTTTATTTAAAAATAACTCAAAAATCAACCTGAGTTATTTGAGTGATTTATGGCTTTTTTTCATGCACCTCCAAAGCCCTGGATTTCTATAAAAACAAGGCTCAACTCTTCATAATTCATCTCTAAAATCTCTCAAATTTGCATCCAAGCATCTCATAATTTTGCAAGCTTACTTTGCCAAAGTCATCTACGAATTGCACAATTATTTTGGAGAATTGGAATTGAAGAATCAAAGCTCTTGCGAATCGACATCTTTGTGAGATCAATCTTATTTTTGCATTCATATTGCATATCATTGTTAGATTAGCATTGCATATAAATTTTCAATAGCATTCATAGCATATCAATTTCATCTAGCAAAGATTTCATATTAGATTAATCATTCTTATTGCATAGAAAAAAATATCAAAAATATAGATTAATTGCATTCAATCTCATATCTAGATCAATTGCATTCAAATCCTTCATTTAGGTGTCGTCTAGGTCACTGATCTCGATTAAAATATGAGAACATTAATCTCGCACCTATTAGAAGGCAGTAAATCACTTGGTTAGATAGTTTTCAATTTTGCACGATTTTGATTATAGCTAACCTCTAATATTTTACTGAGTGTTGTGTCTATAGATCAAGTACAATTTTCACACACAGTTACTGACTAAATAAGCAGAAAAGGCTGAAGGAGAAGTGTGGTGATTGCTTGAAGAAAAGTTCTGAGCAGATCAGAGATGGAAATGGCAAAGTTTCAAAGTTAGTAAACCAACATTAGTGTATGGAATCAGATTTGATATTTGTAAAGTGAGTTGTATATTTTTCAGATAATACTGCTGCTACTTGCTAACCATTGTAACAGTCAAAATCCTTTTAACAGAGGTTGACCTAATAGTCATATGTTAAATCCTTTGAACAAGGTTTCATTCTAATGGAGTGTATGTAAGTCCTATGACTAGGCTCACTTTTAACAGGGTGATTGAAATCCTTTAACTAGGTCACATTTGACAGTGTGTATTGTAACCTTTGACAGGGTTGGCTTTTTACCGAGCTCACTTTAGAAGAGTGAAAATAATAGTAGCATGTTACAATGTGGTTTTTCCCAAATTGGGTTTCCACTATAAATCCTGGTGTTTATACTTGTGTGAACGTTTAGATCTGAACATTGCTATATTTTACAAGTTAAGTTACAGCTAGGTAGTGGACTGCATTGTTAGATGTTTCTATTATTGAGTCAGTGATGACCGAGTTTGTTTTGGTTTTGGATCTGATTTAAGGATAAGTCTTGGAGATTATTTTATACATCAGGACCTGAGAACAACTGATTCACCCCCCCCTCTCTATTGTTCTAAATCATATTAACATAGGAGATGATAACTCAAATTCTATCTTAAATCAGTTCCTAACATTTGTGCAAAGATCAATATTAGTATATTTAGATGCATTTGGATATATGTTGTGAAGTTGACATTTCATATTTTGATCAGTAAGAGTATATATTATTTTGTTCCATTCGGTGAAAGGAAAGTGTATTTGGTAATCAGTGAAAAGGAAGTCGATAACAACATTTCATGCCTAAATTATAGCCTTTGGAAACCCTAAATGAGGAAAAAGGGTATAAATAGACCCTTTATCATTTCATTTTTCACCTTAAATTTTTGAGAGCATTTGAGCACTTTGAAGAAACGAGACCTCCAAGAGCATCTGAGTGATCAATCGAGAAAATACAAGCGATATCAAGTTCATTCAAGTTATTAGAGGTGTTTTCCCAAGATGTGAAAGAGAAACTAAGTCATTATTTAATAGAAAATCTATGATAAAGTGATTAATCTGTGAAGCAATGACACCAAATATTCAATATCATATTATCATGGAAAAGATTGATCCAGTCAATCCAAAATATAAGCTACCTCTAGCCATAACCGTTGAACTAGATAAAATGTGAGCCCTATCTTTGATCCCTTCAAGAGTAATTCTAATTGAAGACATTCATGCATTCATACATTGCAAGATAGAGGAGATCTACCAAGCTGAAATAGATACATCCTACCAGAATTTGTGTGGAAATGAGAAGCTAAAAGATGAACATATTCATTTGGAAACCAAGGGTTTGGTGCATGCAATGCATGTACTAATGGTGTTTAAGTCAGAATGGATGATAATTTTGTTGAGTTGAGTACATGATCAGTTCATGTGGCTTGATCCACCTGTAAATATTGCAAAATATTTACTACATATTGTAACAAGTTATCCAATCAGTGATAAACTAAGTGTACACAAGTAAACCAACAAAAAAAACTATGTGAACTGACTCAAGCAAAATGAGATGGAAGAGGTTTGAAATTTTCTATAGTTGATGATCCTAAACTAAGATTTGCATGCAATGTGATATCCTATTGAATCTTTCAGTCATCTTGGGTAGACAATGTACCTTGTGGACCTGTGGATATATCCTACAAAATTATCAAGAAAGATATGAAGATAGATCTATGTGAGATCTTATTGAAGCAGTTCAATGAAAAAATGCATACAATCAGGAAAGAAAAGACCAACACACTGAAGTTTAGATCATTGTTGGTATGTATATTTTTCTACTTTCGAAACTTCTTTCCATCAATCAGTGATGTTTTATGGAGTGTGAACAAACCAATTATTAACCATATAAATGAGTTCATTTAAATTTTAGGAGATAACTTTGATATTATTATGAATGAATAATTTTCAAAGTTTCAAGCAAAATTGCATAAGTTTAGAATTCCACCTCAGCTAGTGAAAAAATACAAGGATACTATTTATTTTGAAGTAGACAGTGACACTTGTATAGTGAGGGATGTGGATCCTAGAACCATTTGGCTACCACCAATGGGTTATAAAATGGATATTGATGTTGCATCACTGTAGATTGAAGGTTTGTTAAAAAAAATTGATTGATAAGAGGGCCAATTGGTATGGTACTTATGAAGAAGTAATGAACAAGATAAAGCTAGGTATATTGATACCTAAAGCACTGAGGAAAACTAATAGGATGATAAGTAGTTTGTCAAAGAATCTAGGAGTTGTTGTTGAAGAAGATGAAGCTGGTCCTTCTGAGGTCAAAGGGAAGAAGATTACAATGAAGAAGGAAACCCCTAGTCCAATTGGTGCAAGATCATAGACAAGGTCTTCCTCCACACCGAGAGAGAAGAAGAAAAAAGAGGAAGAACAATCAAGCCCAAAACATACATCAGAGAAAACAATAATTATGGTAGATCGAGGAGGAAGTTGAAATTACAAGAAGATAATGAGACTGAATCAAAAGATGTAAGACAATTCAAAGATGTGCAAAACCAGACCCCAAAATTGAGAAACTTAGATGAGTCTCTTAAAACTCTCAATAAGTATGGAGGTTTTTCTGGAATAAAAAAGGTTAAATATAAAACTAGAAGTGATGAAGAAAAAGAAAAGATTGAAGAAGAAATTTTTTTTACTCTACACAAGTTTAGAACTACTTCAATTGAGATGGCCAACCAATTACTAGATGAGTTGTACAAAAAGATAGATGCAAGATGGAAGTATGCTTTGGCCTCTGAGAAACAAATGAGGTAGAGATCCCTACCTATCATTGTACCTAAATTGTCAACAAGAGGAATTAATGAAGCATTACAAGAATATTCAAAGAGATTTATAGTTAAGGGTAGAGCACTAAGGATAATGGTTGGTAAGCTAGAAGAAGTGAAAAAGGAAACAAATGACTTATGGAGAAAGATTTTATTTTCTAACCAACCGACATAAATGAAGGAACCTAAAGGTAAGTTAGACCCTATTGACTTTACCTTAGATAAATATGAGGTTATCATAGAAGATATAACCAATAAAGACCCAATTGAAGATATAAAAAATGGTGAAGATGTGATGGCAACCGAGGTAAATGATATTGAAGAATTGAATTTTGATGATTCAACAAAAGAAAAATTGATGGATTTAGATCTAGTTATTGAGAAAGTATTAGATTTTCCTAAGGTAAATGAAGTTATCTTAGAGGTAAAAAATGAAAATCCTACTGATGTAGAGGAGTCTACCGAACCAGTGATAGAGACTCAACATAAGGACACCAAGGACACTAAAGAGACTGAGATTGCAAAAGATCAGAATCAAGTGCTGATCATCCCTACCGAGACTACAAGTCCACATAAGTCACAAGAATTGGAGAAGGAGAAGAAAAATGATAAAGAAGAAGAAAAGAAAGAATAAATTCATGAAGAGAAAAAGGAGGAAAAGAAACATGAAGAGAAGAAGGAAGAAAATAAAAAGGAAGAAAGAGAAGAGAAAACTGAAGATACAACTAGTGCGACATCTAATGCAAGGAAGACATCACATTCCCTAAAATTATCTACTGGTGAGAGTATTTAAGATAAAATGAAAAAGTAAAAGAAGAGGAAGCATGAAAAGGAGAAGGTTGACTTAAGCTAGCCAATTGTTATTCCGAAGGTTGACATCTCTACTCTAAGCCCCAAGGAATTATCAAAGTTTGGAGATTTACTCAAGAGGAAAGGAACACAAAACAAGTTGCTAGCAAAGAAACAAAAAAATAGATGTATTAGAGAATGTCAAAGAGATATTGTAGGAAATTATACTAGATGTAGATATAAATGATAAGGGCACTATATATAACCAATTGAGTGAACTGGTAAGTCAGATAAATCAACCAGGTATTGAAGTCACAAAATACTTGATGCAAGTGCATATAAATAAAATGGAGACAAGATAATTGAAGAATTAATTCAATCAGAAGAACTTGAGAAGGTGAAGCTTTTTGAATTGGTTACCGAGTTAGAAAAATAATTGAAAGATATTCTTTCATTATTTTAATTTTTTTTTATTTCAAATTTCACAAAGGACATAAAAGAAAAAGATGAATCAGTTGAGAAAGAGATGATTGAGCAGCTAGCCAAGATAATAACCAAGCCTGATACTTTCAAAGTTTACTATAAAAGGCTAAAACACCTAATGGGAGTGCAACATAAGTTGAGGAAAGATGAGAATGAAATTAGGATGGAACTCATGGAGTTGCAAACATTTTTGGTACCATGGATAGAGTCATTATAGAAACATACTCATAAGGTTAAAGAATTAGTTAACACCCCTGATATAAGTGCTATGGATAGCATGACAAGTCTTGCAAGTGATATAGGTGAACACATTGTGTTATTGCAAACAATAAAGGAGTCATGGGTATTATCATTGAAAGATGCATAGTAGCAATACAAATATATTTTTGATAAGATGCCTCAACTGGATAAATAATAAGTAAATTTTGTTTTTGGCATTTTTGTCAAAAAAGGGGGATAATATTGTATAATAAAAAGAGGGGTATGTATGTAAAGGAGATGGATAGATATGTATATAGGAAGTATTACTACAGGGGTAGTAATGAAAAATAAGTAATTGGATAGTGGAGATATAATAACTTTACTGAGAAGTGTATACATGGTCAAGAATTTTGAATTTTTGACATGACTTTGAAGTTTTTTTAACAAAGATGCCAAACTAATGCCAAAGGGGGAAATTGCTACTCCTATAGAGTTATTTTCTTGTCATTAGTTTTGATAAAGTCATAATGATTGTCAAAGTCATTTGGTAAAGAAGGATAGTCAAGTTGGTAAAGGGAAGTAAGGAAAGGAAATTTTAGTAAAAGGAATAAGGAATAGACACCGAGCAAGGAAAACCAAGGAAGACCAAGCACCAAGCATCAAGCATTTACTGAGAGTTATAATAGTTACCAAGCCAAGAGAACATACATGTTACTAGGAAGAAGAAAAATGTATTACCGAGCAACAAAGGCCAACATAAGAAGAATCTATAGATACATTGAATCTGGACACCAAGCAGAAATGTTTTTACAAATTTGGAGGAGATTGTTTGATGAAACATCGGACAATGAGAATTAAATGTAATATATGCATTGGAGATATAACCATTTGGTTACATCACTTAAGGAGATGATTCCAAAATATTTCCACCACTTCTAGATCAAGTATAAATTAATCAAAGTATGAAGATCAAAGTGTACATATATGTGTGTGTGATGTGAAGGAGAAATTGAAGAAAGTGGATGATGATCATTCTGAGATGAGTTTGAAGGTGATAAGAAGAGAAGCCATCGAGTAGTAGAGCAGTTAGATTAGAGTTATGTATGTGATTTAGAGTTGAAGCTACCACGTACATAATTGATATTGTGAGTGAAGTATCGTATGAGTTAAATTATTATTGAGCATATTGAGTCTGATAAACATAAGTTGATGCAAGCATTATAGACAAGTTCATGTTATTGATTAAGTGTATAATCATAATTGTAAAAGATTTTAACTAAGTAGGACCTAAGAGTCTTAAATTATAAATCCTTTAACAAGGTACATCTATTAGATTAGAGTTGTAAAATCCTTTAGCAAGGTAGACTTAATTAATATTTAGAATCTTAACAAGGTTAATACTCTTAATCAGGTAAGCTATCCGAAATAGCCAATATTGTAGCTCTAACTGAGAAAGTTTTTTACTGCAATAGTGAAGTTTTGTGGGTGCCATCCCCATCGTAGTTTTTTCCTCTGACCAAGGATTTCTACAATACCAAAATCATGGTGTTATGAGTTATGTTTCATGACATTGTTTTATATGTTTTTATGTTGTTATATATGAAAATTTATCAATTTGGTGAATGGTTATTATTAGGAATAACAATCCACAATACAACTGAGAGGGGGGGTGAATCAGTTGTATGACAGAATATTAAACTTTAAAATTTAAGCTCATCAATATTAGATCCAATGAACACAATGAATTCCAAATCAATAACACAATATTTTGGTTATGGGGAAACCCTGTTAAAGGTAAAAACCCTGGTGGGAATTAGCACCCACTAATGATGTACTGAGAGTATAGTAATCCTTGTTAGAAGATATAGCCCTGTTAGGAGCTTATTGAAACATTAAAGTACATAGTCCTTGTTAGAGGACAAAACCTATTAGGAGTCAAGAAAAAAAGAAGGCTCACTTCCCAAAGAAGGTTAAATCCACCTTCTGAACTCACTAGTTCGTAACAAGTGTATATGAAGAAATACATAATCTTTGAACTATTTTCCAGCAACTATCTTTGCTTGATCAGTTCCAGTGAAGTCCACTAATGATCCTCTGCTCTATATATAGCAGACACAAGTTCAAAATCTCCTCATTTCACATGTCTCACATCCATGTCTTTTCCAAAGAAAAGACCTTACATTTATACCTTGTTACATTTTTCCAAGATCAGGTCGACCCATAAGGCTTTCCTAATTACAAACAATTACATAAGCCCTTGCTAAGATACACATGGTATCTCAAAAAAGTTTACAATGATTATATTACAATAATAAAGGACCGACATCCTTGAATTATGGTTGCCAAACAATACACACGCTTCAATCCCCGAGTTAGCTTCAGAATAAGCCATCACCAGAGCACATGCCACAAATGACATCACCAATCACTCTGTACCTTGTATTGACCAATGAAAATCCATCAGTACCTCTTCATTCATCCTTCAAGATCACATACCTTGAATCCAATCCCTTTGAAATTTATACCAGAAATTCAGAGACTAATTCTGTCAATTCTCACTATCATAGTTTAGTGACCAGTCTTTACCAAAATAGCTGTATCTTCCTTAGTATGCATCCATTACTGATGTGATCTTAGATAAGATCAAAACATCCATCTGAGATCTCATCTAACTTTGCAACATTTGAAACATCTGTACACCCTCCGTACGCTATGATTACCAGTCTAGTTCCTTCATAAAAGCATATGTTGACATCAGTGACAAAACACAAATGACAACAGTATGAGTGCCTATTCAGTGACGTAGTGATTAAATATATTAAATATCTCAATCACCACCCATGCATTAGAAATATCCAACAATCTCCCCCTTTGGCATTGATGTCAACATATGGGAAAATCTTATCCCAAAGTTGTATCAACCCAAAGGTTCTTCAACCGAACCATCTCCCCAATCAATGAGGATTTTATCATAGAAAAAATCCCCTTTGACAACAATGGCAAAGGATGCCATGGGGCTTCAATTGCCTTCACATATAAACTTTATCCTACAATCACTCCCCCCAAGGAGTAGATCCTTAAATCCAGTCCAGAAAAAGATAAGGCTCCGAATACTTCTGGAATGATGCATCTCTGCATCATTTAGTTCTGACTAGGAGAGGCTTGAACCCCTAGCATACCTCTGAGATATTCAAAGGTATCTTATGGTAGTGGCTTTGTGAAGATGTCTACAATCTACTCTTTTGTACTGATATATTATAGTTTGATTTCATTTTGTGCCACCTTGTCTCTCAAGAAGTGATACTTGATCGAAATATGTTTAGTTTTCGAATGCATCACTAGATTCTTTGATATGTTTACTGTATTGGTGTTGTCACAATGAATAACCATAGGCTCATCAAAAGTTATTCCAATGTTTATCAACATTTTTTTCATCCAAATAATCTATGTGCAATTTATAGTAGCAGCAACACACTCTGATTTAGTAGTGGATTGTGCTATACAATCTTGTTTCTTGCTTAGCCAAGAAACTAAATTTTTCCCAAGGAAAAATGCACCACAAGTACTTTTTCTGTCATCAATATTTCTTGCCCAATTAGCATCAATATAATCATGAAGTTCAAAACTATCATTCCTGTCATACCATAAGCCATAGTCTATGGTTCTTCTGAGATACCTCAGTATCCTTTTCAAAGTAGCAAGATGTGTCTCTTTAGGTTCTGCCTGATACCTAGCCAGAATTTTGACAACATTAGCAATATATGGTCTGGTATGAGTCAAATATTGTAGCCCTCCAACCATTGACCTATATAAAGTTTGAAAAACACATTTTGATTCATCATCAATTGTTAGCTTGTTTCCAGTTACCATAGATGTTCCTATTGGTTTACAATCTTCCATTCCAAATTTCTTGAGAAATTCTTTGAGATATTTGGTTTGAGAAATCAAAATACCATTCTCATTCTGAGTTATCTATAGTCCAAGAAAGAATTTCATTTCACCTATCATAGACATCTCAAATTCACTTTCCATCTCTTTAGCAAACTTCTTACATAGATCATCATTACCTCTAAAGATAATGTCATCCACAAACACTTCTACTATTAGGATTCCATCTTCAGTAGTTATCAAATACAAATTACTATCCGCATTACTTTTTCTAAATCCAAGTCCAAGTAGATACTTATCCAACCTTGCATACCAAGCCCTAGGAGCTTGCTTCAACCCATACATGGCTTTCTTCAATTTGTACACCATGTCTTTGTCTTCGCATAGAGGAAATCCATCTAGTTGTTCTATGTATACTTCTTCTTCAAGATCTCCATTCAGAAATGCAGATTTAACATCCATTTGATACACTTTGAAGTTTTTGTGTGTAGCATAAGATAGGAATAATCTTACCGCCTCTATTCTAGCAATAGGAGCAAATGTTTCTTCAAAGTCTATGCCTTCTTGTTGTGAGTATCCTTTACATACTAGTCTTGCTTTGTTCCTTACAACTGTTCCTTCTTCATCCATTTTGTTTCTAAAGACCCATTTTGTTCCTATAACATTTTTATTTTTAGGTCTTGGAACCAATTCCCAAGTATTATTTTTCTTTATCTAATCCAATTCTTCTTTCATGGCATTTATCCAAGATTCATCTTTAAAGGCTTCATCTGTAGTTTTTGGCTCAACTTGAGAAATCAAACAAATCTCTTCTCTAACCTTAGATCTAGTTAGCACTCCCTGACTGGTATTGCCATTAATTTGATTTTCAAGGTGGTTATTTTTTACATACCTTGGAGTTTTAGGGGTCTCAGTAGTATTTCTTGTATCATCACAAGCCTCCTTTTCATTTTCTTCCTCAACAAGTTCTTCTTCTTTGGCAACAGTAGAGGTTTCTTTCACTTCTGATAACTGATTACTGTCATACATTCTTTCCTGTATCTAAAATTTCTCATCTATTCTTACATTGTTACTTTCAACCATCTTCCTTAATCTTAGACTGAAATATTTGTATGCCTTGCTTTTAATGGAGTAACCAAGGAAGATACCTTCATCACTTCTAGCATCAAATTTTCCTATCTCATCATCCCTCTTGATATAACATTTGCTACCGAAAATTCTAAAATATTTTACAGTAGGTGTGTGATCAAATCATAGTTCATAGGGAGTCTTACTTGTGCCATCTCTGATTTGAATTCTGTTTAATGTGTATACTGTTGTTCCAACAAATTCTCTCCAATGTACATGAGATACATTTCCTTCAATCAGCATTGTCTTGGTAGCATCAAGTATAGTTTTGTTCCTTCACTCCGCTATCCCATTTTTTTGTGGAGTCCTATGAGCAGATGTTTGTCTTTTTATCCCATGCTCTTCATAGTATGAATTAAATAAATCTGATGTAAACTCTCCACCTCTGTCTGATCTTAAACACTTTATTTTTAGTCCTAATTCATTCTCTACCTTTTCTTTAAACAACTTGAATTTGTCAAATGCTTCTAATTTCTCTCTCAAATAAGTAACCCACATCATTCTAGAAAAATCATCAACAAAGAGTATAAAATACCTTTCACCATAGTATGATTTTGTTCTTGTAGGCCCACATAGATCTGTATGTACCAGATCCAACTTTCCTTTTGATGTAAATGTTTTTCTTTTGTGACTATTTTTAGTTTTCTTTCCCATAACACATTCTCTGCATACAGTGTTAGAAGGTTTCACAATCTTTGGTAGATCTCTTGCTGCATTAGCCATACTTGCCTTCACAATGTTATCAAAGTTAACATGACAAAATATTCTATGCCATAACCAACTATCATCTACCTTCACAACAAAACAAGAGGCTCCAAATGTGTTTAGTTCAAATACATTACCTCTAGACCTTGAACCGGTAGCAACCAGTTTTCCTTGCTTGCTTCTGATAAAGCATTTTCCATTAACAAAACTTAACTGAAAGATTTTATCCATTAACTATCCAACACTCAACAAGTTGTGTTTCAGTCCTTCAACAAGTAGTACATTATCTATATTAGTCTTTCCATCCAGAGTGATGGATCCTACTCCTATGATGGATTTTGGGAGATTGTCCCCAAACGTTACAACACCTCCATCATAATTTACCAATTTGACAAACTTGTTCTTATCACCAGTCATGTGATGAGAACATCCACTATCAATTATCCATTCAATTTTCTTGTCAACATGAGATACTAAAGCTTTTTCTTCATGATTTGGTTCACCTTTAATAGCAACAAATCCAATCTCTTCATTGTCTAAATCCTCATCATCAGAGACTCCTTCACTAGCATAATAACATTCTTTGTCTCTTCTAATTTTTGCATAATCAAGTTTCTACTTAGGAACTCTTGTAGGAAATCTAAATGCAAAATGACCTATCTTATTGCATGAAAAACATTTCAAAGGTAATTTGCCTTCAAATTTTCCCTTACCTCTTTTCTCTCTTCTAGAAATTAGTGCAACAAGTTCTTCCATCTTCTTTTCTTCTTCCATTATCTTCTCCCACTCCTCAACATATTCACCAAGCTCTTCTCTTAGGTCTTCTTTGCTTGTGCTTGGAAGTGTAGAAACTTTCTTATTTGTGGATGCCCTAAATGTAGATTGAACTTTAGGAGAAGCTTCTCCTAATTCCACAGCTTCAAAGGTAGTTAACTTTGCAATCAACATTTCTCTGCTAAATTTAGGAGTCAGGGGTATAGTTTTTTGAATTGACATTACCTTGAATTTGTAAGCAGGAGTTAGAGATCTGAGAATCTTTGCAATAACTTCATCTTCATCATAAGTACCTCCATAATTTTTGATTCCAACAACAACTTCTACAACCCTTTGAACATAGGCTCTAATTCTTTCATCTTCATTCATTTGCATCTTTTCCATCTTTGTCTTCCAATTTTTTAATTTTGCTCGTTTGGTATACTTGTCTCCTTCATAAAGTGCCTCTAGTCTATTCCAAATTTCATGTGCCGAATCTAGATCTTTGATTTCAGTAAACTCACCCTTAGATAGTGCACTGATCAATGCTTCTCTTGTAACCATGTTGCATGAAAATAGCTTCTTTTCATCATCAGTGGCTAACCCTAATTCATTCTCAGCCTTCAGAGTTTCCTTCTTTACAATCATCCAGTAGTCTATGCCCAAACATAGCAAATGTGTTCGCATCTTGTTTTTCCAATTGTCAAAGTTTTCAGAATCAAACTTAGGACTATCCTTCCTATAGAATGCCATTTTCCAAGATCACCTCAAGCTGTTAAGCTTTCTCTCTAAGGACCACAAGCTCTAATACCAATTGTTAGGAATAAAAGTCCACAATACAACTAAGAGGGGGGGGTGAATCAGTTGTATGACAGAATATTAAACTTCAAACTTTAAGCTCATCAATATCAGATCCAATGAACACAATCAATGCCAACTCAATAAAACAATATTTTGGTTATGGGGAAACTTTTTTAAAGGTAAAAACCTCAGTTGGAATTAGCACCCACTAATGATGTACTAAGAGTATAGTAATCCTTGTTAGAAGATATAGCCCTATTAGGAGCTTATTGAAACATTATAGTACATAGTCCTTATTAGAGGACAGACCCTGTTAGGAGTCAAGAACAAAAGAGGGCTCACTTCCCAAGGCTCACTACCCAAAGAAGGTTAAATCCACCTTCTGAACTCACTAGTTCGCAACAAGTGTATATGAAGAAATACACAATCTTTGAACTATTTTCCAGCAACTGTCTTTGCTTAATCAGTTCTAATGAAGTCCACCAATGATCCTTTTCTCTACATACAATAGACACAAGTTCACGATCTCCTTATTTCACATGTATCATATCCATGTCTTTTCCAAAGAAAAGACCTTACATTTATACCTTGTTACATTTTACAAAGATCAGGTTGGCCCATAAGGCTTTCCTAATTACAAAGAATTACATAAGCCCTTGCTAAGATACACATGGTATCTCAAACAAGTTTACAATGATTATATTACAATAATAAAGGACTGACATCCTTGAATTATGCTTGCCAAACAATACACACGCTTCATTCCTTGAGTCAACTTCAGAATAAGTCATCGCCAGAGAACACGCCACAGATGAAGTCACCAATCACTTAGTACCTTGTGTTGACCAATGAAAATCCATTAGCTCCTCTTCCATCATCCTTCAAGATTGCATACCTTGAATCCAATCCCTCTTAAATTTATACCAAAAATTCAGAGACTAATTCTGTCAATTCTCACTGTCATAGTCTAGTGACCAGTCTTTACCAAAACAATTGTATCTTCCTTAATATGCATCCATTACTGATGTGATATTAGATATAAGATCACAACATCCATCTGAGCTCTCATCTGGCTTTGCAGCATTTGAAACATCCGTACACCCGCCATACACTGTGATTACCAGTCTAGTTCCTTCATAAAAGCATATGTTGACATCAGTGACAAAACATAAATGATAACAATATGAGTGCCTATTTAGTGACGTAGTGATTAAACATATTAAATGTCTCAATCACCACCCATGCATTAGCAATATCCAATAGTTATAAAGTTAGAAAAAAGTGTTTTGAAGTACTTATTCACCCCTCCCCTCTCAGTACTTAACTTTCCATAAATTAATCCAACAATCATTTGTATATCTCCTAGTTATCATGCACTGCCTCTATATTTAGGCACATCTACTTTTCATTCATTTATTTTATTTCATTATTGATCATTATTGAATCAAGTCAATCAATTGATCATATTATTTTGTCTCTCTATTTTGTGCTTCTATTGAGCTTCTAGATCTTGGAATTTTATTTCATTGACTTAGGAAAATTCTTAGATGGTATCCAAGCCATAGGAGTGTTCATTGCATGGGTATGTGAAAGATCATGGTATGCTAAAAAGTGGCAACATGAAAAAGAAGTCCCAATTGAAAAATAACTATAACTTTCAAATAGTATAATATTTCTAAAATCTGAAACATGTGTCACATTCTATGATTTTCATACTACGAGAAAAAAAGAATTTTTTTTTCAATTTGATAAAGTTTAGACATGGTTATGGTGCTCAGAAATGGTATTTTTTATATTATTAAAAAGTTGTAGAAGAAAAATAATAATTAATTATTTACTTGAAAAAAATTACTAAAAAAATATGCTTCACATCTGGACACAAGTCTACTACTTATATCTATAATATTGTCAAAAAATATATCATTTTATTGGGTTTAAGGTGGTCAAACATACACCTACTTCTGATATTTTTCCTGAGGTTTTTGTACTATTGATAGACTGATTGAAAAATAGTTGGAACTTTCAAATGGTATAAAATATTTAAAATCTGATTGAAATAAGATTCCCTTCCAAGGCTCAACAACCAAGATACCTAACCTTTGGATTCTACAAGGTGAATCAAAGGTGGAAGACAACTAATAAACAAAGCGCTTGGTCATGCCAACTCACAAACACATGTGTCAATTGACACCACATAAAGTTACAACACATCACTACACACATGGCATGCCAAGTAGACATTAATTTAAAATAAACAAATAAACACAATTAAATAATACAATCAAACATTACTTTACAACATTATATACATAACAATGAGGTTATTTCTCCCTTTGGAGATAACCTTGGCTTTACAAGAATTTCACATGCATCCATCTTTAATTTCCCCTTATTTAATCCATGCTCATTTCCTGCACACTAGATAAAAATATCAGTAGCTCATGAAAATCAAATGACATATATATATATAAAATACATCATAAATAATCACACTCAAATACATCATATAATTTCAGTTGCATCCACACTTTATCACAATATAATCACATAATTTTCAATAATATGTATCTCCTAAATTCAAAGAAAGTTAAGTCATGAACACATCATTATATCAATCAACCTAACTCATTAACCATGATCATTACACATAAAATTTTCTTGCATAAACATGAAATTAAAGCATAATATTCTAAATTAAATGATTCATCAATTACGATCAATCAAGACCTAATAATCAAAGCATGGAAATAAGTCCTAAATGATCATCCACATAATCATAGATCATCACATAGTATTCAAAAATAGAAAGTACATGTCCAAATAGTCCAACATGACAAAATAATGTATCCTCTAGATAGTCATAAGGTGAAAATAGACTACTATGAAATGATGGTATGGGGTGAGGCCTCACATCCTTCCCCCCTAGGCATGAACTTCCTCCTAGAGTTCATAAAAAAGATGGGGATACTATGCTCTCATATGTGCTGCATCCTCCCATGATCCTGTAACCTCATCATAGCAATCCCACTGGACTCTAACCTGGTCCAACTCTCAAACTCGAAGGGCCAACATCTTGCGAGCTAAAATACATATGGGCTCCAATGCTAGCTGCCCGTCCGACTCCACCTGTAAGGCTTCCCAATCAATAATATGAGACTCATCATAGATTTATTTCCTGAATACAGAAACATGAAACACATCGTGGATACATGATAGGCTAGGTGGTAGAGCTAGATAATATGCAACTGGGCCCATCCTCTCTAAGATATCAAAAGGTCCAACAAAGAGAGGTGTGAGCTTAGAACCCTTTACAAAATGGATTGGGTTCTTGTGTGATCACACTCTCAAGATGATCAGTCCTCTTCACATCCACATACTTCTACCTATCCTGAGCCTCTCTAAGACATTGTTTGATCAAGTCTACCTACTACTTCATCTCTCTTACCAACTATGGCCCCACACCTACCCTATCCTCAATCCCATCCCAACTCAAAGGTGTCCTGCAAGGTCTACCATACAAGGCCCGATAAGGTGGCATACCCAAAGATGAATGATGCCCATTATTATAGGAAAACTCCACCAAGTGAAAATACTCCTCCCATCTGGTCTGATGATCCATCACATACATCCAAAGCATATTCTCTAACTCCTGGTTGAATCTCTTAGTCTATCCATTTGTCTTAGGATGATAAGCTGTACTAAAATTGAGCATGGCACCCAAAGTTATTTGCAACTCTCTCCAAAAGGAAGATGTAAAGAGAGAAACTCTATTAGATATAATCTTACAAGGAATGCCATGGAGTCTGACAATATATCATAAGAATACCTGTACCACTGCAGGAGCTATGAAAGTAGTACGAATGGGTGATAAGTGAGATACCTTGATCAACCTATTCACTGTCACTATAATAGCATCATGGAGACAAGATGACATAGGAAGGCTAATAATAAAGTCTAGGGATATAATGTCTCACTTCCACTTAGGTAACTCATGTGGCTGAAGTAGCCTACTTGGATGGTGGTGCTCCCCCTTAAATCTCCAACACTCCAAGCATCTAGCCACAATCTCAACAAAGTGAAACCTCATACTTGACCAATGAAAAAGATACCTCAAATTTGCATGTAACTGTTACCCAAAATTTCCTATCATTCAATTTTGGCCACAATCCTATTTTTTCTTGTGAAGTTGATCCTCAAATTTTTGTGGTTTGCACCCTTGGACTCATGTTCCTCAATGTGTCACTAGGCTCCAGTTCTAATCACATGTTCTAAATCACAAAAACCAGGGAGTTATTCAAGTTTCAAGGTCTGCAGGGAATACTTATGTCACAGGGTTCTAAAAAATTGTCTAAGCATAAAACCTTCAGTGTTTTCTACTTTCTTCGGTCAGGCTTATAAACCCAGGTTGTTTTCAACCTTTCACACCCCACATTTCTTCTTCAGTGTCATCTTTTCCTATGTGCGCTGTTGCGACCAAAGTGGGTCCTAGGTCTTCAAGGATACAGTCACTCGATCTCCAGTTTTTCTGGTAGTCAAGCCTCTATTTCAGTGATTAGGTGACTATGTGGTCACTTGATCTCTTGTTTCTAGTAGTTAAGTTCTTTTTGTTCAGTGACCCAACATTTTCACAGTCGCGTGTTCACGCAACCCTAGTAGGTAGTTAATGTTGTGTCTAGCGGTCTCAATTCTGAGGTGGTTGAAGTGTAAATGGATCTATGGTTGTCACATGATTGCAAGGAATATTCTTCCCCTTTGCGATCATGCGACCATCATTCAATGGAAGGGTGATCTGGCAGGTGGGCCTGAGGCTTTCAATGGGATGACAGTGTGAATGTGATCTACGATTGTCGCATGATCGCAAGGAATATTCTTCCCCTTTGTGATCATGCGACCACCATTTGATTTAAAACTAATAGTTATCCATGGACCCACTAGTTGTTGTGCTGAGGTGCTTGATTTTCCTTGGTCACCAAAGTGGTGATGTGGCCAGTGATTTTTTAGGGGCTTGCAATTGTTTCAAAGGTGATTTGGGCCGTTCAATTTGCTGGTAAAGAATGATATCAACGGTCGCATTTTAAAACTAAGCATGCTAGCTATTGTTTTTTAAATTTGAATATTTTCACAGGGGTTTTGCCAGCGTTTGATCTAGCAAGCCGTGTGTGACAAAGGGGTAGCTCAAAATTGATGTTTTCAAGACGGTTGCAGTTAGAAAGGATGATGAAGAAGATCTAGGTAGCTGTTGCATGTGATTTCTTAAGTACCACGTCGGTGTTCTTACGCTAAAGAAGCATTAAAGGGTGGCACCACCTGTGACCAGTTATGTTTTTAAATTCAAATATCTATAAGGATCAGATTTTAGACATTTATGATGAGCCTAACTTACAGAGATAAGGGTCATGGTTGTGGCATGAGGTTTTCAACTTGCAGAGGTGGACATGCAAGATATCTGATTGGCCAGGACATTTCAAAGATACATTTATGATCAGATATGACAAAATTAGGGTTTCCATTATTCTATGAAAATCTATGTAACCCTAATAGATATTTTGCTCCTCCCTATGTGCAAAAAAGGAGTTGTATATAATAGTTTTTGGAGCTTTTAGAGCTCAAAGTTGGCAATTGTAAAAGAGATTTTTCTCTCTGAGGAGTTATCTATGGCATTTGTTCTGCCCTCTAACTTTTACAGTTTGTGATCTTTCATTGAAATCTCAGACTCAATAGAGGCTATTCATGGCATTTGTTCTACCCTCTAGTCTTTCACTTGTCTGTATTTCTCTTATTGAATATGATGCACTGGCTTTGTTAGAGAAATCTTGGAGTTCTAGGGCCCTTCTTTCTTTCAGCTTATATGTGTACTATTGTGTCTGATCTAATTTGAATGAGTTTGTGGGTATACTTCAGCCCCTATCATTCTATCTCATTCCTATGCCCTTCTGCTGAAGATAACATTTTCTTGTAGGTCATAGTTTGTGTCTTTTGTCTAGACCCCTCTATGAAATACTTATGCAAGCCTATTCAGAAAGATTGTGTCTTATTAGATCTGAGAGCTTTCATGCTGATTTGGTCAGTGTACTATGTTCATTTCATTTCAATGTATCACCTAGTAGGTAGTTTTCTTTCAGTCATTTCCCTTACATGCACTCCTTCTATCCCTTTTCCCCTCAAAGAGTTTACTTTCCTGTCAAAGAAGCAAATTGAGGTGATTATCCAAGAGGAACTAGCCTAGAACCTGGAGGTCTCATCTCAGTTAGCATAGGTCCCACAACCTGGAGATGATTCCCATGTTATACTAAGTTATCAAGACCAAGAGAGCTTGAAACAAGGGTGCAAACTTAGTGTATAACAATTCTGGCACGCCCAGTGGGACCAAGATTAGATTCAATTCAGAAGACACCTCACCTTGGGTGTAACAATTTTGGCACACTTGGTGGGACCACAAAAGAAGTTTATCTTTGAAAGATTATTCTATCTCTGATATATTGATTTCATAACATAGACCTTAGAGAGGTTAGTATCCAAGTATATCTGGCAACTCCATGGGTGTTAAAAGATAGTGACCCAAATTTTGATAGAGCTTATGGGAAAAATAGACCCTTCTTATGGCAAGAAAATTTGCATTTGCACCCTTTAATCAGAGTAGTCCATTAAATTTTTCCCAACACCATGATGTTCCCTTGGTAGCACTAAAAAGTATACCTTCTTTCACAGGTGAAGGCCAAACAACTTCTTTTGAGTACATAAGAGATGTGGCTACCATCTGTAGTATACACAACATCACAGAGGAGGATGCTGCCACCAAGTTGTTAGCTACCTCCTTTAAGGGTAAGGCCCTAGATTGGTTTAGAAGTCTGGCAGTTGGATCCATTACTTCATGGGAAAAAATTGGAGAGCTCCTTAGCAAATACTTTGAGGATGATTTAAACTCTTTGTCTCTGGTAGAGCAGCTCCAAATTATAAAGAGAGATCCTCAAGAACAGATGAATGATTTTAATGGTAGATTCCTCAAGACATGGAATAGGATTCCAATTAATGTAAGGCCTTCAACAGACTGTGCTTTCCTTTATTTTTTGAGAAGCCTAACTAGTGATATATCTGTCATGATTCAGTCTTTAGGAGGTACTTCATTGCCTCAGGCTTTTGACCTAGCTGTAAGGGTAGAAAATTGCTTAATTTAGGTTGGTATGATAACCCCAAGGCCACCCATGCCTATCTCTCCTAATCTTCAGCCCACTATACCTCTGCAAATGCCTCCATTTACTCCCATACCTACATTAATAGAACCTTAGGCCATCACTAGCTATGGAGAGTCCATAGGTGACCCTTCTCAAGAGCTACTCAAATTAAAAAGCAATCAAAAAGAGGTGAGAGGTGATCAACAAGAAACAAACCAAGAGATGATGAGCCTGTTGTAGGCTCTAATCAAGGATTTGATCATTTTAAAAGGGAAAAATCAGGAGGTTAGATCACCTTATCAACGACAAGGCCAAAGTCCTAACCAGTAGTACCAGGCTCAGGAGCAATCCTACCAAAAAAGTAGACCACAGTATCAAGAAAAGCACCAAAGCAAAAGGCAAAATTTGGTAAAAGGGCCTTTCCATCCATATAATCCAGTCAGGAGGACATTCCCAACATAAAGCACCAAAGTAGCTAGCAGTCACCTAAACCCATTTTTTGGGAAGGAGGCTACAGATTTTTTGCTTGTCCTCTTGAACTATGAGCTTCCTAATGGAGAAAGGTCAGAAGTGTTACAAAAAGAGACAATGGCCTCCCAAGCACATCTTCCTAAGGATGGGATGCAACAAGCACCAAGACAAGAAAATCACAAGGTTCAGATCCCAAGTTTCTTGCTTGAGCCCATTCATGACCCTATCCCAGATTTCCAGCCACCTCATCTTCCCCTTATAAAGGAGACACCTAAAAGCTTTTACTTCCTAAGTGACAGTGAGCTAGTCCTGCAGTAGATAAGGCCCTATGAACCAATTCCTAAAGAGCCCCCCTACGCCTCATAGCATTTCAGGCCACCAGAAAGAAGATGATTTTTGTCTTTTAGGTGTAATTTTTCATGATGATCATGAGGAACAAGTAGGGTTATTACATCAAGATGGATTTGAGTAGTCAGAGAAGGATAAGAAAGGAAGTGAAGAGGGTGAAAGCCCAGCTGATTTATTTGAAGAGATGCCTTCTTATATTGAGTAGGATGAGGTAACACAAGATTCACTAGTTGGGCCCTTTGATTGTGAAAATAAAGATGATACAGTTGCTGCTGACTTAGAGCAATGGGATGATTTTGATTTGATAATTGATGCTTTCTGCTCAACTCTTGTTGATGTTCCTCATCTTCCTGAAAAGGATAATGGCTTGCATGTTCTTGAAGAGGAGTTTGGAGATCAGGGGGTTAATTGTGTCCCAACTACAGAAGAGGAAAATGTACGATAGATTATCATAGAGGGACAACTTTTTGACCATCCTACTGAAGTTATTAATGAGATGCATCCTGACAACATCAAAGGGAACCCCAAGTTCATTCTTTCCAGAGGTTGCCCCTTAAGGTACTTAGCAAGAATGGGGGCCAGCCATAAAAAGCCAGTCATATTTGTGTCCAAACATGAGCGTTCAAATGAAGCTAAAGCTGGAGGTGAACTTACAGTTCAGCAGGGAGAAGCTCAACTCACTTATCTACCCCTGGATAATGAAAATAAGAATCTGTTGGTTGAGGTGAGTCAATTTGTTTATGTCTTTCAAAAACTAGTGCATCAACTCTTCACACAGCTATGCATACTTCATTCCCTATTTTTCATCCTCATATATGTAAAATATTATATCTTAAAGAGGAGGGGTAGTTATTTCAACAATCCAATTAATGGATTCATTTGACCAATTTGCTATACTGGTTAGTTTAGGTTAGGTTAGTTTTCCTACTTTCTGTCCTTGTTTTCTAGTTTAGTCTTCCTATTTCCCAAGAAGTGCTTGTGCACAGTTTTGTTCCTCTGGCTCCAGTTTTGTCTCTCTATCATGGTTCTATGCTCAAAAAGATGACTCCATGCCCAATGGATTGTTTCAAGGCCACTGGTCTAATGTCTAGTAGGCTGACATCTCACAAAAATCGCCAAAATGTTACCCAAAATTTCCTATCATTCAATTTTGGCCACAATCCTATTTTCTCTTGCGAAGTTGATCCTCAAAGTTTTTGGTTTGTGCCCTTGGACCCATGTTCCGCAATGTGTCACCAGGCTCCAGTTCTGATCACATGTTCTAAATCACAAAAACCAGGGAGTTATTCAAGTTTCAAGGTCTGCAGGGAATACTTATGTCGCAGGGTTCTAAAAAATTGTCTATGCATAAAACCCTCAGTGTTTTCTACTTTCTTCAGTTAGGCTTATAAACCTGGGTTGTTTTCAACCTTTCACGCCCCACATTTCTTCTTCTTTAGTGTCATCTTTTCCTATGTGTGCTATTGCAACCAAAGTGGGTCCCAGGTCTTCAAGGATACAGTCGCTTGATCTCTAATTTTTCTGGTGGTCAAGCCTCTATTTCAGTGATTAGGCAACTATGTTATCACTTGATCTCTTGTTTCTGGCAGTTAAGTGCTTTTCATTCAGTGACCCAACATTTTCACAGTCATGTGTTTGCACAACCCTAGCAAGCAGTTAATGTTGTGTCTGGCGGTCTCCATTCTGAGGTGGTTGAAGTGTAAAAGGATCTATGGTTGTCACATGATCGCAAGGAATATTCTTCCCCTTTGTGATCATGCGACCATCATTCGATGGAAGGGTGATCTGGCAGGTGGGCCTAAGGCTTTTAGTGGGATGACAGTGTGAATGTGATCTATGGTTGTCGCATGATTGCAAGGAATATTCTTCCCCTTTGCGATCATGTGACCACTGTCTGATTTAAAACTGATAGTTATCCATGGACCCATTGGTTGTCATGCTGAGGTGCTTGATTTTCATTGGTTGCCAAAGTGGTGATGTGGCTAGCAATTTTTTAGGGGCTTGCAACTATTTCAAGGGTGATCTGGGCCGTTCGATTTGCTAGTAAAGAATGATATCGATGGTCACGTTTAAAAACTGAGCCTGCTAGCTATTGTTTTTCAAATTTGAATATTTTTGTAGGGGTTTTGCCAATGTTTGATCCAGCAAGGCGTGTGTGACAAAGGGGTAGCTCAGAATTGATGTTTCTAGGACAATTGTAGTTGGAAAGGATGATGAAGAAGATCTGGGCAGCCCTCGCATGTGATTTCTCAGGTACCATGTCAGCGTTCTTACACCGAAGAAGCATTAAAGGGTGGCACCACCTGTGACTGGTTATGTTTTTAAACTCAAATATCTATAAGGATTGGATTTTATAAATTTATGATGAGCCTGACTTATATCTAGATAAGGGTCATGGTTGTGGCATGAGGTTTTCAACTTGCAGAGGTGGACACGCAAGATATCTGTTTAGCCAGGACATTTCAGAGATACATTTATGATTAGATATGATAGAATTAGGGTTTCCATTATTCTATGAAAATCTATGTAACCCTAATAGATATTTTGATCCTCCCTATGTGCAAAAAAGGAGATGTACATAATAGTTTTTGGAGCTTTTAGAGCTCAGAGTTGGCAATTGTAAAAGATATTTTTCTCTCTAAGGAGTTATCTATGGCATTTGTTCTGCCCTCTGGTCTTTCCCTTGTCTATATTTCTCTTATTGAATATGATGCACTGGCTTTGTTAGAGAAATCTTGGAGTTCTAGGGCCCTCTTTCTTTCAACTTATATGTGTACTATTGTGTTTGATCTGATTTGAATGAGTTTGTGGGTATACTTCAGCCCCTATCATTCTATGTCATTCCTGTGCCCTTATGCTGAAGAGAACATTTGCTTGTAGGTCATAGTTTGTGTCTTTTGTCCAGACCCCTCTGTGAAATACTTATGCAAGCCTGTTCAGAAAGATTGTGTCCTATTAGATCTGACAACTTTCATGCTGATTTGGTCAGTGTACTATGTTCATTTCATTTTGGTGTATCACCTAGTACGTAGTTTTCTTTCAGTCATTTCCCTTTCATGCACTCCTTCTATCCCTTTTCCCCTCAAAGAGTTTAATTTCCTGTCAAAGAAGCAAATTAAGGTGATTATCCAAGAGGAACTAGCCTAGAACTTGGAGGTCTCATCTCAGTTAGCATAGGTCCCATAACCTAGAGATGATTCCCATGTTATACTAAGTTATCAAGACCAAGAGAGCTTGAAACAAGAGTGCAAACTTAGTGTATAATAGTAACTTCTTGACTCTGGGGTGCACTGCATAGGGTGCTCTATGAGCCTCAAGAATAATGAAGTCACGCAACCCACCATAAGAAGGTACATAAATTTATCCTCTATGACAAAGAAGACCATTAGACTCTAGGGTATAATTTGAGAACTTCCCCTCAAGGGGTCTCTAATGTTGAATCATCTGACAAACCTTAGAATAGAATCCATGCTTAGGAAATTGCTTCAAAATACATCCCCTCAAATATGTGCTAGAAGTCATAGATGAAATCTCATGATGTCTCCTTCTCAAGGAATCTATAACCACATTCTCCTTACCCTTGATGTAATGAACATCAAAGTCATAGTCGCATAGGAACTCCATCCACCTCCTTTGTCGAGCATTAAGATTCAGCTGAGTAAATATGTACTACAAACTTTGATGATCTGAGTGAAGCTTGAATTGATGACCCAAAAGGAAATGTCTCCATCTCACCAAATCATGCACCATTACTGCAAGATCAAGGTCATGGGTAGGATAGTTAAGCTCATGAGCCTTGAGTTTACTAGACTCATAAGAAATAGCTCAACCATCCTACATAAGGAATGCTCTAATCCCAACCAACGATGCATCTATGCAAACCACAAACTATACTAAAGGATCCAACACTACAAGGGTAGGTTCACTAGTGAGTGCTCTTTTGAGCTCCTAAAAAGTGCTCTCGCACCTTTCTATCCACTCAAACCACTTCCCCTTTCTCTGAAGGGAAGTGATAGGGTGAGCCACTTTGGAAAACCCCTCAATAAACTATCTATAGTAGCCTGCAAGACCCATGAAGTTGTTGACCTCAGTCACAGTAGTAGGTGCTGGCCAATCCATAATATCTCTAGTCTTAGATGGGTCAAATACAATCCCATCTCCTAATATCACATAGCCAAGATAGTGAACCTTTGACCTAAAGAAGGCACACTTTGACAAGCTACCAAACAATTGATTATCCCTCAAACACTGTAAAACCTGTATCAAGTTCTCCTCATGCTCTTGCTCATTCTGAGAGTAGATCAAAATATCATCTGTGAACACTACTAAAAATCTATCTAAGAATAAGCTGAATACTCCAGTTATGAGACTCATGAATATAGATGGAGAATTCATGAGTCCAAAAGGAACCACGGTGAACTCATAGTGGCCATAATGTGTATAGAGTGCAATCTTGTAGATATCACTCTCCATAATCATCAACTGATGGTACCGTGACTTCAATCAATCTTAGAAAATACACGGGCACCCTGAAGATGATAAAAAAAATAATCCATCCTAGGAATTGGATACCATGCACAACCTAAGAGATCCATCCTTCTTCTTAACAAAGATGATAGGTGCACCCCATGGTGATACACTAGGAAAAATATGCCCTTTCTCCATTAGCTCCTCCAACTGAATCTTGAGCTCATTGAGCTCATGGGTAGTCATCTTGGAAGGTGCTCGAGATACAGGCTCTACTCCTAGCATAAGGTCAATATGAAAATCCACTTCTCTAGGTGGTGGCATACCAGGTAACTTTGAAGGGGTAAAAGCACAATAAGTTGTCACCCTTTTACAAAGGAAAATGCTAACAAAATCAAAGTTGTTCAACTTCAATAGTATAAAAATGACATTTATGTTTGGAATTTGAAGATGATGTAAAATAATTAAATCTGATAAAATGGATGAAGTTTATGATTAAGAATTTATATGTTTTTTTAAAAATTTAAAGATGATTTTTCAGCTGCTGAAAAATGCTGAAAATTAGCGGTCTAGTTCCCACCCAAAAATTATATGCAAATAAACATTTTTTCCCCTAATTTCAAAATATGTCATAAATAACATATATAGCTACGACATGAAGAAATAAAAATTGGTTTGTGACCTACTCTTTTATAACAATTCAAATACCAACTCACTGAAATTGACAGTTTTCATCTTGCAACATATTTTTCATAACAAAGATCTATCCCAATAAAAAAAAAATATTCTTGAAGAGGACTCTCTCCTCTAGTGCACCATATGTTTTTAAAATTTATTTAATATGATTTACTATTTTTTTCTTTCTTTGAATCAACATCTCCTTGATTGTTAAAATACCTACTTGCAATATTTTTTAATTACAATAAACTATGTCTAATTAAAACACTATAAAATCTATATGAGGATATTCTTGATTCTGATCTCTACAAAAGGGTTATTTTTTATTTATTTTTAAATATCATTAAAAATATTAGGAGTTATTGAAAGGCTACTTTTTTGAAATAATTTTATTTTTATGGTAATTGGACCCAAAGTGGTATAAAACATGCATTTAATAGACATTTCCAATTGGAAAAGTTAAATCACTTATCTAACTTAGCTAGAATGAATCTAGCTAGACCCTATGTTTGACCAGAATTAATTTTTAGTTAGAAATACTAAAATTCAGTTGTGCTTATAAGTTATCCTAAAAGGTGACACTTGATTGTGCTTTTACTCGAAGGAAAAACATCTACAAACTCCTACAAAATAGGATGGTCATCAAGGGAAGGCTCCTTCTCTACCTCCTCCTCTCTATCACTGATAGTGGTGACAAACAATTGACAACCCTTTTTCATGCACCTCTAAAGTTGCATAGTGGAAATTACACAAAGAGATATGAGTCTCTAAACTCCAAAAATCACTAAGGACACACCAAAATCATCCACACACTCAACCCTCTTGTGCCTATAATCCATCTTGGTGTTATTGGCATAAAGCCAACCCATGCCAAGAATAACCTCATAGGATCCAAGTGGTGTGATAGGAAGGTCAACCATGGTAGTCATGTCCCTAATTTACATATGAAATCCCCTCACTAAGGAACTAACTGACACCCTAGCACTTGAGGCTAACTCAACCTCCCAACTCACATCCTACCTAGCTGCCACTAGCCCAGAACGCTTGACTATAAAAGGAGTAATGAAAGAATCAATAGCTCCTGAATAAAAAAGAATGGAAATGCTACTACCTCCAATCCTACATGCAACCTCAATAACCATGGCTTGATATTCAGCCTAGTGGTTATCAACCACTGAAAATACTTGGTGAGTTCTCACCATGTCTCCCACTATAGGCTTAGATGCTTCCACCCTCTGACTACCAGTTGGATGACCTGATCGAAAATCTCTAGCAATGTGCCCCATATCACTACTAGTGTAACATAGACCTCAGTCCTGAATCTAAATCTCATGAGTTCTAGACTGTTGTTGTCCACCTATCATACTGGATCCACTAAAACCACCTCTAGAAGACTATTGAGTTCTAGTTGGAGGTGCATACTATGTCTAAGATCTCTAATCTCGTTGAGGACCCTACAACTACCACTACTTGGGCTTAGAGACCTACTATCCTTGAGGAGGCCTCTTTCTTTGACTCTATTGAGATTGCTGATGTTGTTTTGGCTAAGGTTCTCTGAATGATCCTGATGAGTGCCTCTAATTTCCCTTCTAATAGGATCTCTAAAAACCAAAATATTGTAGTATGGGATTGCAGTTCTGTGACTTATCCCATGCATCATGAGATCTAGTATGGATCTCCTCAGCTATCATGACCCTCTATATAGTGTAATAAAGATCTCTTTGAGGTACCATGTGCACCCATAGTATGGTTCAAGCCCTTAATAAAGTAGTTGACCTATAGTTTCTCATCCTTCATATAATCCACATAAGGAAGAAGCTTGAGAAACTTGTTCTCATACTATGCTACTGTAAGACCCCTTTATTGAAGGTTATGAAAATCATCAATACGACACTACTTGAAGTGCTCTGACATGTATCTAGCCTTGAATATCTTCAAAAAAATTTCCCATGTCAGGGTATCTATAATCAGGTGGTTCTTATACTCCTCTTTCCTCCACCATGTAGAAGCAGTCCCTCTCAGCATGTGTATTGCAAAATGTTAATTTAGGTTTCTCTCATAAGGGTGCAACCCAAAGAAATTATCAAGGCTCAAAAGCCATGCCTCAGCCTCTATCCCATCTGTAGATCTTGTAAAAGGTGGTGGCTGTAGGAAAAGAAGCTCTATGATATAATCCCCTGCATCTCGGGGCACTCTATGCAGTACCTCGAGTGGTGGCTTTGGCATGTGAACTAACACATCCTCTCGATCTTCCTATCCCTCAACATGTCTAGGAGGAGGGCTCCCACTCCACTCTTAGTTCTCAGTCCGCTGACCTCTTGGTGTAAATCTATCCATGATTATACCAGCAAGATTCTTAAGTGCATTCAGAATGTCCTAGTTGGGGTTCAGTGGAGGCATAGGGGGAGGTCCCTGATCACCACCTACTACCTCTGTTGACTTCTCTACATCCTCTACTACCTCACGGGTGTCCCTAGCACATCACCCACAACAATGAGCACTTTGCATAACTAGAGGTATCCCACACAAGGGTAAAAACAAATGATGAGTTAAAAATGCAATGGGTTTAGGTTCCTAGAGTTGAAACTGTGCTCTGATAACAAAACATTGTCATGCCCAAAAATTAGGGAAGAATATAGACAATAATTTTTTTAAGCACATTAAATTAACTAGGTTACACATTAAGGAATGCTCAACATAAAAAGAAGTGCAACAACCAACACATATTAACTCACAAGAGGTATCATGGTATGTGCTGGTTTGCCAACATACATTGTTCATCAAACTGCATAGGTCAAAATGAAACCCTAACTAGGTCTCTAAGAAACCCTAACCAGGTTTAAAACAAAAATTAATAAAAGGAGATAAACCAAGGAGAAAATTCAAACCTAGAAAAATATTGAAAATTTAACGATTGGGTCAACATACCCAAAGGGGTTCAATTCAAAACAAAGTGCAATTCAATCAAAATCAAGATGGTAACCCTAATAGTTCCTAGCAGATACCAGGTTACCAACTAGGGTCAAAATGCAGAATATCAATAGAGAGATAAAATGATAAAATATGATCATGACAATAACCCTAAGCGATATCTAGGGTTATCAAATTATTTTTGATTAAAATATAGTAACATTCAAATAATTTGAATTAGATAAATATAATCTTTAATTAAGATATATAGTTTCTAAAGTTCATTAATCAATTATATTAGTCATAAAAAGAGATTGAAAAACCATTTAAAATTATAAATATTAAATAATTCATTATTACTAGGGAGAAATAATTTACCTAGGTCCCACTCGTTGGCAATTTGGCTAATGTGGATGCATAGATGTTGTCATTATGGCAAGATATGATCTCTATTGAGAGCGCAGAATCTGGAATGCAAGTATGACAAGTTGAAGAAATAAATTGTCTAAGTTTGGATACAGTGATCCTGACAGAGCACTCGATGAAGATTTAGTTGGCGATGTCCATTGGAGAAATATTTTTGTTTGCACAGTTAAATAAAGCTTCTATAGAGTATGAGGATACCCCATCTCAGTGCGCATAAAGTTTGGAGCAGTACGGACAAAGTTATTCGAAGTTTACCAAAGATAGTTTTTGCAGACAGAACAGTTTTGGAGACAGTATTAGCGAAAGAGTTAAGGGATTATTTTTTCTTGTCAAAATAATGACTTAACATTATGAAGGGATGACATCATAGATGTTTACTCTTGGATAAAGATTTTGGAAGCTGACCATGTAAAGTTATTAGCTTTAATAACTCATATATTAGGCATACTTGAGATGTAATGAAATAGATAAGTGATATGTAAAAAGAAAGAAAAGATAACTTGCGATAGTTGTTTATTGTGATAGCAGCAAAGGCTATTGATGAAAAGTTGTAAGAAGTACCATATTATAGTCAGAAACATTTTGTATTACCTATTTGGGTAGTGAGCTCAGCTGGTGATCAGGTTTTGTAATCTAACTCCTAATAGGGTTAAGGCTTCTAACAAGGCCTAAAGTCATTTAACTAGGATAGATCTACTATATATTGTAAATTGACTCCTAACAGGGTCCAATATCCCTAACAGGATACTTTTGATTAGTGATCTTTTTGGGTACCATCCCCACCAGGGTTTTCCCTTGGCCAGGGTTTCCTCAAGAACATATGATGTGTTATGAGTTCTTTCTATTTACTGCTATGTTTGTTAATCAGCTTGATAATCTTTGTATGCACTAAAGTAATTTGTTATATCCATAAGTGGGCAAAAGAAAAAGTTTTTGAAATACTGATTCAGCCCCCCCTCTCAGTATTTCCTATTTCTAACAATTGGTATCAGAGCACAGTTACTTGGAGAAGGAACATTCAAGGAAAGCTTAGCAGCTTGAGTAAGATCTCTATGGATATGGATCAACTTTAGAAGAATCTTGAAGAAGCTCTTGAACAGATTGATATGCTTACTGATGAAAGAAACTCCTTAAGAAGAAAATATGAAGATGCAAAGAATGCTATTGACAAATTAAAAGGTAAGATTGAAGATCTAAAATCTGAAAAGAAATCTGATATGCTTGTTGAAGATTGTGATGAATTAGAAAAAGATAATGAGATCCTTAAGCATGAGTTGAAGATAGTAAATCTGAAGCTTAGTATGAAAGATGGAAATTTCAGATCTGATAATGAAAAATTGAAAATTGAGAATGAAGATCTGAGGTCAAGACTTGAAAAGGAAACATTTGAATTTGAAAAAGTAAAAGTGCAGTATGTGGAACTTGAGAAGTATAATAAAATTGTGAAAGGTGAATTAACTCAATCTAAACAACAACTTGAAAGGCTATATTCAAAAAGTGATAAGACTGAAAAACAAATTTCTTTTGAGGAACCATTCTTTGATAGGACTGGATTTGGATATAGTATGTTTAGAACAAACCATAAAAGTAAGAAGCCAGATCTGAAGACATCTGAAAGTGTGGAGGAAATAAAGCTAGATGAGAACACATTGGAAGATCCACCTAAAGAAGAACCACCTAGAGAGAAAGAAGAATCAAAGCAAGAAGAATCAAAATAGGAAGAATCATCTAAAGGTATGCAAAGAGAAATCAAAGGTAGATGTTTTGCTTGTAATACTATTGGGTACATGAAGAGAGATTGCACAGGTAAGCAATTTAAACCTTTTAATGGACATTGTAATTGTCATAGTTTTGGACATAGAGCTAATGAATGTAGAAGACCTAAAGTAATTTTGAATAATTATGATAGAATGATTGGGAATACTAACAATGCAGATAAGAAATCTATTGAAGAAATGAATCAAAGAAAAGTGGTAGTATGTTTTAGATGCAACAAAGTAGGACATATTGCTAGAAATTGTAGGTCATAGATTAACTAGCAAGGACAGAGATTTGGAAACAATGGAATCATCTATCAAATATGCAACAAGTTTGGACACTCAGCAAGATTTTGCAGAATGAACAATGGAGGTTATCATCATAACCCTAACCCTAGGAACAATGCAAGAAGGAATGAAAATGCAGGAAACAAAGAGAAAGGTTGCTGTAGCAATAAAGATGAAGTAAAATTTGACAAATGCACAGATCAAGGAGGTACAATCAGCACTAAAAGTAGTTAGGAAGGCAATGTAACCAATGGTAAGGATGAATCTTTACCTGACCCTTCTTTAAGTACTTAAATTATGTAAGTTTCTATAGTTTAGGACTTAGGATTAGTGTAGATTAGGAATTTGAATGAGTTAAGTTTTGCGCAGTTAGATATAGGTTTATTATGTTGTACTAATGCTATGGTTAAGTGTGCAAAAGAAAATATTGTGTTTTGCGAGGTCGCAAAAAGTTTTATGGTTGCAGAATCAACTTTTTGAGGTTTTAGCGGCAAAATGAATGAATGCGATGTCAGATCGAGTTAATGTGAAGTGTTATAAGGTCAAAATCAAAGTTATTATGATTACAAAGTGATTGAAAAGTGATTTGAAAGAAGAAAAGCAAGTTGAGGATGATTTGAAGAAGTTTGGAAGTAGTTTGCAGTGACGATCATACCGAAACCCTAGATTTGCAAAGTTGAGGTATTTTTTGATCTTTAATCAGTTGCTAAGATGGATATTTCTATGGTTCATAATGTCAAGGATAAGAATAGACCAAAGATTAAGAAAGAACCAATAGAACCAACTGAAATTGATGACAGTCTAGCATTATCATCCGTACCAGATGGAGTATTGCACATTGAGAATGTTAAAGGATATTTAGGTTGCAAGTTTGAAACTTTGGGAGATGCAGATTTTAGTGATGATTACAGGAAATTGTAAAATCAAGACATGTCAGTTAAACTAGCTTATGAGCACCTAGAGAACAATGAAATTATCAAATATTCCATGAAGTATGAATTCAATGATGAGGAATGTACCAAGATCATTTTAAGTAGAATCCACAATGGGAAATTCTGGATGGAGGATAGAGTTATTGATATAATTGCCGACCTAATTCATGAAGTTACTGGATTCTCAAAAGTTGGTGAGATTCCACTAAATGAAAAGAACATGAGAAAGACTATTTTAGATAACACCAGATCTAGTTATAATGGTAGAGGAATTGTGATAAGTAAGATTAAGCAAGATGATGTTAGGTACCTTTGCAAGATCCTAACAACTAAATTTTGTGGTAGTTCAAGGGAAGATGACATGGCTGCAGGAATGATTTATGTAGCTTATCTTATGTGTATTGAGAAGAAACCAGTAGACCTATGTGAAATTTTGAAAATTCAGTTATTTGAGAACTTAGAAAAGATTAAGAAGGCTAAGTACACATAGTTTAGGTTTTCATCTCTGATAACCTATATGTTTTTCCATATTTTGAGAAGATTTCCTTACACATTTGATTGGAGTGACAATGTGAACACAATGGAAAGAATAAACTGAGTCTACATGAAGCACCTTTTTGATAAAGTTAATGACAGTGTGAAGCTTGTATTGAAGACTTTTCAGAATATTGTTAAGAACAAATCAAGGATTCCTCAATCCTTAGTTGAAAAGCATAAAGATGACATTTTTTTTATGGTTGACACTGATTTCACCTACATTGAAGTAGTTGAGCCTAGAAAGGAATTCATAGACCCTCTTGGCTATGAAATATCTGAAGTAGAAACAGTAGGATATGTGAATAGATTGTTAAAGTGTGAGTTGGATGGTCATGCAAATAGGTTTGGAACCTATGAAGAGAATTTCAACTCTGCAATAAGTTTGAGAGAAAAGAAGCAATCTAGTAAGAGAGTTGAATCTACTATGAAGAAAATGTTGAAAGAATCTAGTATGTCAAGTCATGAGTTTGACATAGCTAAGAAGACTATAGAAGCCTTGAAGCAAAGTGAAAATCTTGTAATTTCACCTGACACATCAAGTACAGATCCTGTTGATCCTATTGCAGTAAAGGTAAAAGTTGAAGTACCTGAAAAAGATGAAGGAGATAAATCTTTTTCTCCTATTCCTAGCAAAAGAGTAAAAGTGAGTGCAAGAGGACCCGACAAGAGACAGAAAGTGGTTGTACCACCTATACCTAGAAAAGTAGTAGTAATTAAAGATGATGATGTAGTTTCAATCAAGAAGAAAACTTGGAAACCAAGAATTGAAAGAGTTAATGAAGATATATTGAAGTATGGAGACTTCACTAAGTTGAATAAATTCTATGATCTATATGGATCATTTGACAGATTGAACTTTGAAAATGGAATGGTTACACACATGATTGTGGCAGATAAGAAACTTAGCACTATTCATGGTAAGATCCCAGAAGATTTGTATAACAGACTTGTGAATAGAAAATAGAGAGCACAAGAAGAGGACATAAAGATGAGAGAACATGTAATCAAACAGTTCTATGAAGTTAATGATGAAGATCATTTGAAGAGATTCTTGAAGTCTCTTGGAACTTTATTAAGAACTAAGAGAAGAACAATCCTTATAATGGGAGGCAAAAAGGAGGAAGTACAGAAAGAGACAGAGCAAGCAGTAATGCAAGTTCTTGCAGATATAGTTGCAGAAAAACATGTTGAATCAGACCCTCAGCAGAAGCAATCAGAGGAACCGCATACAGAGGAAGTTGGTATTGAAGAAGTTCCATCTTCTTCACATCTCAATATTGGCAAAGAATCAATGGATATTGAAGGCACCAAAGTGACTCTAGAATCAGATGATGCAGTATTTCATGATCTAGGAAACATTGTTGACAATTTGGCTTTGGGAGAGTAAGAAAAGGTCACAGAATTAGAGAAGAATACAGAGGCAGAGGAAGCATCAACTGTATCAGAATCAGCTCCAGCAGAGTAGTTAGTTAAAGGCAAACAAATTTTGACAGAGGCCACTACCTCTAGTGCACCTTCTATACCAGTTGAAGACATTAGTGCACCCGACAGTAAGAAGAGGCATATTGGTTCAATGTTTGAAGACCTTGGAAAAGAAGTTGAAGATGATGATTAGCTTGAGTTCATCACATCTCTGAATAAAATTATTGGAAAGAATAAGAAGGTGAAAGACCTTGAAGGAAAAGTTAGAGTTTTGACAGAGAAGCTTGAGAGTGTGATCAACACTAAGGTATCTGAATCAGATCCACTTGAGAAAGCTAGAATGGTAATGAATTCTTTTGACTCTGAATTTTTCTAACTTAAAGGATATTGCTAAGATAAAAGTTCAGGAAGACTTTGAAGCAGAAATGCAACAAACTTTATGTGTAAATATTCGAAATGATATTGGTAGTTTAGATGTATGCATAAAGAATTTGAGGAGACATTTTGAGACAGGAAAGAATTTGTACATACAATGCACTAAATCAGAAATCCTAAATGTTGAAGAGGATAAGAAGAACAGAGAGAAGTTAGATGCTATTACAGCTGAGACAAACACCTTGACAAGCCCTAATGTCAAGATAAGTTCTGTAGAGAAGAACATAAGGAAATTGAAAGATGAAATCAGAATGTTAGCAAAGGAGAAGAACAGAAAGATGATCAGGGTTAACATCTTGAGAGAGCATGTCTCAATCAAGATATCAATTTTTGAAGATCGAATTCAGCAATGTCTTTCAACAAAGACATCATTTCAGAAGTTTAGCTTCAATTCCCTGCAAGCTTGTCAGACAGTAGCATACAGATTGAGTACTCTACTCAATGTTGCTGAATCCATCAGGAAGATATGGGAGAAAGATTTTGAATCTTGGAAGTTAGAGTTTGGTGATTGTGTTGCAAGCCTACCGGCTTTGCAATAACTAATAATAAGGTATAAAGTTTTTAAAATTTTTGTACACCCTATCTTTGTCATTGTTGTCAAAGGGGGAGAGATAGCATAAAATTGAATATATGTTGATGAAGGATACTCATAGGGGGAGCTAATCTATGGTGTATGATATTGTATACATATTGTATAACTTTTGGCCACAATTTTGTATAAGTGTTTTAGAAGTTTTGTTTGCACACTTAGCCAATTTTCCCATATGTTGCCACCAATGACAAAGGGGGAGATTGTTGGCAATTTGGCTAATGTGGATGCATAGATGTTGTCATTATGGCAACATATGATCTCTATTGAGAGCATAGAATCTTGAATGCAAGTATGGCAAGTTGAAGAATGAAATTGTCTAAGTTTGGATACAATGATCCTGACAGAGCACCCGATGAAGATTTAGTTGGCGACATCCACTGGAGAAATATTTTTGTGTGTGCAATTAACTAAAGCGTCTATAGAGTATGAGGATACCCCATCTCAGTGCACATAAAGTTTGGAGTAGTACAGACAAATTTATTGAAAGTTTATCGAAGATAGTTTTTGCAGACAAAACAGTTTTGGAGACAGTATTAGCGAAAGAGTTAAGAGATTATTTTTGCTTGTCAAAAGAATGACTTAACATTATGAAGGGATGACAACCTAGATGTTTACTCTTGGATAATGATTTTGGAAGCTGACCATGTAAAGTTATTAGCTTTAATAACTCATATATTAGGCATACTTGAGATGTAATGAAATAGATAAGTGATATGTAAAAAGAAAGAAAAGATAACTTGTGATAGTTGCTTATTGTGATAGTAGCAAAGGCTATTGATGTGAAGTTGTAAGTAGTACCATATTACAGTCAAAAACATTTTATATTACCTTTTTGGGTAGTGAGCTCAGCTAGTGATCAGGTTTTGTAATCTAACTCCTAATAGGGTTAAGGCTTCTAACAAGGCCTAAAGTCCTTTAACCAGGACAGATCTACTATATATTATAAATTGACTCCTAACAGGGTCCAATATCCCTAACAGGATACTTTTGATTAGTGATCTTTGTCGGTACCATCCCCACCGGGGTTTTCCCTTGGCTAGGGTTTCCTCGAGAACATATGATGTGTTATGAGTTCTTTCTATTTACTACTATTTTTGTTAATTAGCTTGATAATCTTTGTATGCACTAAAGTAATTTGTTATATCCATAAGTGGGGAAAAGAAAAAGTTTATGAAATATTGATTCACCCCCCCTCTCAGTATTTCCTATTTCTAATAATTGGTATCAGAGCACAGTTACTCAGAGAAGGAACATTCAAGGAAAGCTTAGCAGCTTGAGTAAGATCTCTATGGATATGGATCAACTTCAGAAGAATCTTGAAGAAGCTCTTGAACATATTGATATGCTTACCGATGAAAGAAACTCCTTAAGAAGAAAATATGAAGATGCAAAGAATGCTATTGACAAATTAAAAGGTAAGATTGAAGATTTGAAATCTGAAAAGAAATCTGATATGCTTGTTGAAGATTGTGATGAATTAGAAAAAGATAATGAGATCCTTAAGCATGAGTTGAAGATAGTAAATTTGAAGCTTAGTATGAAAGATGGAAATTTGAGATCTGATAATGAAAAATTGAAAATTGAGAATGAAGATCTGAGGTCAAGACTTGAAAAGCAAACATTTGAATCTGAAAAAGTAAAAGTGCAGTATGTGGAACTTGAGAAGTATAATAAAATTGTGAAAGGTGAATTAACTCAATCTAAAAAACAACTTGAAAGGCTATATTCAAAAAGTGATAAGACTGAAAAGAAAATTTCTTTTGAAGAACCATTCTTTGACAGGACTGGATTTGGATATAGTATGTTTAGAACAAACCATGGAAGTAAGAAGCCAGATCTAAAGACATTTGAAAGTGTGGAGGAAATAAAGCTAGATGAGAACACATTGGAAGATCAACCTAAAGAAGAACCACCTAGAGAGAAAGAAGAATCAAAGCAAGAAGAATCAAAATAGGAAGAATCATCTAAAGGTATGCAAAGAGACTTCAAAGGTAGATGTTTTGCTTGTAATACTATTGGGCACATGAAGAGAGATTGCACAGGTAAGCAATTTAAACCTTTTAATGGACATTGTTATAATTGTCATAGTTTTGGACATAGAGCTAACGAATGTAGAAGACCTAAAGTAATTTTGAATAATTATGATAGAATGATTGGGAATACTAACAATGCAGATAAGAAATCTATTGAAGAAATGTATAAAAGAAAAGTGGTAGTATGTTTTAGATGTAACAAAGTAGGACATATTGCTAGAAATTGCAGGTCACAAATTAACCAGTAAGGATAGAGATTTGGAAACAATGGAATCATCTGTCAGATATGCAACAAGTTTGGACACTCAACAAGATTTTGTAGAATGAACAATGGAGGTTATCATCATAACCCTAACCCTAGGAACAATGCAAGAAGGAATGAAAATGCAGGAAACAAAGAGAAAGGTTGCTGTAGCAATAAAGATGAAGTAAAATTTGACAAAGGCACAGATCAAGGAGGTACAGTCAGCACTAAAAGTAGTTAGGAAGGTAATGTAACCAATGGTAAGGATGAATCTTTACCTGACCCTTCTTTAAGTACTTAAATTATGTAAGTTTCTATAGTTCAGGACTTAGGATTAGTGTAGATTAGGAATTTGAATGAGTTAAGTTTTGCGTAGTTAGATATAACTTTATTATGTTGTACTAATGCTATGGTTAAGTGTGCAAAAGAAAATATTGTGTTTTGCGAGGTTGCAAAAAGTTTTATGGTTGCAGATTTGCAGAATCAGCTTTTTGAGGTTTTAGTGGCAAAATGAATGAATGCGATGTTAGATCAAGTTAATGTGAAGTGTTATAAGGTTGAAATCAAAGTTATTATGATTAAAAAGATATTGAAAAGTGATTTGAAAGAAGAAAAGCAAGTTGAGGATGATTTGAAGAAGTTTGGAAGCAGTTTGCAGTGACGATCATACCGAAACCCTAGATTTGCAAAGTTGAGGTATTTTTTGATCTTTAATCAGTTGATAAGATGGATATTTCTATGGTTCATAATGTTAAGGATAAGAATAGACCAAAGATTAAGAAAGAACCGGTATAACCAACTAAAATTGATGACAGTCTAGCATTATCATCCGTACCAGACGGAGTATTGCACATTGAGAATGTTAAAGGATATTTAGGTTGCAAGTTTGAAACTTTGGGAGATGCAAATTTTTGTGATGATTATAGGAAATTGTAAAATCAAGACATGTCAGTTAAACCAGCTTATGAGCACTTAGAGAACAATGAAATTATCAAATATTCCATGAATTATGAATTCAATGATGAGGAATGTACCAAGATCATTTTAAGTAGAATCCACAATGGGAAATTCTGGATGGAGGATAGAGTTATTGATATAACTGCCGACCTAATTCATGAAGTTACTGGATTATCAAAAGTTGGAGAGATTCCACTGAATGAAAAGAACATGAGAAAGATTGTTTTAGATAACACCGGATCTAGTTATAATGGTAGAGGAATTGTGATAAGTAAGATTAAGCAAGATGATGTTAGGTACCTTTGCAAGATCCTAACAACTAAATTCTATGGTAGTTCAAGGGAAGATGACATGGCTGCAGGAATGATTCATGTAGCTTATCTTATGTGTATTGAGAAGAAACCAGTAGACCTATGTGAAATTTTGAAAATTCAGTTATTTGAGAACTTAGAAAATATTAAGAAGGCTAAGTACACAGTTTAGGTTTTCATCTCTGATAACCTATATGTTTTTCATATTTTGAGAAGATTTCCTTACACAGTTGATTGGAGTGAAAATGTGAACACAATGGAAAGAATAAACTGAGTCTACATGAAGCACCTTTTTGATAAAGTTAATGACAGTGTGAAGCTTGTATTGAAGACTTTTCAGAATATTGTTAAGAACAAATCAAGGATTCCTCAATCCTTAGTTGAAAAGCATAAAGATGACATTTTTTTTATGGTTGACACTGATTTCACCTACATTGAAGTAGTTGAGCCTAGAATGGAATTCATAGACCCTCTTGGCTATGAAATATCTGAAGCAGAAACAATAGGATATGTGAATAGATTGTTAAAGTGTGAGTTGGATGGTCATGCAAATAGGTTTGGAACCTATGAAGAGAATTTCAACTCTGCAATAAGTTTGAGAGAAAAGAAGCAATCTAGTAAGAGAGTTGAATCTACTATGAAGAAAATATTGAAGGAATCTGGTATGTCAAGTCATGAGTTTGACATAGCTAAGAAGACTGTAGAAGCCTTGAAGCAAAGTGAAAATATTGTAATTTCACCTGACACATCAAGTACAGATCCTGTTGATCCTATTGCAGTAAAGGTAAAAGTTGAAGTACCTGAAAAAGATGAAGGAGATAAATCTTTTTCTCCTATTCCTAGCAAAAGAGTAAAAGTGATCTATATGGATCATTTGACTAAGTTGAATAAATTGTATGATCTATATGGATCATTTGACAGATTGAACTTTGAAAATGCAATGGTTACACACATGATTGTGGTAGATAAGAAACTTAGCACTATTCATGGTAAGATCCCCAGAAGATTTGTATAACAGACTTGTGAATAGAAAACAAAGAGCACAAGAAGAGGACATAAAGATGAGAGAACATGTAATCAGATAGTTCTATGAAGTAAAGGATGAGGATCATTTGAAGAGATTCTTGAAGTCTCTTGGAACTTTATTGAGAACTAAGAGAAGAACAATCCTTATAATGGGAGGCAAAAAGGAGGAAGTACAGAAAGAGACAGAGCAAGCAGTAATGCAAGTTCTTGCAGATATAGTTGCAGAAAAACATGTTGAATCAGACCCTCAGCAGAAGCAATTAGAGGAACCGCATACAGAGGAAGTTGGTATTGAAGAAGTTCCATCTTCTTCACATATCAATATTGGTAAAGAATCAATGGATATTGAAGGCACCAAAGTGACTCTAGAATCAGATGATGCAGTATTTCATGATCTAGGAAACATTGTTGACAATTTGGCTTTGGGAGAGCAAGAAAAGGTCACAAAATCAGAGAAGAATACAGAGGTAGAGGAAGAACCAACTTTATCAAAATTAGCTCCAGCAGAGTAGTCAGTTAAAGGCAAACAAATTTTGACAGAGGCCACTACCTCTAGTGCACCTTCTATACCAGTTGAAGACATTAGTGCACCCGATAGTAAGAAGAGGCATATTGGTTCAATGTTTGAAGACCTTGGAAAAGAAGTTGAAGATGATGATCAACTTGAGTTCATCACATCTCTGAATAAAATTATTGGAAAGAATAAGAAGGTGAAAGACCTTGCAGGTAAAGTTAGAGTTTTGACAGAGAAACTTGAGAGTGTGATCAACACTAAGGTATCTGAATTGGATCCACTTGAGAAACCTAGAATGGTAATGAATTCTTTTGAATCTAAATTTTCTAACTTGAAGGATATTGATAAGATAAAAGTTCAGGAAGACTTTGAAGCAGAAATGCAACAAACTTTAAGTGTAAATATTCAAAATGATATTGGTATTTTAGATGTATGCATAAAGAATTTGAGGAGACATTTTGAGAAAGGAAAGAATTTGTACATACAATGCACTAAATCAGAAATCCTAAATGTTGAAGAGGATAAGAAGATCAGAGAGAAGTTAGATGCTATTATAGCTGAGACAAACACCTTTACAAGCCCTAATGTCAAGATAAGTTCTGTAGAGAAGAACATAAGGAAATTGAAAGATGAAATCAGAATGTTAGCAAAGGAGAAGAACAGAAAGATGATCAGGGTTAACATCTTGAGAGAGCATGTCTCAATCAAGATATCAATTGTTGAAGATCAAATTGAGTAGTGTCTTTCAGCAAAGACATCATTTCAGAAGTTTAGCTTCAATTCCCTGCAAGCTTGTCAGACAGTAGCATACGGATTGAGTACTCTACTCAATGTTGCTGAATCCATCAAGAAGATATGGGAGAAAGATTTTGAATCTTGGAAGTTAGATTTTGGTGATTGTGTTGCAAGCCTACTGGCTTTGCAATAACTGATAATAAGGTATAAAGTTTTTAAAATTTTTGTACACCCTATCTTTGTCATTGTTGTCAAAGGGGGAGAGATAGCAGAAAATTGAATATATGTTGAGGAAGGATACTCATAGGGGGAGCTATTCTATGGAGTATGATATTGTATACATATTGTATAACTTTTGGCCACAATTTTGTATAAGTGTTTTAGAAGTTTTGTTTGCACACTTAGCCAATTTTCCCATATGTTGCCACCAATGACAAAGGGGGAGATTGTTGGCAATTTGGCTAATGTGGATGCATAGATGTTGTCATTATGACAACATATGATCTCTATTGAGAGCGCAGAATCTAGAATGCAAGTGTGGCAAGTTGAAGAAAGAAATTGTTTAAGTTTGGATACAGTGATCCTGACAGAGCACCCGATGAAGATTTAGTTGGCGACATCCATTGGAGAAATATTCTTGTGTGCAGAGTTAATTGAAGCTTCTATAGAGTATGAGGATACCCCATCTCAGTGCGCATAAAGTTTGGAGTCATACGGACAAAGTTATTCAAAGTTTATCGAAGACAGTTTTTGTAGACAAAATAGTTTTGGAGACAGTATTAGCGAAAGAGTTAAGAGATTATTTTTTCTTGTCAAAAGAATGACTTAACATTATGAAGGGATGACATCCTAGATGTTTACTCTTGGATAAAGATTTTGGAAGCTGACCATGTAAAGTTATTAGCTTTACTAACTCATATATTAGGCATACTTGAGATGTAATGAGATAGATAAGTGATATGTAAAAAGAAAGAAAAGATAACTTGCGATAGTTGTTTATTGTGATAGCAGAAAATGCTATTGATGTGAAGTTGTAAGTAGTACCATATTACAGTCAAAAACATTTTGTATTACCTGTTTGGGTAGTGAGCTCAACTGGTGATCAGGTTTTGTAATCTAACTCCTAATAGGGTTAAGGCTTCTAACAAGGCCTAAAGTCCTTTAACCAGGACATATCTACTATATATTGTAAATTGACTCCTAACAGGGTCCAATATCCCTAACAGGATACTTTTGATTAGTGATCTTTGTGGGTACAATCCCCACCGGGGTTTTCCCTTGGCCAGGGTTTCCTTGAGAACATATGATGTGTTATGAGTTCTTTCTATTTACTGCTGTGTTTGTTAATTAGCTTGATAATCTTTCTATGCACTAAAGTAATTTGTTATATCCATAAGTGGGCAAAAGAAAAAGTTTGTGAAATACTGATTCACCCCCCCCTCTTAGTATTTCCTATTTCTAACACCACCTAGGACATTAAAATTATTCTCCCCTAATAATCCAATTAATTAAAAAAATAATAATAAAATCACTAAAGTAATAAATATTGAATTATTTCCCCAAATCTAAAATAAAACATTAATATAGACCAATAATAATTAAATATTAAATTATAAATCTAGAAATATCACATCTTAGAAAATAATATTAAAATATTAAAAAGAGGTCCATCAATTAATATTCCATCATATTTAAATTTGAAAATAAACCAAATCGGTCATTTGATGACCAAATATTTAAAAATATAATAAAATAGTAAAGGAATCTTTTGGCAATCTCTAAATAAAATAAAATAATATTTTAAAAAAATCAAATTCCAAAAAGGGGTTGAGAAAAGTTAACTGTTATTAATTACTAATAACAGTAATTAAAAAAATAGCCCAGAATTAAATGATAGACCATTATTAAAATTTTAAAATAAAAATTATCTCCAAAGGACAACCCTAACCTTAATTTTAAAATTAGGGTTTGGCCCTAAAATAAAACTTGGCCAAAATCCTAATTTCTCCATTTGGTGTTTGCAAGTTTGGCCTTGGAGCAAGGATGGAGGAAAAAGATATGAAGGTATACACACAAGTATACAAGTGTATATACACACTCAAGTGTATATACACACACATATATACTTGTGTCTATATGCCAAAGAATTCAACTATGGAGGAATTAATCAAATTTCTACAAGGGTTTACAAAATATTGCAAAAGTCTCTTTTGTGCAAATATTCAGCAAGGTAAAATCATAGAAATTTTGATTTAAATCCCAAGCTAAATTTATAGTATAGTTTGTTTTATGCAAATTTTTAATTTAGGTTCTCTTTTATAAAAATCTTTATTTTAGATTAGTGTATATCTCTGTTTCATAATAGAGTTATATCTCTGTAATAGAGATAGTCAAATGTATTTATAGTTTACTATTTTTCTACAATTTATAATGCTGCAGAAAAAGATTTGTTTTACTAGCATTTACTTTTTATGTAGTTAATAATTTTACTTAGTTGCATTTGTTGTTATTCTTATTTACATTTTAAAATTTAAGTACTGTTGAAAATGTTTTTATTTTCATTTAAAAAAAACACATAGTAACAAAAAAGAAAAATTTAGGGGCAGCCGATTGTCGTGCGCAGTCTGGTCGCATCCCCCTTGCTTTGGCTCTGCGAGTGGAGGTTACCACTGCCATACCCTAAGGGGTATACAACGGCCGAGCCTCCCACATACCCACTGGGGTATGTGGTGGATTTTCCCTATCTACCACCCCCAAGCGGATGATGGCAGGGGATGTGCCCTGTGTGCTTTAGAGGACGTAGTGGGCACAGTTCCACTGCATAACACTGCATTGGTTTTTATAAGTTTTAAATTTTATTAAATAAACTTCATTGGTATTTAATATATTTTTATATAGTTTACTTTAAAATATATATAGTATGTATATTATAATATATATTATATATATATATATTAATATATAATATAAATATTACATATATATATTTATATATATGTATTAATATATTAAATATATATTAATACATATATATTATATATATATTGAACAAAAGGATAATTATGGAGAATTACATGAGTGCCCATACTAAATATATGCACATTGTATATACATATATATGTATATATGCCTAGTATACACACACACACATATATATTAATATATATGTATATATATTCTCATACATATACACATGTGTATATATATACTAGGATGTATATACATCCTTGAGGTGAAATAGAAATAGATACACATGATAAACTATTTTACTAAAGGATTAACATAGAGCAGTTATTTAAAGTTTATATGCAAATATGTATATATACCCAAGTATATATACATAAATGTATATACATACTTTTTTGAAACTAACATAACATGAGAAAGAAAGCATTTCTACTAAGGCTATAAACAAGTAAATGCTACATTTTCTTTTCTCTTTCAAACATGCTAGAAACAAAGTTGTAAACATAAGAGAGAGGGGTAAGTGCACAAAGATGGAGGACCAAAAAGGGGGTATAAGATGCCACTTTTTTCCTAAAATCAGAAAACTCTAAACTTCAACAAGAAATTGAAGATAGTTAGACTCAAAATTTTAAGATGCAACAAGAACAAGAGTTGTAATATTCTGAATCTAGTTCATAAACTACTAATTTATTTTGAAAATGGTGCAGATTAAGGCCCTCAAAAAGGGAGAGCACAAAAAGTGGTCCTATTTTTTATAAAAAAACATAACATAGCATCTGGTGTGCTCCCCCTAAAATGTCAACTTTTTTTGTGAATTTTTTTAATCACTCCGGTGAGAAGTTAGCTTACACCACGTAGTTTATCCCAAATTTTTTTGCTAACTTTTTGATGAATGTATAATTTTTTATGAATTTACGAAGTGCACACATCCTGAAAATGTGAAATTTCTATGTGCTCCCCCTAGAAATCATTTAAAACTAATCAAATATCAAATTTTTTAAAAAAAAATGTGTAGAATGGAGTCTAGTTTCTAAAAATGTAACTTGTTGCAAAATTTGATCAATGAGCTAAAATGTATGCCCAAAATACTACACGTTGGTTTTACAAAAAATGGACATACACACAAAAAAAATTAGAGATGAAAAACTTAACATAATCAGAATTCAAATAAATTATATGCTTAGATAGCTAACAAAGAGATCTATAATATCACGTCATCTGATTTTTACGTTATTGAACCATGAGTAAACCTGACGAGGAGCACACAAAAAAAGATGTCATTTTTTTGTGTCTGCTAGAAACCATGTCTCAAGCCTATTTGAATCCTCCAAGCCTTTGGGTTGGATCTCCAAGGAAAATCCAAGCCTAAGCATTGGTGGATTATAATGTCTTGCAAAGAAAGTGCACCCTATAGGGCGTGCACACTATTGAAATCTATGACTTCAATAGGGTGTGCACCCTATTTAAGTCATAGATTTCAATAGTGAGAGATAAATAGTAAGAAGGTGGCAATGATTGGTGAAGAGAGAGAGAGAGAGAGAGAGAGAGAGAGAGAGAGAGAGAGAGAGAGTGCGTACACCTCTCTCTCTCTCTAATCACCCCTCTCTCTCTCTCTCTGATCACCCTCTTCCCCTTATCTCTCTCTCTCTCTCTCTCTCTCTCTCTCTCTCTCTCTCTCTCTCTCTCTCTCTCTCCCTTAAATCTGTCTCTTTCTAGTTTTTCATAGGGTGCACACACTATAGGGCGCACACCCTATAGTGCGCTTGCACTATTTAAGAATATGGATTACACTTTTTTGGTTTTGCATAGGGCACACAAGCTATAGCGTGCTTGCGCTATGTAAGACTTAAAAAATGGTCTTATATGTTAAAGATCTCATGAAAGAGGTCCACTTTTTTTGTATACTGTTTGGTTTCTACATTTTATCCAACAAATATTCACTTTTCATGGTCCTGAAGGTGACAAAGAAGCATATTCTATTAATTTGCACCATTTTTTTGTTCAAAAATCAACTTCTAATTGTGAAAGTCAATCATTCTTCACCGAAATTTATCGATTGAGGTAAGTTTTTAACTTTTTTACATGTGAAATGTGAATAAAGAGTCTTTTGGTTTATAATTGGTATCATATAGACTTGTTGAATACATAGTTTGATATAACTGTAATAAATTTATAGTATTTAATTTGTCATATTATAAGAGATTTATATTATAATTTGACTTATTGTAATAGATTTATATTATATTTTAAAAATTATAATCAATTCATATGTAGAAATCATCATCATGCTGAGGAAACAAGCAAAGACTTTAACACCGGAAGAGCATGAAAGAGGCAAAGAGAAGAAAAGGGAAAGAATGAGACAACTTCGTGAACAGAAAAAATTGGATACCATAGAAGAATATTTTTCTTTGGATAAGGAACATGAAACATCAATACAAAGTAAGAGATAATTGGAATTAGAAAATAAAAGACAATGAATGAGAAACTTGCGTGCAACAAGACAATTGAATTATGAAGTTGCGGGCACATCATCTATGAGTTCCCAAGTTGAAGAGACATCATCATCCAATGTTGGAGGCACACCACTATATCATATTTAAGGCACACTATTGTCTACTTTCGAAGGTGTGGGCACACCCTTCTATCATGTTGAAGGCACACCATTATCTACATCCCAAGGTGTACGCACCCCGTTGTATCATGTTGAAGGAACACCATTGTCTACATCCCAAAGTGGAGGTACACAACTGTATCATGTTGAAGGCACACCATTATCTACATCCCAAGGTGTAGGCACAACATTGTGTCATGTTGAAGGCACTCAATATGGTACACAATTCACACATAATGTTTTTGATGCTCCTAGAATTATTTATAGAAAGCCAAAATATTTGATTGATATTGATACTAGCATCAAATATTTGTTGAAATGATGAGAAATCTAAAATTTAGGCCTAATGTTGCTTGCAAAATATTAGTATCAATGTTATTATTAATGTTAGTATCAAAATATTAGTATCAATGTTAGTATAAATATAGGAAGATGTCAACTATTTGTTGAAATGATGACAAATCTAAAATTTAGGCCCATCATGAAGACTCTTGGACTAAGAATGATGGATGAGTCAAGTGAAAAATCTATTGTAAATAATCTAATGATTGCATATGAGAGTGTGGGTTCTACATCATGCACGAAAGATAGTAATGTCACACGATATGTACTTACATAAAAAATAGTAAGCACTCAATTAAAGAAATCTTGACTCATTAGAAAGACAAGAAAAAACATTGAAAATAAGTAGAAAGTCTCTAATGAGAGCCCTGGGAAGGTGTCAAAGAGTGGAAGATCCAAATAGCAATGAATTATGGGCATTTTTCAGTAGACTACCGCAAAAAGATAAAGTGATTATTGAAGCTTTGAAATCATTGATTGAAGAATTTTGGAAGAATAACACATGGGTATCTCCTAATCAAAGACATGTTGTAAGAAGGAGGATTGGTAGTTGAATTCATGTTCCACATCCAAAATATTTTTTGGATTCAACTCAGACACAATTCTTTGTGAAATTTATGCATATGTATCCTCAAATTAAAATTAGTTAGATATATTTTCAAATGTGTAAACCTTTTTATGTGAAAATAAATCACACACGCATAACTTGTTGTTGTAGGGTACATATTGAATTTTCTAACCATTTTGAAGTTTATAAGAAGATATGTGTAGATTTGCACTCTAACAATGTTTTGTAGGATTGTAACTATTACACACTGAGTTTGTGCCTCTGTCTCAAGCTCTCGTAGTCTTGATAACTCAGTATAACTTGGGAATCATCTCAAGGTTGTGGGACCTTTGCTAATCAAGATGAAACCTCAAGGTTCTAGGCTGGTTCCTCTTGGATTATCACCTTAGATTGCTCTTAATAGGAAAGTAAATCTTTGAGGGGAAAGGGATAGAAGGAATGCATGAAAGGGAAATGCTGAAAGCAAACTACCTACTAGGTGATGCACCAAAACTAGGGTTTGGATCTTAGTATAGGAGATGAATTTAATGAATAAATTAGGTCTAGGAGATCACAACTAACTAAATAGGTTTGCATAAGTATTTCATGGAAGGGTCTACAATAGAAAGAGGGTATTTAGGGAAAGAGAGATTCTTTCACAACAATAACACTCTTAGGATTAGACATCAATCTATGACCTGCAAACAAACATTCACCTCTACAACTTGGTACAGGAATGAGATAGGATTGTTAAGAGGTTATAGTATACCCACAAAACATTCACATCAAATCATCCACAATGATACACAAAATTGCAAAAAGAGAGAAGGATCAAGAACCCTAAGAGATCATTGCAAACATCATATGCTTAAATCCAATAAGAGATAATTTAGACAAAGGAAGCATAAAGACATGAAAGATTGTCATAAAATACCTCTGCAATGTCTGGATTATCAATGGGAGATTACAAAGAGTAGAAAACTAGAGGATAGAAAGTGTCACAGATAGCTTCTTAAGAAAGAGGCTTTCTTCTTTACAAAATGTCAACTCTAAGCTTCAAAAGCTCCAAAAAAGAATATATACATCACTCAACTACACACAGACAACAGTCCAAAATTTAACCAGGGTTACAATTTTTATAATATAATATCAAACCCTAGGGCGATCCAATCTGATCATAAATGTTCATGAAAATATCTCAACCGATCATATATGTCTTTGCATGTCCATCCCTGTACTTGATCATGCCTGTAGATAAAAGACCTCGATCCATCTACCTCCCTGCAAGCCCACTTAGTCATGAATGCTCAAAATCTGATCTCATCCTGAAAGGACCCAAAAATGATAGCCTAAAAGGTCTCTGCACATTCTTCCAACTGCCACTGCCTCCAAAATCATAAATCCTTAGCTACTCGCACTTGCAAACAACAATGCAGAAGAAAACCCACGAACAAGAGTCACACTGCTTGAATTTGAACATTGGTCACATGATCGCATGAGCCCAAAAGGCTTCATGTGATCATGTGACAAGCCTTTTAGAATATTCCTCCACTACCACATAGACTCTCAGGCCCACAAAATATCCCACCTGTACCACGTGGACCAACCGGAACTAACCACATCGGCTGGACCCATGACAAAATGCCCGAAACACTAGAAGGATGCAACAGTGGTCGCATGATCGCATGGGAATGGAAGATCCCATGCAAATATGTGACCACCATAGATTTTGAATCTACGGGGCCACATGTTACTGGGCCCATTGCAAACCCCACTTGCTGCTGAGAAACAGACATGTCACCGCCCAAGGACCCATGCCAAAGTTGAAAGCTCTGTTGACTGTGCAAGGCTTGTCGCATGATCGCATGGGATCGGAAGATCCCATGAGATCATGTGACAATGTTAATTTCTTAAACATGACCACTGATGGTTTGTCACCATCGTAACCATAGATGGTTAGTCGCATGGGCGCATGGGATCGAAAGATCCCATGCGAACATGTGACCAACTGAAAGATGCTACCTATTAACCGCTTGGAGCTGACCGCAAGATGCTAACCGTGAACTACTGACAGTTAGTCACATGAGTGCATGCAGTCAAGAGGCTGCATGAAAACATGTGACTAGCCACTAAAACTATCACCGCTAGTTCAAAAGACATCTAGGCCCACCATCAATCGTAGTAGCATGCCTAGAAAAATGCTGACGCCGGAGAAGTGCAAAGTGCAGAAGTGGTCAAAAACACAGAAGGTTTTCAGACCAAAGGTTGAAAACATCCTAAGCTTTCAGGGTGAAGGTCAAAAACATCCTAAGCTTTCAGACCAAAAGGAAGAAAACACAAAGGATTTTCGACACTGAACCCTTTTTTGAAACCCTATAACAGTATTTCCTGCAACCATTCAAACTTGAATATCTCTGAGGGTTTTGCGAATTAGGACATGCGATCTGAACTGGGGCTTGAAAACATATTGAAGAACATGGGGCTTAGATTTCAAGCCATGAAAATTTGAGGATCTACTTCACAAAAATGAAAACAAGTTGCAGCAGGGCAGGATAAAAATAGAGACCTGGAAACTGGGCCAAATTTGTAGAATAGGAAATTTTGGGCAACATTTTGGCGACTTCTGTGGGATGTTAGCCTGCTAGACATGGACCAGTGACCTTGAAATATCCATTGGGCATGGGGTCATCTCAAGAACACAAAAAATTGACAGGGAGACAAAAACTATGCTCGAGCACTTCTTGGAAAACATGAAAAACTAACCTAGAAAATAGAGAAAGAAAGTAGGAAAACTAACCTTTCCTAAACTAACCAGTGCATAAGTTTGGTCAAACAAAACCATTCATTGGTTGTGAAAAGTAGCTACCCCTCCTCATTAGGGTATTTTGCATTGGACTCATGAGGATAGCTACAAGGATGTGAGGCACATAAAAATTTGGCAAATGAGGATGCACTGCCTTTGCAAAAACAAGATCAAGTTCACTCACCTTAAATGGATCATATGGAGGTGTCTTAGTGAACTCTTTTTGGGCCAAGTATCTGATGGGGCAGCCTCTTGAAAGTTTTAAGGTAGGACTTTCCTTGATGGTTTCTTCTTTATCTTCCTGGTTGCCCTCCATCATGGATAGCCAAGTCAACTCATCATCCACAGTTAGGGGATTGTCATCTTCTTCCTTTAAAACAACCAAGAGCTCATTACAATTAGGCTCCATATACAAGCCATCTATGATGCTTCCCAAATAATCTTTGTCAAGGCTCTGGTTATCCTTTGCACATTGGAAAGTCTCCTCCTCAAAGATGAGATCAAGCTCATGAATCAGCATATCCTCAAGATCACTCTGTTCTAGGTGCTGTAACTTCAAAGAGGTGGCTATGATCACACCTTTATCACCCTGCTCATCAAAACTAGGTAGCTCATCAAACAAAGACAAGGCATCCTCCTCTATGTCAACCTCTTGTTGATGGTGAACCTGCTGTTTTGATTGACCTTCAGCTATAGGCAATGGCATGGTCTCTTCTTCATCAGCAACAAAGAGGGGAAGCTCATCAAGCAAATCAACCAAGAGCTCAGGCTGAGCATCAACCTCTACCTCCACACTTTGCTGCTCCATTTCACCATAGTCATCACTTTGCACTGATACCTTAGATTTCTTCTCCTCCTCTTCAAATGAAAGTTCATTTATGACCAGTCCTTGCTCAGACACTAGACTAGTGTCCTTGCAAACGCTTAGAATCTGACAACTAGGAGGGAGAGTCCATTGGGGTATCCACATCACCTCATCATCCTAAGAGACCAGAGGGGTCTCTTGGGATAACTCGCTTCTCTGGATAGGCTGCTCTTGTAGAGTGGTGGGCTGCATCTCAAGCATAGGCTCTTGAAAAGAATTTTTTGCCTTAAAACTTGGGATGTGAAACTAAGGGGGCTTAGAGGGAGACATAGAAGGCATACCTATCTTGAAGCTTGGAAATGAAGGCTTTGCAGGCTCCACATGTGTAGGTTCTTGAGATAGATGGGCCCTCTAGCTTGGAATCTTAGGCCTAGGAGCCTCTTGTTGAGAAATTTGTGATCTTAACCTTGCTGTCTCAATTTTAGCTCGACGTCTGATCTCTTCTTGAAACTCTCTTGCTTGTTGCCCATCAACAAGAGCCTCTGTCATTTGGTAAGGAGCTGTCCCTTGCTCATATTTTTGAGCCTCTATCTCCTGGTAGGGAGCTGACTCCTCTTCAAAATAACCTTGAGCCTCCTGCTCTCTCTGCTCCCTGATCTCAGAAACCTGCTTGACTAAATCAAGCAATAGATTCTTTACTTTTTCTTGCTCTTTCATGAAGTCTGAGTTTAGAGTCCATATCTGTTGCATAGTTTGAGAAGGGGAGGGTGGGTGGTAAATAGGATGGGGCAACTAGCTTTTCATTTTCTATTGTGCCTCTTGTGCCCATGATCCATCTTGTCGAAGGGCCCTCTCATAACTTTGCACAAGGGAAAACTCATTTGGGGCATACTGGATATATTGATACCCTTGAGAAGTATAATAGCTTGGGGTAAAAGGAGGCTTTGGGTGGCTTTGATAAGGCTGGGAACCAACCCATTGAGCACAAATCTCATAATAGGATGGTGGGTAACTTGACTGTCCATAAAAACTTGACATGTCTACCCATGTAATTAACTAGAACTTGAATATGAAGATTGAAAACATACCAGCACTTGACCTTTGAAACTGGTAGACTTTCCAGAGTCGCTAGATATGCAACAGAATGACCTCTTCTAGGTCTATAGCATGCTACCAGCATATCAGAGATAGCATACCTTGAACATGAATCTGAACTTCAGTCCCACCGGGCATGCTAGAATTGTTACACACTAAGTTTGCACCTCTGTCTCAAGCTCTCGTAGTCTTGATAACTTAGTATAACTTGGGAATCATCTCAAGGTTGTGGGACCTTTGCTAACCGAGATGAAACCTCAAGGTTCTAGGCTAGTTCCTCTTAGATTATCACCTTAGCTTGCTCTTAGCAGGAAAGTAAATCTTTGAGGGGAAAGGGATAGAAGGAATGCATGAAAGGGAAATGCTGAAAGCAAACTACCTACTAGGTGATGCACCAAAACTAGGGTTTGGATCTCAATATAGGGGATGAATTTAATGAATAACTTAGGTCTAGGAGATCACAACTAACTAAATAGGTTTGCATAAGTATTTCATGGAAGGGTCTACAATAGAAAGAGGGTATTTAGGGAAAGAGAGATTCTTTCACAACAATAACACTCTTAGGATTAGACATCAATCTATGACCTACAAATAAACATTCACCTCTACAACTCGGTACAGGAATGAGATAGGATTATTAAGAGGTTATAGTGTACCCACAAAACATTCACATCAAATCATCCACAATGATACACAAAATTGCAGAAAGAGAGAAGGATCAAGAACCCTAAGAGATCACTACAAACATCATATGCTTAAATCCAATAAGAGATAATTTAGACAAAGGAAGCATAAAGACATGAAATATTGTCATAAAATACCTCTACAATGTCTGGATTATCAATGGGAGATTACAAAGAGTAGAAAACCAGAGGACAGAAAGTGTCACAGATAGCTTTCTAAGAAAGAGGCTTTCTTCTTTACAAAATGTCAACTCTGAGCTTCAAAAGCTCCAAAAAAGAATATATACATCACTCAACTACACGCAGACAGGAGTCCAAAATTTAACCAGGGTTACTTTTTTTACAATATAATATCAAACCCTAGGGTGATCTAGTCTGATCATAAATGTTCATGAAAATATCTCAACTGATCAGATATGTCTTTGTGTGTCGATCCCTATACTTGATCATGCCTGCAGATAAAAGACCTCGATCCATCTACCTCCCTGCAAGCCCACTGAGTCATGAATGCTCAAAATCTGATCTCATCCTGAAAGGACCCAAAAATGATAGCCTAAAAGGTCTCCACACATTCTTCCAACTGCCACTGCCTCTAAAATCATAAATCCTTAGCTACTTGCACTTGCAAACAACAATGCAGAAGAAAACCCGTGAACGAGAGTCACACTGCTTGAATTTGAACATTGGTCGCATGATCGCATGAGCCCAAAAGGCTTCATGGGATCATGCAACAAGCCTTTTAGAATTTGCCTCTACTACCACATAGATGCCCAGGCCCACAAAATATCCCACCTGTACCACGTGGACCAACTAGAATTGACCACATCAGTTGGACCCACGAAAAAATGCCCAAAACACCAGAAGGATCCAACTATGGTCACATGATTGCATGGGATCGGAAGATCCCATGTGAACATGTGACCACCATAGATTTTGAATCTATGGGGCCACATGTTATCAGCCCCACTACAAACCCTTCTTGTCACTGAGAAATGGACACGTCACCACCTAAGGACCCACGCCAAAGTTGAGAGCTCTGCTGACCGTGCAAGGCTTGTCGCATGATTGCATGGGATTGGAAGATCCCATGAGATCATGTTACAACATTAATTTCTTAACCATGAGCACTGACAATTTGTCACCATCGTAACCACAAACAGTTAGTCGCATGGGCACATGGGATTGGAAGATCCCATCTGAACATGCGACCAACCAGAAGATGCTACCTGTTAACCGCTTGGAGTTGATCGCAAGATGCTGACCAAGAATCACTGATGGCTAGTCGCATGAGCACATGCGATCAAGAGGCTGCATGTGAACATGCGACCAGCCACTAAAACTATCACCGCTGGTTCAAAAGACATCCGAGCCTACCATCAATCACAATAGCGTACCTAGAAAAATGCTGACGCCGGAGAAGTACAATGTGTAGAAGTGGTTGAAAACACAGAAGGTTTTCAAACCAAAGTTTGAAAACATCCTAAGCTTTTAGGGTGAAGGTTGAAAACATCTTGAGCTTTCAGACCAAAAGGAAGAAAACACAGAGGATTTTCGACACTGAACCCTTTTTTGAAACCCTGCAACAGTATTTCCTGCAACCATTCAAACTTGAATATCTCTAAGGGTTTTGCGAATTAGGACGTTCAATCTAAACTAGGGCTTGACAACATATTGAAGAACATGGGGCTTAGATTGCAAGCCTTGAAACTTTGAGGATCTACTTCACAAAAATGAAAACAAGTTGCAGCAGGGCAGGATAAAAATAGAGATTTGGAAACTTGGCCAAATTTGAAGAATAGGAAATTTTGGGCAACAGTAACATAAATGTACCACCTAGATCTTCAAGTGAATGAATATCTACCATTTTATGTGAAAGGGTAGATGGTCAACAATTTTACAAGCTCTCATGCTTGAATGGTACATGCATAGATTGCAGAGTGAGATTTGACAATTTGTCAACATATGGAGAGTACGCATGCAATCAGTAATGAAATAGTGGAATTTGGAAAATATAAGACCATGACATACAATATAAAATATGGAAAAGAGGCTAAAAGATGTGATTTAGTAATTGAAAAATTTCTAGTGTATCAGTTCATGGACATTTTTCATCAAAAAATTATTTATGAGTATGCAAGGCATACACATAGAGCGCGATGGCTAGATATGAAATTCAAGTTGTGCAAGGACACATTCCCAATTGATACCACTATTTCAATTGTGGAATTTGCAGAGAACTACACACTACAACCATGGAATGAGGTGAAAGAAAAGTATTATAGCTCTCAACAGGGTGCTATATTTGTTCATATAGCATTCATGCATTCACTTGATAGTACAGAGGAGAATAGGAAGATATTTAGGGAGTATCAATTTTATATCAGTGATGATCACTCACATTATATAGAGTTTGTACACAGTTTCTTTCAACTATTTTATGGTCATTTGGCTAACATGGGCATAAAATATCATCGACATATCATATGGTCAGATAATTGTGCATCACAATTCAAGAATTCTTGGATGTTTTATTGGTTGTGCAAGATGCATAAGATTACTAGAATTCAATATATGTGGAATTTCATAGAGGCCGGTCATGGAAAGGGAGAGCACGATGGTGCAAGTGCATGTATTAAAAGAGCCTTAGCACGTGAAGAATTAAAGTACAAAGAGAAAGCAACATTGTCAGATGTGGGATGTATTGTCTAGTGGTGTAATGCTACAATGGATCCAAGTAATGAAGGTGAGTCTACGGTTCATAGATTTTTTGGTTGATGGATGAAACTAACATTGCACCATATGAGGATTTTTGTACACTGATAGGATCAAGTGAGCTACACTCTTTTAGAATTTTTAATGCAGGTTCATGGAGTATCCACACATGACATATGTCATGCTTTTGTTCATCATGTGTAGATGAAGATTGGGATGGATGTGAGTCAAAGGAATGGGTTGATAAATGGTATACACATATTTTGAGTCCACTTACCTCTTATCATCCCCATGAATCACTAAAACTGACAAAAATTGAATCATCCATTGAATTTGATTGCTTATCTGATCTAGTACAACTAGGTAAATTTTTCACATACAAATAATCTCAAATTTAGTACTTTATCATAAATATTTAGTAAACTAATGTCCTCATTATGTTTATATCATTACAAGCCATGTTTTTTCTATTATTGCACCTGAAGACAATGAAGAAGGGATAAATTATTATTTGTGTCATTGTGTTGAGGCAAAAAAGAAATTGGATTACTCAGTTATTGATGGTGAAGAATTAGAATACCCTATAGGAGAAGTGGTTGTAACTGGTACATGGCTTAGGTGGTATGCTATGAAGAACCCTAGGTTGTGGTTGTTCGAGGATTGGGAGACACACTGAAAGATTCTTCATTATTTGAACCTCATCATTGCATCAAATGTCCACTTGATCATATATGGGTGAAGACCAAATAATAAAACTCTTTGGAAGGTTTATGAGTCAGACCATAAGGCAATATATACTTGAGACAATCAAGGGTAGGGTAGATCCAATTGGTTCATTGGACTAAATAGTGATACACAATATTGTAATGTCAAATCTATTTGAATACATGTGCATATATCATGTATATTTATATAGCACTGTATATTTATATATTCCATGGACCCCAATCTAGGCATAATTTCACTTCCTCTGATCTCTTCTTCCAGCTTATCTTGACACCACACACATGGACGCCGATCTAGGCTTCCTCATGCACCTAGAGCCTCCATTATGTCAAAAATTTGAATAGGGTTTCCACCTTGATTCTAACACCATATAACATCTTAACATGGTCCATATACCATGTTTCACCAACCAACCAAGTCTGGTAAACTCATCTTCCACCAATGCACTCCAACAACCCTTTAGGCTTGTAGCCTTCACCAGTCACAAATCAGCCTTTTTTTTCAAAATTTCCATCATTGATTTAGATATCCTTTTAGGCTCTCTAAATTCTCCCCAAGTCTCAAGGTAGACTCCTTTGGAGCATATATGTTTGATCTAATAACCTAGCACCCACCAAATAGGCCTAATTCATCCTCATTTGCAAAGAAACTCAAAAAGATACTCATCCCCTTGAATCCCAACCAAGGAATAGTCTTTACTAATTAAAAACAAATGATTGTCAAGGTTTTAAGGCTTTATCCCTCACCTACACTTCTAGCCACCAAACCCTTGCTTCTAGGGTCACACAACTAGGGTGTGTTCAAAAAGACCTTCAACACTATCTCCAGATCAAACCAATGGTTCCAACACATCATTTTGATCCCATAAAACAATAATCCATCATGAAATGTATCTATTCTTAAGGGCCTTCACTCTCCAAGTGATTGGTGCAAGACCAAATCCCTTCAATTAGCAAACTACCACCTCTCTGTGGCTTCCAAATACATAATCTCCATATCCCTTCATAAACACACTATGATACAAGGATAAAAAATACATATTTAAACCTCTCCCACCAATCATAGTAGCCACATTGGTGGGATATTAACTTCATTGTGAAGTCTTCAAATCTAAAATGTTGACTGTACCCTCTATCCAAGCGTATGAATGCACTGTTACACTAACTGTTCCACAGGCAGATTCATTGTTGCAGAGAATTTGATTGTTTTATTTGATTCAAAATAATTAGATTGGTTCTTCTTCACACCATACTCCACCATGCCATTACCTTGTTTGGAATATAGAGTCATTTGAATGCTGCCGACCACTTTGGGCTGAAGTGTCCCTCAAGGTCCCTTCAGCATGAAATCAGTGATCTTTACAGGGTAATATCTCATAGCTCGAATGAGGTGGCATTGAATGGTTAGGTGCTACAGGACCGTGTTGCCTAGGCCTACAATAATGTGTCTTGATTTTTTAAAGATTCAAGTTCATTTATATTTGGCAACACATTCTCGGTCAATGTCAAAACTTGCAGTGTTCCTTAGTTGAGATGGATAATATTATGTATCTTCTGAACCGCCAGTTGTAGAATTGAACCATCTTTTCCAATAGCTCCAAATGGTTGGGTAAATGCCAGTGACAACCTCATTTGGAAAAGAGAAGTGCTTGAATGCTACTGACCACTCTAGGCCAACATGTCCCTCAAGGTCCCTTCAGCGTAAAATCAGTGATCTTTATGGAGTCATATCTCAGAGTTTGTACGGGGTGGAATCAAATCATCAAGTGCTACAAGACCATGTCACCTAGGCCTACAATAACCTATCTCAGTTTTCAGAGATTCAAGGTCATTAATATTTGGCAAAACATTCTTGCTCGATGTCAAAACTTGAAGTGTTCCTCAATTGAAATGGACAAAATTGTGTATCTCTCAAACCATCGATAGTAGTATCGAACCGTCTATTCCAACAGCTCTGAGTGGCTGGGTAAATGCTAGTGGAAACCTCTTTTGGCACACAAAGTGGTTCAAACGCTGCCGACCACTTGGGCCAACATGTCCCTCAAGGTCCCTTCAACATGAAATTGATGATCTTTATAGGGTCGTATATCGGAGCTCATACAGAGTGGAATCAAACTGTCAGATGCTATAGGACCGTGTTTCCTCGACCTAAAATAACCTATCTTAGTTTTCAAAGATTCAAGCTCATTTATATTTGGAAACACATTCTCGGTTGATGTCAAAACTCGAAGTGTTCTTTAGTTGAAATGGACAACATTGCGTATCTTTCAAACCATCGATCATAGCATCAAACCATCTATTCCAATAGATCTGAATGGTCAAGTAAACGCCAGTGGCAACCTCATTTCACACACAAAGTCACTTGAACACTGTCGACCACTCCACACCGACATGTCCCTCAAGGTCCCTTCAGCATGAAATCAACAATCTTTATGGGGTCCTATCTTGGAGCTCATGTGAGGTGGAATCAAACCGTCAAGTGCTACGAGACCATGTTTCCTAGGCCGACAATAACTTGTCTTGATCTTTAGACATTCAAGGTCATTTATATTTGGCAACACATTCTCGATCAATGTCAAAAATTGAAGTGTTCCTCATTTGAAATGGACAACATTATGTATCATTCAAACTGTTAGTCGTAGCATCAAACCGTTTATTCCAACACCTCTGAATGGCCAAATAAATGCTAGTGGCAATCTCATTTGGCACACAGAGTCACTCAAATGCTGCTGACCACTCTAGGCCAACATGTCCCTAAAGCTCCCTTCAGCATGAAATCAATGATCTTTACAGGGTCCTATCTCAGAGCTCATGTAGGGTGGAATCAAACCGTCAGCTGCTACGGGACCATTTCGGCTAGGCCTACAATAACTTGGCTCAATTTTTCAGAGGTTCAAGATTTTTTATATTTGGCAACACATTATCAATCGATGTCAAAACTCAAAGTGTTGCTCAGTTGAAATAGACAACATTGCGTATCTTTCAAACCATCGGTCGTAGCATCAAACTGCATGTTCCAATAGCTCTGAATGGCCGGGCAAATGCCATTGGCAACCTCATTTGACACACAAAGTTTCTCAAATACTACCGACCACTCTGGGTCGATGTGTCCCTCAAGGTCCCTTTAGCATGAAATTGATGATCTTTACGGGGTCGTATCTCAGAAGTCATGCAGGGTAGAATCGAACGGTCAGGTGCTACAGGACCCTATGGCCTAGGCCTACAATAAGTTGACTCAGTTTTTAGAGATTCAAGCTTGTTTATATTTGGTAATACATTCTCTGTTGATGTCAAAAATCAAATTTTTCCTTAGTTGAAATGGACAACATTGAGTATCTTTCAAACTGTTGGTCATAGCATCGAACCGTCTATTCCAACAACTCCAAATGGTCATGTAAACACTAGTGGAAACCTTGTTTGGCACACAGAGTGGCTTGAAGGCTGCTGACCACTCTAGGCCAATGTGTCCCTCAAGGTCCCTCCAACATGAAATTGGCAATCTTTACTGGGTCATATCTCAGAGTTTGTGTAGGGTGGAATCAAATTGTCAGGTGCTACGAGACCGTGTTGCCTAGGCCTACAGTAACCTATCTCAGTTTTCAAAGATTCAAGCTCATTTATATTTGGCAACACATTCTTGGTTGATGTCAAAACTTGAAGTGTTCCTTAGTTGAAATGGACAACATTGCATATCTTTCAAACCGTCTATCCTAGCATCAAACCGTCTACTCTAACAACTGAATGGCCAGGTAAACACTATTGACAACCTCATTTGGCACACAAAGTCACTTGAACACTGGCAACCACTCCAAGCTAAAGTGTCCCTCAAGATCCCTTCAACATAAAATTGATGATCTTTATGGGGTTATATCTCAGAGTTCATGTGGGGTGGAATCAAACTATCAGGTGCTACAAGACTGTGTTGCCTAGGCCTACAATAACCTTTCTCAGTTTTTAGAGATTCAAGTTCATTTATATTTGGCAACACATTCTTGGTTGATGTTAAAACTTGAAGTGTTCCATAGTTAAAATGAGAAACATTGCGTATCTTTCAAATGGTCAGTCATAGTATCAAACCATCTATTCAACCAACTCTAAATAGTTAGGTAAGTGCTACTGACAACCTCCTTTGGCACATAGAATTTCTCAAACATTTTCGACCACTCCAGGCTGAAGTGTCCCTTAAGGTGCGAGTAGGAGGATGAGTGCAAAAATGTATTTTATCTTTGTTTTGTATTTTTTTCATGTAGGGATGTAAGTTGATGTTGTTTGAAGATCACTGAATGAAGATGGGCTACTGGATCGTGTGGTTTGTAGGAAAGAACTGGTGCAGGGCACCCTAATGAAGGCAGGAGGGTCACTTGGGTGACTAATTAGTTTGAAGAAGATACAAGACCTATAAGGAGTTCCAACTAATTTGGATTGGTTGAGGAGGTTGATAGGACTTTACTTAAGTGCTTGGAGGTCTGCTATTTTAGATGGTACAGACTAGAGGAAAGAGTTGTACGGATTGTGTCTTGTTTGAGAAATAAATTATACATTTCTTGCAATTTCTCATAGTTTTTGGATGTATCATTGAAATCCATACTTGTGCATGGTTGAGAAACATTGTAAACACCTCTTTTGAATCAATTTTATATTCATTTCATTGATTTGTTGCATTTCATTTTGATTGGTCTAAAATAGTGCTGGCAATTATCTTGTTTTAAGATGTAAATGGAATGATCCATCCCCTTTTTTGTAATTAATGTCACTTGGGGATGGATCCAATCATTTTATTATAGCATTATAACAATTTGAATGTAGGAATGAGAAGGATTTTATAGGTGGGCATTGATTGGAGGAGTTGTTGGGGTTGAGGAGTGACCAAGGGTCATTAAAATGAAGCCATAGGTATAGCAACAAAGAATCAAGCCCTTGGAGGTAGTCATTTTATGATTGAATCCATCTAAGGATGGTATAAGAATGGTGGAAAAACTTTTATTTGGTTAGTATAGTGTTCGGAGGTCATACATTGAGAGAGTCCTACTTTATAGGGGTTTTTAAGACCAATTTGGGGCTTTCATATCTAGAAGTGTCATAGAGTCAAATTGATGGAATATTTTTCTAATTAGATCCATTTCATGAGAAATTTACAAAACATAAGACATCCACATAAACATAAATTAGTGTACATCAATACACCAAACACATGAATTGCATACCTAAAACATAAAAAAATATATTTGTAGGGCATGAAGCCAAATATATATGTCCAATAATGTCATTCATTGAATATATCCAATACAGTTAAACTGGCTTCCTCAAAGCCAAATGGATGTACAACATATCACTTATACAATATACAAAAAATATGTCCACTAATGCCATATAGGCATACAATCTATATCCCTAATCCAGTCATTTTCCGCCAGGGGAAGAGAAGAAATCCTGAGCTATCTTTGATCATCACATTGATGGAGATGTAGTGGATGTTGTAGTCTTACGAGTGCACTCACTAGTCCTCCTATTTAGAATCTTCTACAACTCGAGTTGATAAAAAATATTTAAGCATCAATAACTAATATACATTAAAATTGAATTATACAATGATATAAAATATAATATTTGCTTACCGCTAGCAAATAGTCATGATGTACATCCACCGAAGGTGCATGCTGATGATCTGGAGTGATAAGTCCCTACAACAATGATCAAAATAATAATTAAAATACATACATGAATATCATTATAAAATTCAATACAAATTATTAAAATTTAACAATTAAAATTAAGTGATCTCTTTCATACCTGTCAATGCTTCAAAACTAGCTACTACTGCAACTACTCCACGATCCAAAGTATCATGATCAGAAGGATACTCTGATGTCAATAACTAAAAATGAAACAACAAAAGTATTATGTATTTATCAAGATTACATATATTTTTTACAACCCTACTAATGAATAAATGATACCTTTGTGAAGGTTCCACCACATCCTTCGGTGTGTGGTGTCGATGTCAAAGCTCCAACATTCAACTGGTGCACATGTACATGGAAATTTATAAGACAACCATTCACATAAGAACATACTATTGACATGTTAATTATAATGCATCATTACATATATATATACCTGTGGACTCAATGATGACATCACAAAGCCAGCTGAAAGAATGTGATCACCGCAATGATCACTTTGCCTTTGGATTTTGTTCATATTTTGTCTAGTAATTTAGTTATTCATTCATTTATTAATTAAATATAATCAAGTAAATCAAATTAACATGCAAATAAAGATACCTCAAGGAAAGTGGCACGATGCCCTTTGATGTCTATTGTGAATGTCGATGGTCCACCTGTGAACTAATGCACATGCACAATAAGTTATGATACAATAATTCATATAGTTAAATAATAATCAAATATATTAACTAAAATGTTTTATTCGATACATACTTGTTGACTTGCCGATGATGTGTAGAAGGGGGCAGGAGGATCATTGCCATTGCCACCACCACTGAAACTCTTACCCTAAATTTTGATCATAATCAATAGATACTAAATTAATTAGTTATTCTTTTATAAATGAAATATGATCAAAGAAATTTAATGAACTTGGAAATATTTACTTATGTCAGTGCCAAATATCATATTTAGAAAATCATCAGTCATCATTCCATGATCCTCTTCCTCTCTCTCGGTAGTACCAAATGTGCACAAAGATCCACACGACTGACAAATATGCCCCCTCAAACATTGACCATGGTTACCTTCAAATAAAGGAGTGGCACACTGAATGAGAGTCTCTGTCAAAGCACTAATCATGCCTAGTGTGTCCACCTCTACATGTTCCTTCACAACAGAAGGAATACTAACTGTAATCACTTAAAAATGGTCACCTAGACTATTAGCCCCTTTTGCTAAATTATCAATTGCTTATCCTTGATCAAATCCTATTTTATCATTTTCGATTATTTTCTATGGGCTAACCATTTTATCCTAAAGTCTTTATTTATTTAAAAGGAATTCCCTCCCCTTTTAATTAAATAAAAAGCCCCCACCTTTTCCTCTTATCCTAAGTTGCACAAATAAAGCATTATTCCTATTTTATAAAAAGGGAAAAAGCACTTTTTGTCTCATATGGACACAAAAGTCAACTCTTATTTTCTCATTGGAGGATACTTGTGCACATGGATTGCTCTTCTTTGATGCTCAACCATTGATTAAATCTTTGCCTCTTAATCTCCATGATCCATTCTTTCTCATTTCTTATAAAAGGAGAGCTCTCTTCTTCATTCTAGATCCCCAACTTTTTATGCTAACTTTATGCTGCATGATTTCTTGGAGACTTTAGAGCTTTTGAAGACTTTGGATCCTTTTTGAGATCTTTCTACATTTAGCTTTCATTCTTGCATTCTTAGCTTAGCTTCATATTTATGCTTTCTTACATTAGTTTCCTTTCAAGCTCTAGCTTAGATATCACATAGTCTAAATAGTAAGGATTTGTAATACTTCTATATTTCATTTTTATAGCTTACCTTGCATTTCCATTTCTAGCATAGTTGCATTGGATTTGCATCTCCATTTGATTCTTTGGGATATTGGCATTCTTGCCCTTGTCTTCATTTGAATCTCCCATTGCATGGTTTACTAGCAAGGTTATTGGCTTAATAGCTCTAGCTGAGAGCATTCTTAACACCCTTGCACTCCATTCCTAGGGAGCTCTAGGTCACTTTTCAAGGTTTCCCATTCATGGATTCCCTTGGAAGTAAAGACTTAGAGAAGTGGACATCTTAGTGTGTACATTTTTGGCACCCATCGTGGGGCAGAGCATTATTGTTTTGTCCTTAATTTGCTGCATTTCTATTAATTTTTCATCAATTTTTAGCTTCATTTTCGGTTGTCTGGTTTTTCAATCTCAGATTATCGCGTGATAGTTTGCCAGTATCGCGTGACAGTTTCTGTATGGTGGTGCAATACTTTACTAGTTAAAGTATTGCATTGTGTGAGACATTCTGTCACACTGTTTGGAACATTCTATCACCTGCAAGTACGGTAAAGTATCACCCATAAATATATTATTGCCCCAGTATACTGTGAAGTATCACGTGATATTTTTGGTGACTGTACTATCACCTGTACCTGACAGTGAGTTGTTTCTTAGCTCTTTTATCTTGCAAGTTTTGGGTTTTCTATTTTTTTTGAAAATTTCAGCATTTTCAAACTCTAGAAAACTGGCACCCATTTTTGAGAAATTTTCGCATACGGTATCAAAAATTGAAGTGTGATATATCGTTGGAAAACTCTTTCTAAGCCTAATCCAACCATGTTGGTTTCATTTTCAAACTTTGTCATTTATTTAGCTATTTTACTTGCAGATTATCTAATTTTTGATGTGCTAACCATTGTGGGGCTAACAAGTTGTCCTTGTAGGTGCTCTGATTGTTTGAAATATTTGCTTAAAAGAATGCATGTCAAAGCTCCAAATGCACAAGGGCTACTAATGGTTTTTGCAAGGCTGCCCAAAGCATAAAAACCAATCAAGTGCTTGTTTAATTGCTTTCATTTTAAGTGCGACATATACTAGTTGTTTCATTTCTTAGGCACTTAAAATCTTGTTGTAGGAATCTTTTGGTGGTAGGAGAGTATGCTCTTCACCCTTGTGGTAAAACAAAAATCTTGACCCATCTTTGGATTTTGAAGGCAAGAGGGTAATTGGATCTTTGCTTGGTGTGTTTGGGAGAGATTTTTGAGCTAGGAGATTATGCTCTTCACCCTTGAGGTGAACCAGAAATATTGAAACTCAAAGGTTAATCCACTCTTTGTTTAGCATTAGAATCCTTTAGCGGGCCCGCTCTTGAGAAATCAAGAGGAACGACCCAAGTGGGGACAAGCTTATTGCCGGCTATTCTGACCCACTATAAACTCAAGGCTATCAAGGACACAAAAAGTTGGTAGACGTAGTACTTGTCTTTGCTTAATGTGAGTACTTGTGGGATTGTGACCATGAGGAAAATGTTGAGCAAGAAAGCTTAAGGTACTCTTGTGGCCGTGAGGTCCGTTACTTGCCGCAAGGTAAGGAGTCCCTTCAGGGAGCAAGAGGAGTGCTATGAATGGAAGCCCTTACTAAGAGCCATTAGATAGAAGCTACCTTATTTTGTTGCTTAACTTCTTGGTGCAAGGATTGATCCTAGTGGACTAACCTAGATCACCCAAAGATTACTCACCATCTGTGTTCCTTTGGTTGTGTCATTGACACTTCCACGACAAAGCCAATATCTATTGTGGGCAACCACTTTGTGTGAGGCAATGGGACATAAAGTGTGGGCCAAGTTGTTAAGTATTGAGCCATTGTCCTTCTAGGCTAGAAAGTGCTTGAAGTGTTCTCACTGTGATCTACTTGTGTAAACGTTCTAAAAAATCAAACATCACGGTAATGCTCATAGATTTTTAGTTTTGATACCACAATTGCTTGTCTTGGCAAGGTTGCTTTTGCCCTTGTGCAAGTGTTTTATGACATGTTTGATCACCTACTATTTGCAAACTTTTCTATTTATTGCTGTCACTTTGTTTGAAGTCAAAAAAACCAACCTTTACACTGAGATTTTGAACAAATTTCTCTTAAAACTAAGATTTTTAGCACTCACTGGTCAAGAATCGTATGACACTAGAACAATATTGCTCCCTGTACTAAAAGATATCGTGCAATAGTTCACCACTAGAATACTATCACACCACTTGCCTAGAAAGTATCACACTGCTTACCTGGAGTTTATCGCATTTCTGTTTGTGAAATATCACCCTGCTAGATTCCATCGCACTGCTTCCTACAAACTATCGTCTGAGTCCTTTTTGCTGTCCTGCTGCTGTTACAAATCTGGAGCTATTTAACTTGCACTTTAACCTACTGTAGATTGTCTTCTTCTATTCTTATCTGAAGCTGGTTTGTTACCTACATGCTTAGGATTGTTCTAAGACTGAAAAAATGAGCTAAAACTTTTTGGATTTGAGCTTATCAAATGTCACTTTTGATCACTTGTCTAAACACGGTTACCTCTTTAGCTACTTGCTAATCAAGCTTATTTCTCACATCTCAGCTTGTGTCAATTGACTGTTGTAAGTTCTTGAGCACTTTGACCAGCCATCTCTATTGTTCTATCTTGACAAGTGATCATTATTGGCTTTTGCTTCTCTCAACATCTAAGAAACTTTGTCTCATTCTATTGGTTGAAAAACTTTCTTTTTCATGTCAGTTACAACTCGATCTCAATTTGAACAAGGGAGTCACCCTTCATTCAATTATATGCAGTTACCTTCTCCCACTAGATGCTCACAAGTGCCTATTAGCAATGATAGTTCTAGTTCTGAGGATTCTAAGGCTACCCTGTGGTACAAAGGAGCCTTCCTCTTTTTTGCATTTAAGTCCTCCAAAAACATAGATAGTGTCTCACTCACTCTCACTTAACAAGAAAAGTTCCGCCATTTGCAAGAACACTTTGAGAATAAGGACAACCAAGCTCATTTGGACAAAATGGATGCTACCAGATGCATGGCTGTGAGAGGAGTATCTCATGAGCAACCCGAGATTAGTGGTTATGAGCATAGACCACTTTTTGGTACTAATAGCAACTATGGAAACAACACACCACCTAGATCTCCTCCAAGATGAACTTTTGCTATACCTTCTTCACCTCCTAGACCACCTCCCTCTCACCATGAGGAAGAGGTCGTTGATGATATTTCTAGTGAGCATCTTATTGCATTTGAACAAGATGAGGACTCCCAACGAAAGATGCTTAAGATTTTAGAGCGCAATGGAGACCAATATTTCCAATATATGACTTCTAGAGGATACAAGCTTCCTCCCAGCTATGATGTCAGAAAAATTGTCCAACAAAGAGTACCAATTGAATTTGAAGTCCTTAAGGAAGAACTACGTCAGAAAAATCAATGCGTTACCCAAATGGCAATAGAAAGAGAGCCTCCAAAGGTCTCCTTTGTAGAATCTATTTGTGCTCTTCCATTTGATAGGAGTCTATACATGGTCCCATTTCCTAGAGATATTGAGGTTCCTAAATATGATAAGTATGATGGAAATAGTGACCCCCATGACCATGTGCATCACTTTTATGCTCTTAGCATAGAATTCCTTCATGAAGACACATTTTTGCTATGATTATTCCCTCGAAGCTTAAGAGGACAAGCTTTAGAATGGTTTGCAAAGCTGACGCCACCTCTTAAAACTTTTGATGAGTTGGTTAGATGCTTCACCCAACATTACTCATACAACATCCAATAGCCTATCACCATGATAGATCTCAGTGCTCTAAAGCAAAATCAAGGTGAGCCATTTGCCACTTACTTACAATGTTGGAGGTCATTATATTCTTGATATCCTTGACAGCTAGATGAAAGAGAAAATATTGACATTTTCATCAGCACTCTTGTGTTAGAGCTATATTATGATCTAAGGAAACAACTGTTCTCCTCTTTCAATGACATGGTTGAAAGTGCATATTGAATTGAAGATGTGGCCATAAGAAAGGGGGATATTGTTATTAATAAAGATACTAGAGGCAATGACAAAGACAAGAACAAGCCTTGGAATAGAAATAAGTATGTTGTTAATGATGGGGTTGTAGATGTCCCAAAAGCCAAAGAACCTACTTTCAACCTCTCTAATGCTATATACACAGCAAAACAACAAGAAGCTGCCAATGCTCACAGTGCTCCTAAGCCTCAAAATGTAGAAAAACCTAAGAAGCAATACCAACGATGGGTCTATACCCCATTGGTTGAACCATATGATGTGATTCTTAAGACTTTGGTTGCCAATAATTATCTTATACTTTTTGAGAAAACTCATCCCTATGATCTGCTAGTTAAGCTTGATTGGTGGAGAGAGGATCATTACTGCGACTATCACAGAAACAAGGGACAAAAGACTGACAATTGTTTCACGCTTAAAGATGCTATACAAGATCTCATTGATGGAGGCACAATTCTCACAAATGGCTTAGTTAAAAACTTTGATCACCAGGCTTTCAAAGATCCTCTACCTAAGTATGACAAAGGTGAAACCTCCCAAGCACATAAGAAGAATCATGATGCTAAGATCAACTATACATATACTTTTGATTTTCTTGTGATCAACATGATAGAGCTTGTTGAGAGTGTTCTTATGATGAGACCTCAAGATGATAATAAAGCCAATCATGGTATGCCAAAGTTGGTCTTGCAAACACGTGGTAGTTCATCTTTTTGAAGTGAGGCACTAAATGTTGTTACTAGGGGGCAAGCTAAACTAGTCCTTAAAATTGCACCTGATCCTACACAAGCCTCATCTTCCAAACCAAAAGTTCCTTCAGCTTTGTCTAGCTATGATCTTGTCCATCAGTTGCAACAGACACCCGCACAAATATCTATTTTTGAGTTGCTTGAGCTATCCCCTTTGCACAAGGAGATCCTTGAAAAGGCTTTGCATATAGCTAATGTCCCTAATGACATTGACCCAGATAGGTTCCAAGCTATGGTCAACCACATCTCATCACCTCATTATCTATCCTTTTTTGCAAAAGATGATGTATCTCTTAGCCACCCTCACAATCTTTCCTTACACATTGAAGTTATGGTCTACCATACCCGAGTCCGCCGAGTCCTGATAGACAATGGTGCAAGGTTAAATATTGTTTCTTTCAATGTCATACAATAGTTGGGTTTGTCAAAATTTTCTGTAGATCCTAAATGGAAAATTACTATAAAAGCATATGATGAAGTTGAAAGATCTTCCAAAGGTCTTGTCACACTACCTGTCTGAGTGGGCCCTATCATGAAAGATATTATGTTCCAAGTATTGGACATCCCACTTGCTTATAACATCCTTTTGGGTCATCCTTGGATCCATGACATGCAAGCTGTGCCTTCTACATACCATCAGTGTGTCAAATTCCCACATAACGGAGCTGAAATTGTGATTCTCGAGGATCATTCTATTGTTATCAATACTCTTGCTGCTACTAAGATGTTTGTTCCTCACAATAAACCTTCTGATGATCCTAGTGCATCCTTGATTGAGGCTAAACAAACATTAAAGATGATGAGTATTGGTATGGGTGAATACACACTAGACTCTCTTGCTGCTATGCCTACTTCTCCTAGATCATATGGTAGACCTTCTGACAAGATGAAGCCTTCCGCTTCCGCTATGACAATCTTTGATACCTTTGTTCCTTCATCCATTCCTCTAGAAGTAGAAAGAGAAGAACAAGTTGTTCGAGAGTGGATCTATAGAGAAGAAGAGGATAGTATGACAATTTCTACTCCTATTTCCCCTAAGCGCTATGGTAAAGGCTATAAATTTTTGCAGCAAATGGGCTATCAAGGTCAAGGACCTATAAATGATAATGGGCACACCCTAGTTGAGCCTTTAAGTCATACTAATGGCTGACCCTCTAAGATTACAATAGGTATAGGATATGGTGCCAATGATGACCTCCCTACATGTTCTAGAAATGCTCCCATGATTAGTGATTCAGACATAGATACAGATGAGTCACCACTGCACACTATGGCTCAAATGGGAGACAATCTTCCTTCTACTTCAATCTTTTGGGGAGAAGAACACATACCTACTGAGGACATAGCTAAAGCTGCTACACCTAGAAGCTGACAACATAGGAATACATTTATGAATTTTTGGATTTGATTGTGTGCGTATTTTTGATGCTAAAAATATGCACACAATCGAATCCAGAAATTCATAAATGTATTACTAATAGATTGTGGAAATATAATGCTATTAACATAGGAATATTTTGTGGTTAATGAAAAGAGGAGATCTCACAAATAATTATGCTGAAGCCTCTACTTCTAAAGGTCCTAAACCTTCTTGGTGCAAACATCCCAGTAGAAGTTCAACAACAGATTCAAATGAATATGAATGGGATACTCTCTCCGACGGATCTTCCACAGTGGATATGGAAGTGGATGTGGTTCATACTTATGGTGACCAACCTGACATAATTGATGAGTCTCAAGTAGGGTTTGATGAGTTTAATCCACGTATTGCTTTAGTGGACCACGCTAGTCCTTCTATGAAAAGTCTAGATCTTAACACTTTCAGAGCTTACCCTATAGGATCAACCTCTCTTGTCACTAGAGATGACATCCCTCACATAAATGCTATTGAACCAGTCACTTCATTTCATCTTGCAAAATCAGATCTCATAGCTTGGTCCACCCAGGATCAACATGTCATTGAACCTGTTACTTCTTCCACCAGTGAACCAGCAACAAAAAGGATTGAATCAAAAATCAAGTATTTCAATCATCAAATCAAAAGAAAAGAGCAATGGTCAGATGGTGAAAAACACATTGTGGTGGTATCCGAACCTAAAAAAAGTAAAAATAAAGCCCTGCTAAAAAATGATGATTATCAAATAAAAGATGACAAGCTGATTCTCTACAAAAAAATGGTGAAATTTTTCAAGAATTATTTCACATCTGTCATATTTCAGCACATTCCTAGAGCTCAGATCAAAGCTACTAATGCCTTGGTTACTTTGGCATCCATTTTACAATTGAAAAAGCATAAATCCCGCTTCCAGTTCCTGGTGGAATAATTACACTATCCTGCCCACAATTCCTACAATGCTACCATCTTTTCCTATTTCCAAGATCACTTTATCCTTGAAAATATCATCCATAACACCTCACACTTTACCCTTGTCTCTAGTGACTTATATAGGAAGGGTCTAGATGGAACTCTCCTGCAGTGTCTAGAAATAGAGGAGTCAGACAAAGTGCTAGTTGAAGTCCATGATGGTATATGTAGATCACACTTTAATGATCTCGCGCTAGCTTGGAAATTTCTTAGGGCTGGTTCCTATTGGTTAGGGCCTTGTATTATCATAGCAGCATTTGGGTCCAAGGCCTATCAACTATCTACGTTAGAGGGAGAAGAGCTTACTGGGCCTACCAATTATCTACATCTGAAGAAGTACTATGCCTTAAGGTTCTTGAGCTCTTTTGTACACATTCTTACTGATCCTGAAAAAATCTCAAAATAAAATAAAATTCATATATGATGCTGAAAAAATCCTAAAAAGCATAAAATGTCATGAAAAAATGAACATCCTAGTGAAAACCTAGCAATAGGCACTTTGATGTCTCATCGAAAAAATAAAAAAGTTAAAAAATTCAAAAAAATAGAAAAAGTGCCTTGGTGAAAACCTGGAAATAGGTGCCTTGGTAGCAAAAATACAAAAAAAATTGAAAAAAAGTCCTGAAAAAATCTATCAAGTGGTGAAAACTTGGAAACAAGCGCTACTTGAGACCCTTGCACCTATGTCTATCAGTCTTGCATGGCGCTCCTCCGCTCCACTTTTTGCTTTGCCTCTCCTAGCCTAGAATTGACTCTTGTCTTAGTCTAACGGGCATATGTTGTTCTAGCTTATCTTGGGTCTCTTTGTGTGTCTAGGTTTCTTAGGCACCTTGCAAACAGTGTTTCTTAACACTCCCCAAACTATGTTTTTCAACACTACCCTAGCATCAAGTGTTTTTCAACACTTATTAGATGTTTACCCGCAGTCCAGAATGATGCAATATTTCCACTGGCAGAGGTGATACTCAAAGATTGACTCTATGACCTACACACACACACTTAAACCACTTGGCTTGCTGAGACTTGTTGGAATTTCTTTCTTTGTGTGCTGTCTATGATGATTTCTTTGCTGAGTATTCTCTCCCTAATAGTTTTTGATGATGCATAGCTAGAAGAATGGGGGCATGAGGATATGTTTTATTTCTTTCTCTTCTTGTGGATATATTTTGTGGGTCTTGATTATCATTAGCATTTTTTGCTGGTTCTACTTGACAATAGGATTTACAAGGTATTATCCTTGACTGTTTCTGCAAGTGCATGCTTATAGTCATCTTGACTTTCTTGTGTCTCGATGTGAGCATAATCTTGCTATATCAAACTTAGGGAATCTCACTGCACTAGTCATCTTGACTTATATGTCTTTGGTGCCTAGGTGGGATTTCCACATTCCTATCTGATATAGATCATATTCAAATCCACATAGTTATACTAGTGTGTATTGTATGATCTTACGACGCTACCAATAATGCTCAATGATGAATATTAGAGTCTAATAGCTTTGTGACCTTGCAAGTAAACCACTTTTCATAATAGCTTGCATTTTTAGGTTCATGTTAGTTAGTTTTGCATCTTGCATATGGAAAGAGCTCTCCTTTCATCTTTCGTGGACCTGTTAGTCAAACTGTGCTCACCTTTCGCTTCTTCCCGATCACATCTTTCACTTCTTGTCTTTCATATCACATCATTTTCTCTTCATTTCAGGATCAAAACCGAAATCTAAGTTGTTGATCATCAAAATTTCATTTCACCCTCTTCTGTAGAATTGGCTGACCATTTGAGGCTTGATCCTTCGATCTTTGTTGGGGCATCTTCATTTCTTCATCCCCATCTCTTTCAAACTCCTAGTCTTTCATTCACCTTCATTTGATTCATCTCTCTGAGGTTTGACTTCATCCTTAATCTATATCTTTCTCAATCAAATCTAGTCAAACTAGGGCATATCTTCACTGCTTGATGGTTATTCTCTCATCTTTCATCTTCGATTATGATTTCTAGTGATTTGATCACATTGCTCTTGCTTTTGCCTTCCCTCTACCTAATTTCAATTTTGATCTTGAGGGGGCAGACACATCATATCCTATTGGCTATTCTCTAGAGCATATGCTTGACCATTCCATTTGCTCTAATCAATCTATCTTTGCGCTTGACATGTTAGTTCTCATCTCGAGTCCTGATATTGTCCATCTCTTTCCTAAGTGTTTAGTACTATCGCTACCAGGATGACCATACAGGATTTGCTATCTCTCTGCACTTCATTCTTTGGAGTTAGATCTCTATCTATTACCTTCTTGGCTGATCTAGTCTTTGACATAATGTGTTCCCAGATCGATCACACATTAGTCAAAGAGGGGCAAATGTAATCATCTAAAAATGGTCACCTAGACTATTAGCCCCTTTTGCTAAATTATCAATTGCTTATCCTTGATCAAATCCTATTTTATCATTTTTGATTATTTTCTATGGGCTAACCATTTTATCCTAAAGTCTTTATTTATTTAAAAGGAACTCCCTCCCCTTTTAATTAAATAAAAAGCCCCCACCTTTTCCTCTTATCCTAAGTTTCACAAATAAAGCATTATTCCTATTTTATAAAAAGGGAAAAAGCACTTTTTGTCTCATATGGACACAAAAGTCAACTCTTATTTTCTCATTGGAGGATACTTGAGCACATGGATTGCTCCTCTTTGATGCTCAACTATTGATTAAATCTTTTTCCTCTTAATCTCCATGGTCCATTCTTTCTCATTTGTTATAACAGGAGAGCTCTCTTCTTCATTCTAGATCCCCAACTTTTTATGCTAACTTTATGCTGTAGGATTTCTTGGAGACTTTAGATCTTTTGAAGACTGTGGAGCCTTTTTGAGATCTTTCTACATTTAGCTTTCATTCTTGCATTCTTAGCTTAGCTTCATGTTTATGCTTTCTTAGATTAGTTTCCTTTCAAGCTCTAGCTTAGATCTCACATAGTCTAAATAGTAAGGATTTGTAATACTTCTATCTTTCATTTTTATAGCTTAGCTTGCATTTTCATTTCTAGCATAGTTGCATTGCATTTGCATCTCCATTTGATTCTTGAGGATATTGGCATTCTTGCCCTTGTCTTCATTTGAATCTCCCATCACATGGTTTACTAGCAAGGTTATTGGCTTAATAGCTCTAGCTGAGAGCATTCTTAACACCCTTGCACTCCATGCCTAGGGAGCTCTAGGTCACTTTTCAAGGTTTCCCATTCATGGATTCCCTTGGAAGTAAAGACTTTGAGAAGTGCACATCTTAGTGTGTACACTAACATGGTCCACCCGTGGCTTGCCAATAGGAATCCTAGGTGCATTATGGTCACAATGTGCCCCTGCTCTATCAAATAATGACCCCCCTCCTCTACCCTAAGAACCTAGAAAGTCAAAATAATTTGGCACCTCCTTGAGTACAAACTCGCAATAGAGTTTCCTCAAGAAATATATAGAAACCTTATGATTGTGACAGGGAGGGGAATCAAAGACCATCCACCATCTCTCCTAAAAGTTATTTTTAATGTCTTCATTCAAGCACCAATGAATTTAGAGCCTCCTTGTTGTAGTTCTAAGAGTATCAGTGTCCCCTAGTTTTTTAAAGAGTTTGCAAATGTCATCTTTTGTGATTTTTTCCTTTTTTATGTCCTCGTATGATAATTTATTTGCATAATATTGTTTTTGTTCTTCTCTTTTATCATGCCATAAATTAAGTTGCCCACTAACTGAGCCTACGTGGGTCAAGATTGATTCCAATAATTTTGTAAGTCTTTCCCTTCCAAGATTTGTAATAATAGAATCTTTTAACCTCCTAATTAAAAATTCTAATTTTTTTTCCCTCTTTCAATTTGGTTGATCAAATTTTCTTGTGTTCCAGGAGGATGTTTCTCGATTGGTGGAGGCAATTGAGGTTCATTTTCTTGGTTATTTTCTTCATTCATTTCTTCATGAGTAGATGGAGGGTTTGGTTGAGGGTTTTGTTCAAGGAGATCATTTCTTCTTGGAAATTAAAAAAACTAGATTTTAAAATCTTAATTACACATAAAATCTAAGAAAATAAATTTTAACAAAACAAATTGCTTCAAAATTAAAAATTTCAATACAAATAAGAGGCATGGGCTGTAAAAATACTTACGTCTTATTCTAGATCGAGCTTGATGATGTCGTGGAGCCATTCTTTATGAAAATTGATAGATGAATGAAATGAAATGTATTGAACAAGCAAAAGGATTTTGTTTATGCAGTTGGGAAGCCCTCTTTCACTATAAATGTGGGTTTGTGGAAAGAAAAATGGGCTTTCCCAAATGCAGCAAACACTTTATGGTGTTTTACAAAGCGTGTGCACCCTATAGGGCGCATGCGCTATGGTTTAAATTTCCCAAGCCATAGCGCATGCGCCCTATAGGGTGCACATGCTTTAGTGCATACACACTATGGTCGATGGGGGACCAAAAAGCAAAGTGGCACCTTTTTGGTCCCCCATATTTGTGCATATACCGAGAGATATCATACATAGGAAAAATATATCTTTTTCATGCATGAAGGAAAAAATAAAATAACAACTAACTTTATTTCTTTTAAGCTTAAGGAATGCATTATTTTACATTTTCTTGCTTCAAAATACATAGAAATAGTAGGAAGCGTTATACATTTAAATACAATCTTTTACAAGCATATCACATGCTAATAGGCATTTACATGGCCTTTTTGTATAACTTTCAACACAAGGCATTTTAGCTCCTTTTCAACACAAGAACTACAAGTAGTAAATATTGGAGTTGATGAGTAAACAACCCATAACTCCCAAGAACACATGCATGCAAACACCTGTCATAGAAAGAGAGCGAAGAAGTAAGAAGCTATGGAGGCCTGAATGCATTGATCCATGAGAGAGGAGAAATCATTCTTGATGTGCAAAAACAAAAGTTGCAATTCAATAATGAATAATCTTTTATGAATACAAAAGAGATCAATCCTTATAAAAGAAGATATGAAAACCTAAAAAGGTAAAACTTAGGTTGCACAATAATAATTAATAAAATAATTAATTATTATATGCCTAAATTTTAGCTTGAGCATAAAGAGATAATAAGTGATTTAGTAATTAAATCAAACATGATTTAATTAATAAGAAAACAATTTATTAATCTAACACCCCCCCCCCTTAAGATAAAATTTAGTAGAAGCTAAGAAATTAGAAAGAACTATTGAAAGCAAATGGGTCCCAACAACAAAAATATGATCAGGTACCCAAGTACAAGAAAAAGTCTCTATAAAGTGGAGAAATTGAGAAAATTACATGGGAAAAAGTCTACTCTAAAAAGAGACAAAGACTAGTCTGAAGAATTGAAGAAGCCTCCAAAAACTAGGAATGTTCCAGAAAATAGGAACAAGGATGAACATGTACAACATCACTAAAGCAAGAAGCTGAAAACTCTGTCAAGAAGTAACTGATGATCTGAAGATCCTCCACTAAAATATAACTAGGTAGAGAAGACTATAATCTTCATGAGTGCCCTCAAATGACACTACTCGAATCAAGAGGCAAACAAAGGCAAAAAATTGATGTCGAAGATACAGAATACTATAATCTTCACGAGTGCCCTCAAATGACACTACTCGAATCAAGAGGCAAATAAAGACAAACACCTAAACTCAAAAATAAAGATGACATAAAAACACCAAAAGTCTAAAGAGCTGATCAATCAAAGCTGGAAGAGTGCATCCAAAAATAGGAAATCAAGAGTGTCCATATGGTAAATGATCCATCTCACTAGAATGCATAGGTACCTAGCCACTGCATCCACCTAGTACATAGAATCAAATAATGAATACATAGCTCACACTATCAAACCAAGGAAGTAGTAGAACCAATAGTAGAAACTCCCCATAATACCGACAAGGGAGTAATGATAGGTACATTGAAAAGATCATCCAATATGAGCTGCATGATACCAGGAACATCGAAGGTGCAAAGAGAGTACAAAAGAAATAAAGATACATGAGGCTAATGTTGTTGGAGGAACGCTCACATGAAAAAAGTAGATGGAAAACAAAGGCAAACATCAAACCCCCCTGGATCTTTATAATGGAGTGCGAGTACATAGAACACAAACATGTACAAGATCCCATACATGCAATAGAATGACACTTTATCTCAGTGCGTGTGCATAAAAAAATACTAAAAAAGTGAAGTCTACACTGCTCAAAGAAGATCAAAGGCTTTTGAAATAAAAGAATATCCAAAGACGCGCCATCCCTCAAAGGGAAGAGATCCCAAGACCTGAAACATCCAAGATATCCACTAGATTATAGAAATGAAAGAATCTGAATAAAATGTACTTAGATCATAATTTGGAAAAATGACTCACAACACTGGAAAGCTTATCCAATGATATATCGCTTGCCAAAAATGGAGTCCAAATGCGCAAGATAGAGCTCCTGGAGTGCAAAACTAAACATCTGGATTTGACAGTAAAAAAAACCATCAAAAAAGAAAAATAAAAAATTCAAAACATCCAAATTTGGATAGAGCTCAAAACCAATTTTCTGATGATATCTTGTTTGCCCAATTTCGACACTATATGCTCAAGATATGAGCAAAAAATCACAAGCTGCACCAAATGGAAGTCAGAAAAGAAGCTCTATCTTTGAACCCCTAGTGTGAAAAATGAAGGAAAATAATCCAAAATCTAATATATCAAAAAGATCTTCCTTTGAACAAGCTTTCCAATGGTATCTCATTTACCAAAAAAGGATATTGTATGCTCAAGTTATGAGCAAAAAACCATAGGTAGCTTTGGAGGGCCCAAAAGAGTTTTTAAAAATACTAATGTACTATTGACATCAGTAGTTGATGGGTCTAAATTTGATAGCCATATGGCCATCAAAGAAAAAAACCAATAGGGCCCTGGGGCCAAAAAAATCTAGCTCCTGGTCGCCACATGACCAGGAGCTAACCGCATGAGGACTAGGGCTTCCCGGGGCTGGTCCCCCATAGGAATTGATGACTATGCTATTTGGGGGCTCCAGGATGACCATTGGTGATCACTAGCTAGTCACCATAGTGGTGACTGTTTGGTCTCCGCAGACAGCTCCAGTCATCGTCTGGTGACTTCGACAGTGACATTGCTGCGGGCCACTAGCGGTAACTACGGGCCGAAGAGTGGTTACTGTGATCCACCAATGGTTACCGCGGGGTGGCCGTGGACTTCTTGGAGTGGTGTGTAGGTGGGGCTCAGGCGGCACCCGCACTAAATTTCTTTTTAAATTTTTTTTTTGAAATCACCTACCTCGATCTGCATGCCAAGGCCATACAACCCTAATATGCAAATTGTTTTTACCACATAATGCAATGTCATCCAAATTGGACATGCCTTATATGGAAATAGGGGTTTTTGGTTGCTACGGATGCATCTATGAGGTTCGTTTGGGCCAAAAATGCTCCAAAGAATAGTGACCCCTTGGGATTTGTGTTACGACTGGTTGCAAAATATTTTTACCATAGTTTCCAACTTTATTCAAATTGAACCAATTTTATATGGATCTAGGGGTTCTTGGACATTGTGAATGCAACTGTGAGGTTCGTTTGAAGCCAAGACAACCATAAAAAAATCCCCTAGATCTAATGGAAAAAATCTCTAAAAATGTAGATCTGATGAACACAACCGAATCTCTCAGGAAGAGGACAGGGGAAAATAGATATGAAGCTCTGATACCATATTGGAGTTGATGAGTAAACAAGCCACAAGTCCCAAGAACACATGCATGCAAACACCCATCAGAGAAACATAGAGAAAAATCAAGAAGCTACGGAGGCCTGGATGCATTGATCTACAAGAGAGGAGAAATCATTCTTGATGTGCAAAAAAAAAAGGTTATAATTCAATAATGAATAATTTGTTATGAATACAAAGGAGATCAATCCTTATAAAAGGAGATCTGAAAATCTAAAAATGTAAAACCTAGGTTGCACAATAATAATTAATAAAATAATTAATCATTATATGTCTAAAGTTTAGCTTAAGCATAAAGAGACAATAAGTCACTTAGTAATTAAATCAAACATCATTTAATTAATAAGAAAACACTTTATTACTCTAACAGTAAATAGACTAAATCTTCATTTCCTTCATAAAAACTAGCAAACTAAATCTTTTGAAAATCTGCATAAAGAAGCCACAAGACCGTGAAGGCTCACCTCCCAACCTAGGCCATTACATGGCAATCCTCAATTGTGGGGAAATAGAGATGGATGAGGGTTACAAACAAACTTCAACACACATACACCATAAAAACCAGTAAGTACACAAACACATAAAATTCCCATCTCAAAGATATTTACACAATGAGTCACCTTGGACCCATAAGATGGGTGAAGGTGGAAAGTACCCAAGTAGAAGAAACCATTCAAATTTGAAACCATGCCTTCAACAAGGCCCAAAAACCATAACCAATGCCTTCGCAAGGCCATAACCAAAAGTACCATTCCTTCCATTTCCATACACAAATAACAACCAACATGACCCCTAAATATTAATATACAAAAATGGCAACATGGAGCCCATACATCCATGCCTCATCCCTTCCTCGCTGAGGAAGGACTCTACACTAAATGGGCATTCCCAACTAAATACCTTCACCCATCAAGACTCTCTTCCCTCCCAAGGGTGAGTTTGACCTTGCACACCCTAATAAAAATATGAACACTAAAATAAAACTATCAAATAGATATAAGCAAGGAACCATGAAAGCAAGCAAAAAGCTTCACAAAACCATAACAATAACACATAAAAAATATACATTTTTCATACAAGTGAAAGAAAAGAGTCTTCTATGACAAGGAAACCAACCTTACTCCAAGCTATGACAATGAGGGTTTGAGAAGAGCTCCCTTTCCTACAATCCTTCCTTGCTAAGTCCACCAAAACCTACTAAGTCCACCAAAACCTGCTAAATCCACTAGATGTCTCCAAAATTGGAGAGTGGACAATCAACCTACCAAATTCTTCTCCATCCCACTAAAAAGGAAAACCCTACCTAACCTCAAATATGATTGGGCACACTAGCCAAGGGTTCTCTCTCCAATAAGAGGAAATTTCAAAATTGCAAAGAGAGGAAGACATGGCACACTTTCCAAATTCGTCTTCCAGAAATGTATTTTTAGAAGAGGAAAAAATGGTCTAAAAATATTCTATTGGTAAAAATTTGACCTCCAACCCAAAGTACACCTATGGGGTTATCTTATTTTAACCCTAACTAACCCCTAGGGTTACTTTTAGCCTCTAAAAAGTTCACTAAGAGTTGACTCATGAAAATTTGAAATAAGATTCCCTCCCAAGGTTCAACAACCATGATAGTTAACCTTGGGATTGTACAAGGTGACTCAAAGGTGAAAGACCACTAATAAACAAAGCACTTGACCATGCTAGCTCACAAACACATGTGTTAATTGAAACTACATAAAGTTACAACACATCACTACACACATGGCATGTCATGCCAAGTATACATTAATTCAAAATAAATAAATAAACACAATTAAAAAATACAATCAAATATTTCTTTAGAACATTATACATAACAACGAGGTTATTCTTCCCTTTGGAGATAACCTTGGATTTACAAGATTTTCGCATGCATCCATCTTCTTATTTAATCCATGGTCATTTCCTGCACACTAGATAAAAATATCAATAGCTCATGAAAAATCAAATGACATATACAGATAAAATACATCATAAATAATCACACTCAAATACATCATATCATTCCAATTGCATCCACACTTTATCACAAGATAATCACATAATTTTCAATAATACATTTCCTAAATTCAAAGCAAGTTAAGTCATGAACACATCATTATATCAATCAACCTAAGTCATTAACCATGATCATTACACATAAACTTTTATTGCATAAACATGAAATTAAAGCATAATAATATTCTAAATTAAATGATTCATTAAATACCATCAATCAAGACCTAATAATCAAAGAATGGAAATAAGTCCTAAATCATCATCCACATAATCATAGATCATCACATAGTATTAAAAAATATAAAGTCCCTATCCAAATAGTCCAACATGACCAAATAATGTATCATCTAGATAGTCATAAGGTGAAAATAGACTGCTATGAAATGATGGTACGAGGTGAGGCCTCATAGTAATCTTACCATGCGAAAAGAGTTTTCCACTTTTTTCTATGTGGACACTTTGGACTTCTTTACTATTGCATCCATTTGAAATTTAATTCCTTCACTGTCCTTCCATAGATGAGCATCCCTACCATGAGTCATTCATTGTCAAATATATAGCCGTATATACTCTTAAATCGGCTTGGGAAATTTCATTTGGGAATATAATTTATCTCAAAATTTACCCAAATTTTGTTTAGGAAAATTGAATGCCTTTTTTTGAGCCAACGCAGATGGGGTGGTCGATGAAAGGGAGTCATAATAATTGACCTGTTATTCTTATTTATACTTGCTAATTGCATATTCAAGAGGATTGTACCATTTTTAGGAGAGACATTTTTGTGGAATTTACTTTTCTCTTTTGGCATTGTGCTACATTTTTTTGTGAGTCTTTCAATCCTTGCATTCCATGAGCCACTTTTCTCCTTGCTAGTCTACAAATTATTTGATCTACTGCTGTGTTTTATGCTAGAAACACCCTTTTAATTATACTGATTCGATCCTCTACAGCTCGCTAGTTGCTTCTATTTTAGTCAAACAATTTTGGATTGTTCATGCTTATGGAGTGCTCATTAGTTTGTACTCTACCAAATTGTTGTTGTTATAGTGTGTAGTATGAACCGATCTGCAAACATAAAAGAAAATAATAATGACAAAAGGGGAATTTAAACAAGTCTACCCCAAATTTGAACTAATATACCTTTTTTTTTTTAACTGTTTGGTGCCCAAATTGAGGTATTTTTCTTGCTGGCTGTCATGATTTTGATTTCTCTCTGCCAATTATATTCCAGATAGATTTATCAGCTACCCCTTTTCTTTTCAGAACTTTTATCTATCGTTTCGAACTAGATTAGGCATATGGATTTTCAAGCAGCTATTTCCCAGTTTCCTCCAGCCCTCCAATCGATTTCTTGGACTGTATTTTTGGTTACAAAAGAATATTTAAAGAACTATGGAGTGAGCCAATAATTTACCAACACTTATCATTTAGGCTATACGCTAATCAATAATGGTTGGTGCAAACCTTACCAATAAAACATTAACTATGTAACTTGCCTGGAAGGATAAAATGAGTGGAACATTGTTTAGGATTAGTGACAGTATGGTTAATTAATTTCCTTGGAATTCGATGGAAGTGTAAGATGCCAATATTTTAAATTGAATACATTTTCCTATAATGATATTTCAATGTTTAGTGGTGAATGTATACTTGAGTATTGAAGACAAATACATTTTGAGGTAGAATAAAGACAAGTATGAGAAATTTTAAGTTCGAGCTTCTAAGATCATCAAGCGTATGTGGATAAATCAATGTGGGGGATATAAATACTTAGATTTTCCATACTTGTAAAGCTTGAAAATAAATCACCTCCTTTATGTATTCATACTTTTACATTCATATTAAAGTAAAATTGGAAGAAAATAAATTAACAATATGTTTAGTTTATGCTGATCATCTTAGACCTGGAATGCTCTTACATCACTAGTCTAGAGTTTTAGTTTATTATTTTTTAACTTATTATTATTGCTAATGTCACTAACTTCTTATCATTAAATTTAGATCCTAAACATAGACCTCATAATCTCAAATCTATTGCCTATGAAGGAGCATTAATTTAAAGTGTTCAATTCTCATATTATGATTTGTATCTAAACATTATTATCTTTCTAGTGATATGCTATGGTTATTTGAGGCATATTTTCCATCCATAAACTAAGATCTCTTTTACATATGTATCACTTAAAAAATAACTATCTTTTAGTTGGATGACTACATCTTTTTTTATCATTTTTTTAAATTGGTTCACCTAGGAGGAGGGGGGCCTACCCAAATGATAATATGGTCATGAGGCACATACATGATGACGTGAAAATTTTGAGTAGAAACAATGCAAAGCCAACTATACAACATGCAAATAATTTGACTTCTAATATAAAAACTTAACATATGTCACATTTTGACTAATTTTTCATGGCCTCTTTTAGAACATAAACTATAATTCCATGGGTGATCAGACATACCATTTATAGAATTTGTAAGAACTTAGTGTGCATTCTTCATGCTAGAGAAAGGAGGGTGATCATATTGATTCATTCTCTAGGAAATAATAATAATTAATAGTGAGAACTAATAATGGATACGGAATTAGAGGTTAAGCTTTAATTTGTAAGTGGGAAAGGGGAGTTATAATAATTTTAGCCAAGGCTTTTTTATACACTCATGAAATAACTAGAAATGTGTGGTAAGGGGGCATGCAAAGGCTAGAGAAATGAAATTAAATTCATAAAATAATTTATAATTTATCATTATATTTAAATGTATTAATATTATTTTAAAATAGGCACAAAAATTAATAAGAAATAACATGATCATATTCCACTTCCACCATTACAAATATTTAGTAGCATAGTTAGTGATGTAGGAGCATCTCGGGTCCTTGGCAATCCCGTGTCACCAAAAACATGTTTGAGTTTTATGTGTTACTCAGATCCTTCTTTGACTGAGTTGGCTCAGTAGTTGCTCAGGTTCTTTCTTTAACCGAGTTGGTCAGTTAATTCCCTAGCACTTGGTTATCCTTTCCTGGCACTCAGTTCTTCTTGCTTACTAAGTTGTTTATTTTGGTTTTCTATTGAGGCCGACTTGTGCATTTAATTATGGTCAAGGATTTAATGTTGGTATCGATCATTGGGAAGCATGTGGACCTAAATCTGGTCATTCCTTCTATTAATGGTGGATCTGAAGGGTGACTTGTTTCGGTAGCCTCTTGTATATAATGTAGTTGTTGGTTGTAGTTTTGGGACATCATCATCTTAGAGATAGAAGATTAATGCTATCATATTAGAAGTTTGAAGGTAGTTCTGAATCCTCACATGTTGGAGGACTATTGTAATTGAATTATAATATCTAGCCCTAATCGGGAATGCCTTATAGCTCGACACGTATAAATCTATTTGATGAAATATAAGGATCCGATCTGCACTCTCTCTCTCACTTTATGTGTTGTTACTTCCATGTGTTATCTGTGCAAGGTAGATTTTGATTAGGGTGTGTCTTTGGCCCCTCCTCCCTACCTTCCTTGCATCAAGTGGTATTAGAGACAGGTTAGATCTGGATCTAGATTTGTGAATCTAGGTTTGAAGGTTCCTTCTTTTCAAGCCCTAGTTGATTTGTTGTGGGGTAGTAGATTGCGATCTGACCTGTAATTGTAGAGGGTTTTAAGATGGTTCATGGGAGGTGATATGCAGATCTAGGCTTGGCAGACATGTTGTGATAACTTGCTACTAGGTTAGTGTATTGTCAGAAAATGGAAGCACTTCCATTTAGGACTAGTTTAGCCCTCCGAGTAAGTGGTTCAGGGTCATGTCAAATGCCTTGAATGGGTCTTTGACTTGGATCTAGATTTTTCCCCTATCCTGCCCTATTTTCCACTTCTTTCCTACCCATTTTTGGCATTTTACTTTGAGATTTTAAGGATGGCCCTCCCTAAAAAGAGGGACATCCTCAAGGATCACAATTTTTTGGACAATAGTAGTGAAATGTAAGCTCAATAAAATAGTAATGATGCCCTAGCATAAGAAAATGAATCCCTAGCTCCTTCACACTAAAAATTGAGCATGTTATAACATAGTGCTAAAACAAAGAGATAAAATGTGTGAGCATTATATAGTGAAGGCACGGTGCCATCCATTTCAAAGAACAATGAGCTTGATCAAATAGACTGTGCCATTGAAACTACAAAGGGGTTAAACAGTAAGAACAATATCAATATGCAAAGAATGAGCAAACAAAATATAGAGAAATGAAAACCAAAGTGCCTACCGTGATGCCATGAAGACCAAAAGGCCAAGAAGTTTCCAATTTGAGCTTGAGTTCACAAATAGAAGGCCGAGTTCAAAGACTGCAACTTTCCCCAATTTGCTGGCAGTGAAGTGTCAATGTTTTGGCATCTTTTTTTCCTTGGATCAGTTTTTTCAAAGTGTTTGATTAATATGTTTTCCTTTTTCCTTTTAAGGATTAGGTTGAGAACTTTATTAATTAAATGTTAAATATTTATTCCTAGGAGTCATATGCTATGTGAAGGTGGATTTATCTTTAAAAGATGTGAAAAGGTTATTAAATATGTTTTCCCCTTAATTGGGTTGAGAACTAATTATTAACTTAGTAAAATAAATATGTTTTAAATCCACATGTGTTAAAATCTAAATAGAATCATGGCATAGCGGGGTAGTGAAGTATTTAAATGTAAAACTCATTGCTTTTATTATTGTAAGATATTGACAAATGGTGTTTTTATAAATAATTTGTCAAAATGTCATTTATAGAGCATGATTTAGACAGGATAGGGTAGACTTTAATGGCTTATATTTTTTAGGAATTTCACTTTTCCTTCTACCCCTACAAATCTAGGAATCTGACATCTAGATTTGAGAGGCATTATCATGGACCCCAAATGCAAATTTTTTCCATTTTTGGTGAGGTTGAGGGTCATGAATGCATATTATTAGGTTGTGTTTTATATACCTCTCACTTAGGTGATTGAGGTTAGTTCTTCATTCTCTCTCACTTGAAGGTGAATGTTTGTAGCTTTGGAGAAGCAAGTTTTAGTTTGGCTCCTTTCAATTTAGTACATGGAAATTATCCTTCTTATTCCTATAGTTTTGTGAGTTGTTTGGTGGGTCTTATATCAATGTATTGTGATTAAGGTTAGTCCTTTACTTGATATTTTGTTCATTTAGATGCTCATAAGAAATTTTATTTCCTAAAGTACTAATCTATGTGCATTTGAAAGTATTCAAGGTTGTGGAATTCATTTTCCCTTCTAATTTACTCCTAGCACCTTGTTATTTCTAAGGGAAAAATCAGAATTAGGGAGAAGTTGTGATGCTCAGGTTATGTCTAAATTTCATTGTGAGTTTGTTTGTAGTTTGTGGATCTATCAAAATTTGGTGAATCACCTAGGTTTAATTTTAGTCATTTCAATTTCATGCACTCTTTCTCCCTTTTCCTCCTAAATTCAGTTACATTTCATGGTGATTCAAGGGGAAGCCGGACCCTAATCCGGAGGTCTACTTTCTGTTAGGTTACCCACAACCTGAAAGTAGTTCCCATGTTTCATAGGATTGCTAGGTTTCATACTTAGCTTATTTAGATGCAATCCTTAGTGACAACAAGTAATACACATTTACTTGCTGATTGTGTGCATTTCAAGATGTATGCTAGAGAAAGAGTTGCTTTAGGAAATATATCTCTCTCATGCAGTTTTATAATTTCTTCATAATTTCCATATGGGGAATACCCCTCATTCTTCTATACTATAGATATTTTATCCTCTTGTCTCTTGACTGGGGGGTAAGAGGCATTTCTTCCATTTCTCTAGGATCCATTATGCTCTTAGCATGTATTTTTTTTTGAGCTTAATTGGTTATTCTTTCTATAGTTTATCCCTATGGTTTTGTATTATGATATCTTTTTGTTGCTCATAATCATCCATAGCTCTCTTCTAGTATTTATGATATCTTTTCTAAAGACATTTTTTTTGCAAAGATATCTCTTTGTTATGGCATATATTGGTATATCCCTTTCTTTCATCCCTGGGGGCAAGGTTTTCCTTCTTTCTCTATGTCTAGGGATCTACTTTCCTTAGCTTAGTGGCATTTGTTTATTTTGCAACATTATTTCCTTATACTGACTGATGTTTTGGATATGTATATCCTTTTATGGGAGAAGTTATTGTCCTAAGTCATCACCTCTTCTTTACTTTACAAATTATGTTTTATAAACTCTTTCCCTTTCTTTGGGGTTAGAATTTGCTTCCTTCATTCCAAGATTCCTCTTCCTCTTGATCACAGGGGGCTTGATGATTGAATCTTTGATTCCTCTTTTGTTTTCTTTGAAAGATGATATTTTATCCAAAGCACTCCTCTATAGTGGGGGTCTTGTTGATAAGATCTCTTTCTCTTTGAGGATCCTTTTTCCATAAGTGACATATCCTTTTTCATGATTATCTATGCTCTTTGATGTAAGGGTCAATACTCTTTGCTAAGAATATAGTGTACATTGTTGTTAATAGGATATCTCCTTACTTTGTGAAGTAGGTATCCTCCTTCTCTTCCTTATCCTGTCTATTAGGTAGCCATGATAATGAGGGGGGAATATATAGGGTCTTCCTTATACTATAGTTTACATTTTGCAACATGCTAAATCCTCAGAAGGTAACACACATAAGTTGCTAAATCCAGAAGAGACATGCATTTTCATTTTTATTTTCACTAAATCCTCAAAAGGTAATCACATAAGTTGCTAAATCTTACAAAAGACACACATTTTCAATTTCAAACATGCTAAATCCTTGGAAGGTAACACACATAAGTTGCTAAATCCTGAAGAAGACACACATTTTCAATTTCAAGCATGCTAAATCCTCTGAAGGTAACACACATAAGTTGCTAAATCCTGAAGAGACGTGCATTTTCATTTTTATTCATGCTAAATCCTCAGAAGGTAACACACATAAGTTGCTAAATCTTGAAGATGACACACATTTTCAATTTCAAATATGCTAAATGCTCAGAAGGTAATGCACATAAGTTTCTAAATCCTGAAGAGATATGCATTTTATATTCCAAAGTGATACAAGAATGTGGATCTATGGGTATTCCAAAAGCTCTCAAAAGATGCATTACAACTACAAAGCACAATTTATGGGTGAACTATCAGGTTTGGCTACCTGCTGGGCTCTCCCTCCTTGGTGATTCATGGTAAGGTGGACATCTTACTAGGAGAGGTAATCACACCCTCTTCTCTCTTTTTTCTAGTGATGTATCTCTTATTGTAATCTTGGGGTTGACAAAGACTTGAGTCCCTGGGGGCTTGAGGATTTCTTTGTCCCTTTGATTTCAATAAGATTTTATTTTTCTTTTTGATCTCCTTTACCAAGAGTTTGCATCGATTCCATACTCTTGCTAAAGTGGGGGTCAAATGTATCATCAAAAAATGGAAGAACTTCCATTTAGGACTTGTTTATCCCTCTGAGTAAGTGGTTTGGGGTCATGTCAAATGCCTTGAATGGGTCTTTGACTTGGATCTATATTTTTCCCCTATCCTACCCTATTTTCCACTTCTTTCCTACCTATTTCTAGTATCTTGCACTGAGATTTTGAGTTTCTTAATCTCAGGGTCAAGGTTGACCTTCTAGATCAAGGTCGACCTCGACCCTAACCTAGGGTCTAAATTTCAAATTCCAAAGATTTATGGATGTCGGGGTTTGGAAAGAATTCTTTCTCGCTTCTGAGTTGGCTACTTTGGGCTTCGAAGTGGTGACTCTTAAAAGGAATTTAATTTGGGTCCACTCCTAAGGGTATGATCCTAATAGGAATTTATTTCTCATATGTCTGCATCTCTAGAAGTTTGTGTCCTAGACTAGTATATAAGGAAGCCTTTTTCTCTCATCTTGGCAAGCAAGAAAAGAGAGAAAACAAGAGAGAAAAGAAAAGGAAGAAATCATCCATCTTCAATCATTCAATCATTCAAGTATTCAAGCATTCAAGATTCAATTCATCAAGGAGATCCATTGGTAGCCATTGAAGGATTCAAGCTCTATGGAGCCCTCTTTTTGAAGATTTCTCCATGCATATCCATTCAAGCTTCTTCCTATTCAAAGATCCATTCAAGATTGGTGTTGAAAATATAAATGAAATTGATTTAAGACATCCTACATCCTACAATTCTACATCCATTTGGAGCATCCATACTTTTGGATTCAATGATTTGAATCCTCCATAAGGGTTTCAACATAAGCAAGGTGAATTGTTATATTTATTTTGTATATTATTGCAATTTCAATTCTATTTCAAGGTTAATTCCAAACCTGGGGTTTGACCAAGACAAACTCCTCATCTAAAAAAAAAAAATATTTTTCTTGCAGGTGCTGGTATGAAACAATGAATTACAAAGCAGATTCGGATACCCTTTTCAGAAAAATTTCAGGATACGTGAATATAATTTCCATTAGAGTAGTGCAGGTCAAGGTCAACATAAAGGGGCATGATTATGCCCCTGTATTTGGGTCAAGGTTGACCTAGATCAGAAAATAAAAAGATTTCTGAGTTTTCTCCATCTCTGTGTTTCTGTTCCAGATCCAATTGTAGAATTTCTAGAAACTCAGTACATACACCAAAAAATAGCAATTCCCAGATCTGCTACATTTCGAGATAAGTGTTTCATTTTATCCTAATCTTTCTGATTTATTGTTTTACTTTATAATTAGAAAATTAGACCCCCTTTCCATCTTTATCCATAAACAATTGATTCCTTTTTGCGTTAATCATCTCTTTTCGGTTAATCAATTGGGATCTCCTTGTCTTGGATTAGGAGGTAATAAATATCTACAATATTTTTAACACACCCCACGTAACCACACACACACACATATCTTACACTTAGAAGCTATTGAGATAGTCCAGTGTAGAGGGAGACATCTTGAAGATGTTAGAGATGAGGAAATTGAGGAGAACATGATGATGTAGAACTTGCACTTGTGATGGATGAGAGTGAGGAAAGATTATTGAAGGCTTTAACAAATCTGAAGTCTACACCACATTTCAATCCTCATGAGTACAGTGGAAAGTTGGATTCAGATGAGTTGGTGGATTGGATCACCGAGATGGAAAAGTACTTTGAATATGAAAATGTTCCTGAGGAAAAGAAGGTGAAGATTGCAAGCACAAAATTGAAGAGCCATGCATCCTTGTGGTGGGAGAATCTACAATTGGATAGAAAGAGGAAAGGAAAAGATAAAATTAAGGTATGGAATAAGATGGTAAATAAGTTGAAAGGAAATTTTTTACCTTGTGATTATCAAATTAACATACTTAGGTGAATGCAAAGTTTGAGGCAGAAAGATAGCTCGGTAAAAGATTATACTAAGGAATTAAATAGGTTAGATATTAGATCTGGACATGATGAAGTGGAAAGAATTGCTAGGTACTTGAATGGATTGAGAGTTTCCATCCAAGAAGAAATTAGTTTGGTTAAATTGGAGAACATTGAGGAAGCTTATCAGTTTTCCTTGAAAGCTGAGGAGAAATTGAACAAGAGATGTGAGAAAAGACAAACAGGTAGAGGTGGTAGATTCCCTAGAGGAAGAGGTAGATCTTATGGTGAAAGCAATAGATCTGATCCATAAAAGACAAATCTAGATAAAGGCAAGATCGAGTGGAAAGGTCAAAGTTCATCTAGAGGAAGAGGCAATAACTACCAAGATGGTTATAATAGAGGTGGATTCTAAGGAACCTGTTACAATTGTGGAGAAGGACATAGATCATTTGAGTGTACACATGTAAGTAAGAAGGTTGGTAGGACTAGAAATGCTTTGGTGTAAGAAGATTCATTGAATGAACATGAGAAGGGAAAAAACTTGATGGTAAGGAGAGCACTTTGGAGTGAAAGTAATAAGGAAGACCTGGTAAGGAAAAGTTTGTTCAAGACTAGATGTAGAGTTTCTGATGAAGTGTGGAAGGTAATCATTGATAGTGGAATCTCAGAGAACTTGGCATCTGAGGAATGGTTACAAAGTTGTAGTTGGAAAGGTTGAAACACCTAAAGCCCTATCAAATTTCATGGATCAAGGATGAGCATACACTCTTGGTAAGTAAACAATGTTATGTAAATTTGAAAAGTAGAAAGTACTATGATAAGGTGTTATGTGATATCATGCCTATGGATTGTTGTCATATTTTGTTGGGTAGACCTTGGCAATATGATAAACATGCTATATATGATGAGATATTGCATAAATATACTATTTGGGCTCATGGGAGAAGACAAATCTTGTTACCTTTGATTGAAGAACCTGTTAGCAGTGTTTGTACATCTGTGAAAGTTTCCTTGATGGAAGGAAAAAATTTTGTTAAGAATTTGAAGATGAATGATGTATGTTTTGATGCGATTCCTAATAAATCGAGTAAGAAAACATAGGATATCATCCTTGAAGAGGTTTATAAGATACTCACCGAGTATAAGGAGATCATTTTTGACAATGTACCTGATGGTTTTCCACCAAAGAGAAGCATTGATCATTGCATGAATTTAATCCCTGGAACTAGTTTACTAAATAAGGCACCAAATCAGTTGACATCTATTGAGAATAAAGAATTGAACTGATAGATTCAAGAATTGTTGCAGAAAGGTTTGATTTGAGAAAGTGTGAGTCCTTGTCCAGTACTAGCTGTATTGGAACCTAAGAAGAATGGAGAATGGTGAATGTGTACGGATTCCAAAGAAATCAACAAGATAAAAGTGAAATATAGGTTTCCTATACCGAGAATGGATGACATAATGGATAGTTTGACTGAGCAAAATATTTTACCAAAATTGATTTAAAAAGTGGATATCATCATATTAGAATTAGAGAAGGTGATGAGTGGGAGACTTCTTTTAAGACAAGAGAAGGTTTTTATGAGTGGTTGGTTATGCCTTTTGGTTTAACTAATGCACCGAGTACTTTTATGAGATTGATGAATAAAGTTTTGAAGAAATTCTTAGGTAAATTTGTGATTGTATACCTAGATGATATTCTAATATTCAGTAAGACTAGAGAAGAGCATTTGTTGCATGTTAAAGAAGTATTGCAGAGATTGAAAGAAGAAAAGTTTCTGATTAACCTGAAAAAGTGTTCTTTCATGGAAGAGGAAATTGTGTATTTGGGATTTTTGATTTCAGCTAATGGTTTGAAAATGGATCTTGAGAAGGTTGAACCTATTTTGAATTGGCCTACACCTAAAAATGCTAGTGAGGTAAGATCATTTCATGGTTTAGCAAGTTTTTACCGAAAGTTCATTAGGAATTTCAGTTCAATTTGTAATGCTATGAATGAGACTATGAGAGGAGATAAAAGAGAGTTCAAGTGGACACATGGAGTTGATAAAAAGTTTTGAGACTCTAAAGCAGAAGGTTGTTGAATTGCCTGTGTTAGTATTGCCTGATTTCAATAAGGTATTTCAAGTTGAATGTGATGCAAGTGGTAGTGCAATAGGAGCTGTGTTGATTCATGAAGGTAAACCTATTGCTTTCTTTTGTGAAAAGTTGAATGATGCAAAAGGGAAAAATTCTATGTATGATCAATAATTCTATGCTATTGTTCAAGCCCTAAAGAAATGGAGAGATTATTTGATATCAAGTGAATTTGTGTTTCATATTGATCATAAGGCTTTACAATATTTGGGTAGTTAGAATAAGTTGAATCAAAGACATATGAAATGGGTTGAACATTTGTAGAGTTATACATTTGTGATAAAACATAAGAGTGGAGTCACTAACTAAGTTGCTGATGCATTGAGTAGAAGAAGATCTTTGATAACCGAGATGACAATTGAAGTTCTTGGTTTTGATGATATGAAAGTATTATATGAAACTGATCCTAATTTTTTTGAGCCGTGGAGAAAGTGTAGAGAACTTATTCAAGATCAACTGAGTACTAAATGGGAAGACTATTTCATTCAAGAAGGTATCTCGTTTAAAGGTATTCAATTGTGTATACCAAGAGGGTCAATGAGAACTAATTTGATAAAAGAGAAACATAGTAGTGGTTTGGTTGGACATTTTGGCATTGAAAAGACATTGAATTTCTTAAGGAGAAATACTTTTGGCCGCAGTTGTATAAGAATGTTCAGAAATTTATGAAAAGTTGTGGAATTTGTCAAGTTGCAAAGGAAGTAAGTTAGAATACTGGATTGTATATACCAATTTCTGTTCCTGAGAAACCTTGGATTGATATCAGTGTGGATTTTTTTCTTGGCTTACTGAAGACAATAAGAGGTAATGATTCTATATTTTTTGTTGTGGAGATATTTTCTAAGATGACACATTTTATACCCTATATAAAGACATCAGATACAATGCATATAGCAGATCTTTTATTTAAGGAAATTGTCAGATTACATGAATTACTGAGGAGTATCATATTTGACCAAGACAGTAAATTTGTTGGATACTTTTGGAAGACTCTTTGGAGAAAGTTGGGCACCAAGTTGAGATATAGTTTTGTTGGAATGGAGAGATAGGGTATTGAGAGGGGAAGGGTGAATTAGTGCCCTCAGAAACTTTAACTCCCAAAACTCAATCAGAAAATAGTAGTAAAATCATCTATCAACTAAATCCATTGTATGCATCATTCATTTAATTAACTTGTAAATGTAAATTGCATGAAATCAAATAGTAAATCAATCACATAACACACATATTTTGGTTACATAGAAACCCTTGTTAGAAGGTAAAAATTGCGGCGGAGATGACACCCACAAATTCTTTACTAATGCAGATAATAAAGTTTTCCTGTTAGGGCTACAAGTTGTGATCACTTCTGGTAATCTTACCCTGTTAGGAGTAACAAAAGATCATCTAGATCTACCTTGTTAAATGATTTCAACAACACTACTTGAGTGTGTACTCGGTTAAGAGATTTACAATAAAGGCTGTTAGGTCTACTCTGTTAGGAGATTTTACCAAATATCTATTACAATGATTAGAGAATAACAATAGGATATCTGTAAATTGACAATGTATGCTTGTCTAAATCAGATCTATGAAATATCAAATGTATATCACCTTAGTGTGTAGATCACTGTCATTTGTACTGCTTGATAGCCTTGTCTAATTTTGAATAACTGACTATGTTTGATTGCTGCTCAACTTTGTCTAAAAATTGATGTCTTGAAGGTGGATGCTGCTTAAAGATCTTCTTCTCATTTCATTACGCACACACTTACAATATCATGAAATATAATTATATAGAAAATTGCTTTCATTTCCTAATGCCACTTAACTTTCATGACCTAATTAGGTTACATCATCTTAGGAAAAACCCTAAGATATACGACATACAAAATTAATCTAGATCTAATAATTACATAGAGATCATCATCATAATTAATGATTATATCTACAATAAATTATCCTTGATCTTGGTAGAACATTTTGTGATTATGTTGTAACCATTTGCATAGATAAATGTGCCAAAACTGATTACTATGTCATTTCCTAAATTGCTCGGTAAATACTATCAATACTACTCGGTAAATACACTAGTGCTTGGTATCCAGTCTACTCAATATTTACTGATGCTTGGTATTATTATATACTGATGCTCGGTATCAATATATACTGATGCTCGGTAAAATTGTTCTGGTGCTTGGTTAGAACTGTATCCTTATAGTTCTCGGTACTTCCTTGTGACTACTCGGTGTGAAGCCTTACGTAGTTAATCGACTAGCATATGTAGCTTGTAGTACTTCCTTTTACCAACTAAATAGTATAGGTAACCGACTGCTCATCTTTGATACTAATGACAATACTTAATGCACAAATAGAGATATAAATCTCCCCCTTTGGCATTAGTATCAAAACCTTGAATGTATATAGACATGATGTCTCAAAAATTGTTCTTACTTTTCCATATATACATAGATACTTGAACTTAACAAAATTTCTCAAAATTTCTCCCCCTTAGTGCATGCTCCCAATATGTATGTAGTACACTTAACATATAATTACATAATTTGGCATATACATTAGTTTTCCCCCTTTTTGATAATAATGCCAAACTCAAAATTATGTAGTTATAGATTATTAAAAATGTGCTAGTGGGTTTTCTTCAAAGAATCTAAGAGGTTCGCCCATTCCTCTATCAAGTTGGTGAGAGAAATGTGTTCAAGATCGACTTGTACATGCATGTCAAAGATATTATCCAACACATAGATTTCTGGTGTTTAAACTAAAACTTGTCCTTTGACAATGTGTTTCTCAAAAATCCTAAGATAGGGAAGCAACTCTATTTGAAGCTTGGTGACTTGGTCACTTATCCTTTCCTCCTGCTTTCACAAATCTTCTCTTAACTGCCTGAGTTCTTGAACTTTCAATATATGCTTAGCAAAAGCATCTAGCTTGGTTAAGGCTGCTTGTGCATTGGCTTGGATTTCAGTATCTAGTTGTTTAATCTTCTCCCCAATCTTAGTAGTGAAGGTCTCCATAGTGCAAAGCTTAATCAACATCTAAATAATTAACTGAGTAATAGATTATATGTCAGTTACTTCCTTAGATAATTTGACCTTGTTTATTGCCACTTTTTGGCTGATTTTCTCTGTAAGTTTGTCCTCTATTTTTTATTCTACCCTTTCTTCAATTCTTTTCTCAGCATCAATGTCACAGGCATTGATTTCTTGTGCAAGGGTAGCAAGTTGGTCCATGATAGGTGTGTCTTCATCGATCTGTACCTTGGGTATAACCTATTGTAAGATGTCTCTTACATTTTATAGTATCTCCTTGCTCTTGCATTCCTTCCTCAGCTTCTCCTGAGCTGCCTTTCTAGTACATAACTCCCCACATTTTCTTAATTCATCGGGGGCTAGGGTCCTCAGGTCACATTTGGGTATAACAATGACTTCTTCAAGTGTGACCAGCCCTTTTCCTTGTTTCTTCTTCTTCAGCTCTTGAGGTGAGCTCTTTGCAAGTGGAACTATTGCTTTCTCCTCAATATTTTGCATGTCATGCCTGGTTGACACATTTTCCTCCTTTTTCTACTCCTCGGTAACCTATGTGTCAGTCAACTGAGATGGAGCTTCTGATGTTGTGTCATGTGGGGCTCCCTTGGTTGTCTTAGGGTCATCTTGGCCTTGTGTATCTAACTCTTTTACCTTAGGTTCATTTGTTTCTACCGGTGTACTAGCTCCTTGTTCCTCTGATGTATCCATCGGTTGCTCAGGGTTTGAGCTTTTGGGTTGTTCCTTTGTTATAATTTCCATAGCTTCCATCAAGATAGGAAGTTCACTCGATAATGATGTGATTGTTGGCTCAGTAAATGTACCTTCATCTTGTGTTAGAGCTCTAGTAGTGTTCACATCTTCATCATCATCTCAGTCATTAGGATCACCATTTGTGATGTCCTCAATGAGTACATCTAGTGTAGTGTTATCTATAATTTGGATCTCAGCTTGATCCGGTGTATCTTTTGAAAAAATTAGTTCTTCAGTGGCAACTATAGTATCAGGTACCTCAGTATTTGATATGTCTATCTTGTCTTGTTTCTATGCTAGGTCTACATCATGAATATGAATTCCTTTACCTTTTGATTTCAGCTTCTTTTTTTATGATTTGGCTAATGCCATCTGTTATGCTAGCTCTCGGGTTGTAACTATAGAAGTCTAGATGAGTTGACTAGACTCATCTATATCTGCTATATTTTCATCGAGTATCTGTATTGCCTAGTTCTTTACTCTAAATCTCTTGGAATATGTTTCCATGCAGTCCTCAAACAGTCAATTGTGGTATTGCCAAAACTAGGGATTATTCCCTCATTTTCTTCTCGGTATCTAAGGCATAGGACCATTTTTGTGCAATTCTATCCTCTAGTACCTTAGGTAGGTGTTTGGAAAATTCAATAGGAACTCTTTTGAACTGAATCATCATCTAGATGATTGATTCTTCTATTTTATTTTGATCCATTGTTGACATGTGCTCAAACTAACTAATTTAAGGATTAGTGAGTTCACCATTCTCAATTATATCTTCTGCAACTTCATCAATTTTCTTCTTTTCTTTGGGGCTTTAGCACTAGTTTTTGTACCTCTTTTGGTATGAGTCTTTGTCGATGATGCTACCTTTGGTTTTGTATACTTCACAACTCCTTTCTTCAGTGGTGGTGAAGCTGCGGTTGCTGATCTTGTTTGTGCCCTTGACTGCACTTCTAACTACTTCTTCTTTGGAGTTTGTGAAGGGGAAACTGGTGTAGAGTCTGTACCTTTATCTGACTCAATTTCCTCACTATCATGAGGCTTGTCAGTGAGCATTAACTTACCTTCAGTTGCAACTTCAACCGGTGAATTGTCAGATGATCCAACATCATCTCTAAATTTCTCAACTAGATTTTTCATCATCTTTCTGGATTTCTTTATTATCTTACCGATAACTAGGCCTATTTTTATTCTTGTCTTGGCCTTTTCAAATGTTCCAAATCTTTCTGCATTCTTATCCTTTGGTGTAGCTAGCAGAGCCTTAATTGAATTTTGAAGAAAAATCAATATCCATTTCATAACCCATAGGGGCTAACCATTTAATCCTAGGCTCCACAACCTTTATCAATGTATGGTCAGTGTCCACAAGAAAAAAAATATCTAGCTCATAATCTTCAACTAATTTGCTGGGAATTCTACTCTGAGAATTCATTCTGATCTTAAATTGTTCAAAGTAGTTATCAAAAACATTATTCAAATTATTTCCCAAGTCATTAATCATATCTGTTATCTGCACTATGACTGGCTTGTCGGTTGACCATTCTACATTACCGACGGAAGGGAAAAATCATTGCACATAGAAGAATATGGAAACTAAAAGTGATCCAAACTTACAAGTATTAGACTTTTTCAACCATATAGTCTTCATGTTCTCTTCAATTTGCCTCCATAGTAGCTCGGTGAGGTCTAACTGGGTACTTTTCTTGATAATTTTGTATGCAATGTCAACAGCTGCACATGGTGCACTGTTTAGCCTGCTCAATTGAAAAATATTGTAACTGATGACATGAGCTATAAATTTAACCTCTGGATTAATTGAACCAATCTTCAGTGCTCGGCCATCCCACACTGCTCTGATGTTCTTTTCAATATCAACCCTAGAAGCACTATGAAATGCCTTGGTCTTGTCGGTTGTTAGATACTCGATGACTATGTGAATTATATTCTTTGTTACTTTAACCCATTTATCGAACCAAAACTTTCCATCGTGAAACCAACTTAGCACAACCCTAATCCATTCATTTTTAAAGTTCTTTGGGAAACTTAGGGCATCTGTTAGACCAATTCTTTCAACTTGTTTATGTTCTAGTTTAAGGTTTCCATCAACACCGCAAAGCTTCTAGAAAGCTGCACACATCTTGAAATCACCAATTTCACCTATTTTGCAGTGAATGTATGATCTAACATCTTCAACTAACGGAACCCTAGGGGTTATTCTTGAAAAAGCTCCTGCTGAATCAATCTTGGATGCAACTTCGAGATGAAGTTTATATCGGGGTTCATCACAGTTAGCTGACACAATCAAGTTCACTTCCTCCTCTACAAGTTTAGATTTTCTTGTCTTGAACATGAATGCCATTATTTCAAAATTTAGGGTTTCAAAAAGTACTTTGAATAAGCTCGGTAGTGATTGTACTTACTCAAAAATGATGAAGAACATGCTTGGTTGAATCTGAAATAGCTTCGAATGAACCTGAAATTCTTTTCCTGAATTTGCTCTCCAAAAATTTTTTCTCTTTGAAATCGCTTTGTGAAAAATAAACCAAGTTCTTAGTCTATTTATAAACTTTTTCATATTCCCACTTAAAAGTACTTGTGATAAATGCTCGACCTACTTCTATTATGGAAAAAACTGTCAGCTCAGTGATTACCACAAAATAACAACATCTTGGTTAACATTTAACTTTCTATTCAGTTGATACTGATACTCAGTTGACCTTTCATAATAGTCACCGACGGGTAACTCTTTACTCGGTCTTGTATATACTGACTATATGACTTTGTTAGCGCAAAACTTATAAACCACAATGCATCTTAATTCATGCAGATTTGGTATGTGTTCATTCAAATATAGGAACTGTATGTAAAATAAGATCAATTTGGAATATTAGTTCCATACATACCTTCTTCACCTTAGGCGGAGGTGCTGATGTAACCCAATCCAGTGGATGAGGTTTCACCGACTACATTACTTGACTCATCATTCTTATTTGATGCCTTTCTCCACATAGTGTTTCTTATTCTTATGATATCTGCAATTGTATTTCCATTTTTTAATGTTTGTTCCTCTGGTGCTCGGTCTCTGCAATCTTTGCTTAGGTGACTGACTTTGTGACAATGCAAACATGCCATACTAGTTATTATCCAGCTTCGAGATTTTCCAGCCCATCTCTTTCTCATACAATTTTCTACAATATGTCAATACCTTCCACATACTATGCAGTTAACCCATGTGTTGTAATCCCAAGTGTAAGCATTATTTTGTCTTCTCGGTTGATAGGATTTGTTCTATCCTTTCAATGTCCAGACTTGATTCATTTTTGTTCTACACTCTTGTTAGGTTTGTCCATGCATATTGCAAGTATAACATAGTTTCTCCATGTGAGGTTGGTTAGGACTCCTAATCAACTTAGATCTACATTCCTAATCAACTTAGATATGCATTCATATGATCGATGTCCAAACTTGTTGCAATTATAATGATGACCATTAAATTTAGGAGTGGTTTTCAATTTACCTTTTTCTTTACTCATGCAAACATTTGAAGTATGTCCCGGTTTGCCACAATGAGAGAATGTCAGTGTCTTAGGTCTTTGATTCTAATTTTTATTCACTTGTTTATCTTTCTTGGATGATTCTCCTTGCTCGGTGTAGCCTAATCCAAATTTGCTTCCAAATCTTGTTTGATTAAATGGAAAATCATCAATCTTCTTAGAACCATCTTCAGCCTTTTTCCACATCTCATTATGTTGTTGCTGCATTTTCACTTCATTTCTCAGTTTTTCATTCTCTTCCCTAACTACTCCAATGTCTTCAAGTTTTCTTGACAAATCACCATTTACTCGGTTGATCCCCTGGTTTACAATAATCATCTGATTAGATATTTCAAAGTGATGCTCGGTAAGTCTCAATATTTGAGTTTCTTTTTCTTGAAGTTGTTTAGTCATCTATCTTTGGTCTTCAATTGCCAGATTCCTTTCTTGTTCAGCTTGTCTAGCATTGTTCATTATATCGATCTTTCTTATCATCTGTGACTCTTGACTGATTTGCAGGGCTTTTACTTGTTCAGTCAAGTGAAGATTCTTTTTAGATAAATCATAGATTGCACTTTCAGAACCATAAAAAATACTTCCTAAACTAGATTCAATGTTATCAATCTCTTCTTCATGGTAGTTAGTCTCATTTTCCAAAATAGCCAAGTTCTTTATCTGAACTAGTAACTTCTTCAATACATCCTTAGCTTGTTTGTATTGTTCAATAAACATCTGCATCTAAATCTTTTGATTCTCTATAGTTTTGTAAAACTTGTATCTCTCCATGATTGGATCTTTACTCTCTAGTGGTTAAACCATCCAATAAGAGATCTAAGCTCTGATACCAATTGTTGGAATGGAGAGATAGGGTACTGAGAGGGGAGGGGTGAATTAGTGCCCTCAAAAACTTTAATTCCTAAAACTTAGTCAGAAAATAGTAGTAAACTCATCTATCAATTGAATCCATTATATACATCATTCATTCAATTAACTTGTAAAAGTAAATTGCATGAAATCAAACAATAAATCAATCACATAACACAAGTATTTTGGTTATGCAAAAACCCTTGTTAGAAGGTTAAAACTGCGGTGGGGATGACACCCACAAATTCTTCACTACTGCAGATAATAAAGTATGCTTGTTAGGGCTACAAGTTGTGATCACTTCTGGTGATCTTACCCTATTAGGAGTAACAAAAGATTAGCTAGATCTACCTTGTTAAAGGATTTCAACAATACTACTTGAGTGGGTAATCGGTTAAGAGATTTACAATAAAGACTATTAGGTCTACTCTGTTAGGATATTTTACCAATTATCTGTTACAATGATTAGAGAATAATAGTAGGGTATCTATAAATTGACAACGTATGCTTGTTTGAATCAGATCTATGAAATATCAAATGTATATCACCTTAGTGTGTAGATCATTGTCCTTTGTATTGCTTGGTAGCCTTGTCTAATTCTGAATAACTAACTATGTCTAATTATTGCTCAACTTTGTCTGAAAACTGATCTCTTGAAGGTGGCTACTTCATCATGATCTTCTTCTCATTTCATTACACACACACTTACAATATCACAAAATACAATTATATAGAAAAATAATTTCATTTTGTAATGCCACCTAACTTTCATGACCTAATTAGGTTACATCATCTTAGGAAAAACCCTAAGATCTACGATATGCAAAATTAACCTAGATCTAATAATTACATAGAGATCATCATCACAATTAATGATTATATCTACAATAAGTGATCCTTGATCTTGGTAAAATATTTTTTGATTCTATTGTAACCATTTGCATAGATAAATATGTCAAAACTGATTACTATGCCATTTCCTGAATTGCTCGGTAAATACTATCAATACTACTCGGTAAATACACTGGTGCTCAGTATCTAGTATGCTCGGTATTCGTTGATGCTCGATATCGGTATACACTGATGCTTGGTAAAACTGCTCTGGTGCTCAGTTAGAACTATATCCTTATAGTTCTCGGTACTTCCTTGTGACTACTTGGTGTGAAGGCTTGTGTAATTAACCGACTAGCATATGTAGCTTGTAGTACTTCCTTTTACCGACTGAATAGCATAAGTAATTGACTACTCATCTTTGATACTAATGATAATACTTAATGCACAAATAGAGATAACAAGTTCTACATTTCACCCATAGACTGATGGACAAACAAAGGTTTTTAATAGAAGCTTGAGTAATCTTTTGAGATGTTTAGTTGGAGATACACCAAGTAATTAGGATTCTGTGTTGGCACAAGTAGAGTTTGCATACAATAATTCAGTGAATAGGAGTACTAGAAAAAAACCTTTTGAGATTGTAAATGGTATACAACCGAGAGATATATTAGATTTGAAGGATATTGCTAGTGAAGAAAAGAGAAGTGTTGAAGGAGTAAAGTTTGCTGAGTTCATGAAGACATTGCATGAAGAAGTGAAACATAAGTTGGAGAAAAGTAATCAGAAGTATAAAGATAGAGTTGATAGATCAAGAAGACACAAGAATTTTACAATTGGTGATGAAGTAATGGTTCATTTGAAGAAAGCCAGATTTCCTATTAGAACATATGGGAAGATGAAAATGAAGAAATTTGGTCCTTGCAGGCTATTGAGGAGTTTTGACAGTGGAAATGCTTATGAGATTGAGTTACCCGATGACATGGATATATCACCTATATTCAAAATTGCTGATTTGTATAAGTATCATGAATCAAATGAAGAAATGATAATACTGAATGATTATCCTCAAAAACCGATAGAAGAAGTTGATTAGATATTGGAACAAAGATTTGGTAGAAGCACAAGAGGAAAATAATATATGGAATATCAGGTAAAGTGGAAGAACAAACTAGTTGAAGATAGTTCGTGGATTTCACAATCTAAGTTGGATTCAGCTCAGGTTGTACCTATTGCATGATTCAGAGAATCATTTCAAATAACCCCAGGTGTCTGATGCAGGAGCATCTTGGGTCCTTGGCAATCTTGTGTCACCAAAAACAAGTTTGAGTTTTTTGTGTTGCTCAGTTCCTTCTTTGACCGAGTTGGCTCGATAGTTGCTTGAGTTCTTGCTTTAACCAAGTTGGTCTATTAATTCCCTGGCACTTAGTTATCCTTGCTTTCTGAGTTGTTTGTTTTAGTTTTCTATTGAGGCTGACTTGTGTATTTAATTATGGTCATGGATTTAATGTTAGTATTGATCATTGGGAAGCGTGTGGACCTAAATCTGGTCATTCCTTCCGTTAATAGTAGATATGAATACTGACTTGTTTCGGTAGCCTCTTGTATATAATTTAGTCATTGGTTGTAGTTTTGGAAAATCATCATCTTAGAGATAGAAGATTAATGGTATCAGATTAGAAGTTTGAAGGTAGTTCTGAATCCTCGCATGTTGGAGGACTGTTGTAATTGAATTGTAATATTTGGCCCTAACCGGGAAGGCCTTACAACTTGGCATGTATGAATCTATTTGATGAAATATAAGGATTTGATCTGCATTCTCTCTCTCACTTTGTGTGTTGTTTCTTCCATGTGTGATCTCTGCAAGGTATATTTGGATTAGGGTGTGCCTTTGGCCCCTCCTCCCTACTTTCCTTGCGTCAGTTAATATCTATAACTTACTATGAAGCTATCAAATATAGGTAAAAATATATATGAATTTAACTAGCTTTGGGCTATTTAGTAGAGTTTTTAAAAAAAAATTCATAAGGTATGTGAGGTCAAAGTTATTAGATAAATTATAACTACAAAGTTTCATTATGTAGGACAACTATACATATTTTGGCTCATTTTTTCCACCATAAATAAGTATCATCTTAACCATTTCCCAAAATGTATTGATGATTTAGTTCATTAATAGAAAGATTAAAAAACAATAACTTTCCTTCTCTAATATTTCCTAATGGTTCTTATTTACAACCTTTACAATATGTATTCATCATTCTAGTAGTACAAAATTCAATGCTACAATAATAACAACAATGACATATCAACCTTTAGTGGGCCCTTCTGGTTTATCTTTGGATTGGCATAAAGTTGCTAAGAAGGTGGAGGATGGATGGACAACAATTAAAGGAAAGAAAGTTCAATTTTCCAAACCTTCTTTTGATATGTATTTACGGTCACATAAGGATGGGCTAAAATGTAAATCTTGAATGCCCTTTTTTGTGGTTTGTTGGGATGATTTTTGTTCCACTTGGTTGGAACTATGGTTAGTTTCTTTGGTTTGTTTGGTGGTGCATCACAGTTATTTTATGGTCTTTCATTACCCTATATTTTGATGCTTTTGTATAAGGTTTTAGGTCCTTTCAAAACCCATTTTTACTTAATCAAAACAATGACATATCATTAATAGATTGATTTTAATTTTTATAAAGAAATAAAAGATAAAATAACTTTTCAAATATATTCTGATGAGACATTCCAAAATTAATTTCTAAGTTATTTTAATAATTTATAAATATTATTTATATTAAAGAATCCAATTTACATATAACATATATAATACTTTTCACATTCACAACCTTAAATTTATTGCAAGATAATATAATGTTGTTTTCATTCAATTCTATTTTAATTAGTTTAACCAATAATTATAAAGAATTAAGTTTTTTGAATAATAACGATATAAATTATATTTAAGTTTTCTTTGAAATATTTCAAAATGTATCTTTTCTTTTTTCCAATTAGTTAGAATAAGTGGAAAATTCAAAATTTTCAAAAAAATAAAATCTATTCATACATTTAATTCAAATAAAACTTAATTACACTTCTACAAGGACGTATTTTTACATTCCTCTAAGATATTTAAGATCTACACTAAAGTTAAATTTAGCCCAAAGATGCTCTATTTAAATCTCCAACATTAAATTTGATCTTATCCATTTTTTTAATATCTTTTATTTATGTTTATTTAAGTATTTTTGAATCAACTTTTCAGATCATACTTAATGATCCATCATCAAGACAATAATGATAGAAGACAAGGAGAAAATAATGATGATGAATCATTGAGTGTGATTTGAAATGTTGATGCAAAACTACTCACACAATTGAACTTATTTTTCAATTTTCAATAGATACCTATTGTTTTAGTTTAAAGTCAAAATCCATAAATTAGTAATTCAACATCAAATTACTAATTTTACTTAATCCTAATAGTAAATACATATTTGACACTATTGCAAAGAATACGACACATTATATTTTACTATATATTTGTAATAATAAAACTATAAATTTCGTAGAATGATTGATCATATTCTTACTTACTGAAAATAATATTCTATTTAAGATAATATTCTATTTAAGAATATTTCATAGATATAATTATATGCTCATATACCATTTCCTTGATTAAATGAATTCTATATATATACCATTTACATAAAATATATGTATGTTTAACTTCCACTTAAACATTTTCAATCTCAATTTACATACAATTAGAGTGGTTAAGGTTATGTAAGCTACACCATGCAAATCTGTATGCTAACCTTATAACTACTCAGATCTATCATTGGTTCCCACCACTTTCCCCAAAATGTTGCAACAACTGGTAAAAAGCTCCCAAAACTCTCTTTTCCTCACCCATCACTAACATTCCCAAGCCTTCATTATCAGGTGGGTGCACTACGTCAAGCATGAACCATCTAAAGCATTCTCTAGTGAGAGTTGGTGGAGGTGTTCTATAGCTCAAGCTATAGGAATGTTTACTTAGCACGAATTCCTCTCCTTGCGAAGTGGGAAGAGTGTGTGTAAACACATATCCATACCCATGTCCCTTTGCTCAAAATCATTTTGTCGAGTAGGAGAGGGGGTATGGGCATATGGACATTAGTGAACTCGTTATTTGATTTTATAACAAAGTACATCATCATCACCTCATTGGAAGAGTGCCACTTCCCTGCAAAATTATGAATGCCTTTTTTCCCTAAGAACGAATTAACTAAAGTGAAACCTGAGAATTTCAAAGGAGCCACCTCCACGTCAAGAGCTGTCCTTGCACATATTATACATTTAGAGGGCCATTTCTCATACTTCTCTAGTTGAGATCACTTCTAATGTTTCTATTGATGATGCTTATTTTTATACACTTTTCGATTCTTGTGATTCATGCAATAGGGTATTTTTTCCTTCTAGACACACTTACATGGGATGAATTCTTGAAAGAAATTGTAGGTTTATTTGTGGAGTCCTACATTGTGTATTTAGGAGATACTATATATAATATTCATCTTCTCTTTAATGAAGATGATTGTTCTTTAGTTGTTGTGAGGGATCACTCTGAATCTCTTCTGCATACTGTACATGATTGTGGATCCTTTGATACAACATTAGGAGGAGGTACCTTTTTCTTTAGAGGATACATTTGAGTCTTTAGAGTGGTTCCTTGTTTGACACCTTCTATTATAATTGGGTATGCTCTTGATTGGTTCATGGCATCTTCACTATCCAAGGACATGGCAACACATGAGAAGATTTTAGAGACATCATCATCATACTTCATTTGGATTCCACTTACTAGTTCCTATCCAAAATGGGAAGAATTCTTGCATTCATACTTGATCTATCTTCTTCCCAAGGGGACAAATGTTGTTTATAGGCTTTGGATTATCTTTTACCTTCAAGCACTCACCATTCTTGTAGGACATTATTCATTATGGGGGATAATATCATGTCTCATCTTCTTCTTATGGATGGATACTTCATTGTATATACATGATGTATGCAGTCTTGGGGGGGTCTTGAGTCCTTCATCCATTCATCTTGTTTGATTATATCTCTCTTTTCTTGGGGGTGTTTTTTCCCACAATCTTTCCTCCCTTTCTCCACTTTACAAGAGATTGCATTTGCATATTATACATGGGTACCTAACATGGCCTAGTAGCCAAGACCCATTTTGCATTATCATCTCTAGCATTGTTAGTTTAAGTGTATTCCCATAAGTTACACTTAAGGAGGGTGTCAGTGTATTTAAACATTCCTAATTACACTTTACTAAGCTTACTTAGGATAATAAGTACATAGTAGCTTGCATACTAGATGCCTAGGAGTTTTCACTTTATTATTTCACATGGTGTACGAGAAATTCCACTTTAGATGGTAATCTAGTTGTTATCACATTCCACTTTATGTGTGAGAACCACCTTTAGTTGACTTATCACATTGTCATCCTCACTTTGTTCCACATGTTTGCACATACTTCATTATACAATGGAGGATGATCCACCTTTGGTGTGAAGAGCACACAATTATACTGAAAGGGGGGGTGGGGGGGGGGGGGGTGAATCAGTATAATAACTATTTTTCAAAAAAGCTTTTATTCAAAAATATCTTCAAATGCACATGAACACAAATTTAACATGGAAACCCAATACGGGAGAAAACCACAAAATAATTTGTTTTATATATAATTTTGTTCTTTTACAAATAGTTTGTAGGCTCCAACCTACTAGAGGCTCCAACCCCTATGTTTATGAGCACTGACTCACTGGAAGCTCCAACTCCCACACTTCGTAGGCACCAACCTACTGGAAGCACCGACTCCCCCTGTCTGGATTCTGAGCACCAACTCATTGTATACAAATTTTTCTTCCACCTTGGTAATGTTGCTATCTTCAACTAATGATGGACATTTTAATTTCAGCACAAACTTCTTTCCAAAGTCAGCCTTTACAAAATATTTAAAATATATCTTTAATAACACCTCATTTTATGTATATCAAATTTTATTCTGATTATTTATATCTTTTAATCAAATCTTCATTTTCTCAAATTCATATAACCTTCCTTTTAAATCTTCTTCTATTCTCTTCTTGTCACTGACTTCCTTGCTTTTTCAAAATGATAGATTTAATATATATATTCTTATATTTCAAAGGTTATGACTTTTCAAATATGAAAAGGTGTCTTTCTCTTAAAATATTATTAACTTGAAATAAGTTAATCTTTTTAATCATGCTATTATAATTTTATTCTCTTTGATGGTCTTTTATTAATTCGATAACCCTTCATGATTTAATTGTATCCACTGGAAACTATGTTCGATGCCTTTCTCTTGTCTTATCGGGCTTTGTCTTTAAATGCTTATCGCTGGTCATGTTCGTTGCTGTATATTACTGTCTTCATAAACTTGTCATCGATTATTATATCAATTTTTCCATTCTCTGTTTCTATTATATACGTATGTATCTTTGAGTATTATATACATATATATTTCTGATTATATCTCTAGGTCATTCGATAAATATATTTGCTATCGCTGTTTCTTTTGTTTGCTATCGATGGTATCACATATTGGTTCACTGCTGTTTATTATAAATGAAAACATTTTTAAGATATACAATCGCTGTTTAACTTCTGTATGCAGTATATATATCGTATGCTATATATTATACGCTTGCCATATCACATGCTGTATAGTTGCCATATCTTCATGATGTATAGTTGCCATATCATATACTATATAGTTAACGTATCTTCATGCTGATTCCTTTTCATTGCATATTATATGATCACTATTTGTGTACATTTTCCATCGGTTATTATAAATGAAAGCAATCTTCATCATATATCGGATTTGTCTTTATATCAAATTGGTGTTGCTTTTATATCGTTGTTGCCAGAATATCAAATTTGCCGTATATAATGTATCTTGTTCACTACTATCTTCATCACTGTAAATAGTATTCAACCACTGTTTCATATAACATCTGTCATTGATACAACTGTTGTTGCCTTCCTATCAACACTCTCTATGTACATATTGTTGTATATGCTCTATATATATCTCTATGTATACGCTATGTATATATCTTTATGTACATTCATACTATATCATATATCTCAGATATGCTGTGTATATGTATGTATGCTGTATACTTCATTATAATTCTATCTAATGAATATAGATAAAGTGAACATATATTGTATCTACCCATGTCCTTGACTTTGACATCAATGACAATTTTTCATCAATCTTCCCCTTTGTCATTGATGGAAACTTTTCAAATATATGGTATTGATTATGCAAGGCTCCCCCTTAGTTCACTGTTCCCCTCATCTTCAATCTCTCCCCCTTTGTCATCAATGGCAAAGGGTCTCCAGGGCTAGAGACTAGCTCCCCCTGAACACATGCTTCTCATGAAACCTTTAATTAATGGATGAGAGTGACACTACTCCCAATTTCTCCCTTAGGTACTCAAAAGTTTCCTTTGGAAGTGGTTTTGTGAAGATATCCGCTATTTTCTCCTTTGTATTAATGTATTCCAACTTGACTTGCTTCTCAAGTACTTGTTCTTTTAGGAAGTGGTATTTGATTGAAATATGCTTTGTTTTGGAATGCATGATTGGATTCTTTGATATGCTGATTGCACTTGTGTCATCACAAAATATGGGAATAGGATCCTCAAAATCAATGTTGATATCTCCTAGAGTTTACTTCATCCAAAGCACTTGTGTACAACTTGCAACTGCTGCAAAATACTTAGATTCTATAGTAGATAAAGTTACCGATCCTTATTTCTTGCTTAACCATGATACTAGACTGTTACCAAGAAAGAATGCTCCTCCACTTGTACTTCTTCTATCATCAATATTGCCTCCCAAATCTGCATCTGTATAGGCTGTGAGTGAAAAGTCTTTTCCTCTTGGATACCACAAACCAAGATCCATAGTGCCTTTTAGGTACTTAATTATTCTTTTAACTACTAGAACATGAGTTTCTTTTGGCATTGCTTGGAATCAAGCTACAATTACAACTGCTTGCAAGATGTCAGGTCTTGTGGCAGTTAGGTACAACAACCTTCCAATCATAGATCTATATTGAGTTTGATTTACATAGGAGGATTCATCCCTTTTGCTAAGCCTACATCCTGTAATCATGGGAGTGCTGACTGGATTACAATCTTCCATCCCAAACTCTTTTAATATTTCTTTGATATACTTGCTTTGAGAAATGAATATTCCTTTATTTGTTTGCTTAATTTGCAATCCAAGAAAGAAAGATAATTCTCCAAGCATGGACATCTCAAATTCTTGTTGCATATTCATGGAAAATTCTTTACACATTTTGTCACTACCTCCTCCAAATATTATGTCATCCACATATACTACTACCAAGAGTTTGTCATTTTCAGATTTAATGTATAGATTACTATTTGCCATTCCTCTTTTGAAACCTTGATCTAGAAGATACTTTTCCAACCTTGAGTACCAAGCTCTTGGAGCTTGTTTTAGCCCATAAAGTGCTTTTCTAAGTCTACATACATGATCTTCCTTTTCTGAATATGTAAATCCTTCAGGTAATTCAACATACACTTCCTCTTCTAAGTCTCCATTTAGGAAAGCTGATTTTACATCCATTTGGTAAACCTTGAATGCTTTATGACTTGCAAATGATATTTGAAGGTTTTGATAACTTTGGTATATCTCTTACAGCCCCTTTATGACTGATTTTGACAATGTTGTCAAAGTTTAAGTGCCCCAATCTTTTGTGCCATAGCCAATTTTCATCTTCTTGTACAAAGAAACATTTTTCATCATTCATTTCTTATAAAACATACAAATTGTTTGCAGCCGTACAAGCATTAGCTATTAATTTTCCATCCTTTTTAATTTCACAACCTTTAGGATAAAATGTTACATTATGCCCTTGATCACAAAGCTGACTTACACTTAGTAAGTTTTCTTTTAGCCCTTTTACATACCACACATCTATTGTTTTTGTTTTTCCATGATCTAGACTAAGAGCTCCTTTTCCCTTTATATATCATTTTGAGTTGTCACCAAATCTTACTGATCCTCCATTAGCTGGTTCAAAAGAGATGAATTTGCTCTTGTCTCCTGTCATGTGTCTAGAACATCCACTATCAACATACCACCAATCTTTCTTATTTTGAGCATGTAAAGCTATAGCGATTTTTCTTTCTTTTTCCAAACCTTCTTTTTAGGGGGATCTTTCTTTGCTTGATTTGTAGGAAAGATTGTTCTACATTTGTGGGCTGCATGTCCAAAATTGTTATACTTTGAACATAGAATATCAAAATTAACCAATGGAGCAAAAGGATTTTGAGTTCTGAAATTTTGGGTGTTCTTCTCTTTGCTTCTGCAGTTTAGTACTTTATGACCAAATTTGTTACAGGAGTAGCAATATCCATTGAATGGGTAAGAAAAATGTTGTCTATAATATGGCCTTTTCCATTCATTCATATTTTTTTTTGGTATTCTACATTCTAGTGCTTTGTGACCAAAACAATTGCAGGAGTAGTAGTAGCCATGAAAATTATGACAGGACTTATGAACATAATTCTCTTCATTCTTTTTGTAGTCCTTTTCTTTAAGCTTGTCTTCATTTATGACTATGTTGCTTCCCTCTTTTATGAAACCTTTGAATGTATTGTTACTATTTGAGTTTCTTTCAAAACCAACCCCTATTTTGCTGGAAGAGGGCTTTTGACTATCAATGATATCAGTTAGGATTTCTGAACTCTTTCCAAACTTGAGACTATTGTGCAGTTTGATAGTGCTTTCCTCCAACTCTCCTTTTAATTTCTCAATTTCTAATTTTAGATCAGTTTTAGCTTGTTTGGTTTCTTCTAATTAGATCTTTAGATCTTCAATTGTTTGTTCTGATTTCTTTACTGCTTCTAGATTCTCCATAGCTTCTTCTTTAAGTTTCACTAATTTTCTTTTCAATTTTTCTTTTTGTTTGTATGCATAATGAAGTTCTTCTTTAAGATCAACATCCTCTTCCTCATTGCATGATTTGTCTTCTTCTTCCTCATAACTATCACCTGTGTCTGCTTCAGCCATAAATAGAATTTCATCCTCCTCATCACTTGGGCATTCCTCGCTACTTTCATCCGAAGAGCTGTCCTTTTTGGAATAAAAACTCTTTTTTATTTTTGTTTTGATATTTTTTCTTTTTATTAAACTTATTGTTATTCTTCCATTTTTTCTTTGTGTGTTCTTACTTTTCATCTTCACTAGAGTCATCATCATTTTGAGGACATTTTGAGGCATAGTGTCCTATCTTTCCACAATTAAAGCATTTGAAAGGGAATTTCCCCTTATATTTTCCACTTCCCTTTTTAAATTTCCTCAAGAAATGAGCTTTAGCTTCATCAGTTTCACTACTTGAACTATCACTTGAGATTTGTTTTTTTCTCTTACTCTTTTTAGAAACTTTAAAAGATATTTCCTTCTTAGGTTCCTTGCCTCCAATCCTCATTTCATAAGTGGTAAGAATCCCATGTAACTCATCTTTTGTAAGTTTGTCCAGATCTTTCCTCTCCTTAATTGCTGACACTTTAGAATCAAATTTAATGGGTAGGGATCTCAAGATCTTTTCAACCATAGTCTTTTCCTCTACATCTTCACCAAGGGCTTTCATTGAATTGACAAATTCATCAACACAAGAAAGGAATGAAGCTATGTCTTCATCTTCCTTCATTTTTAGGCTTTCGAATGTGCTTCGATGGGTTTGAAGTTTGGCTTTCTTTACGTTGCCGGCCCCTTCATAAATATTTTTCAATTTGTCCCATATCTCCTTTGCATATTTACAATGCATAACTTTTGTGAACTCTGAGTCGGCTAGATTGCATAAAATAGCATCTTTTGCTTTGGCATTATTTTCACTTCTCTTCTTTCCAGCTGAATCTGTTGGTGGTGTCACTGGTGGTGTATAACCATCTAGTACTAAATGCCAAACATTGAATCCAATAGCATTTAAATATGCCTCCATCTTTATACTCCAAAATGCATAATTTGTCCCATCAAAAGTTGATGTCTTGTTTTGAAAACTTTCAGCCATTTGTGCTCTTTAGATCTACCTTCAAGCAGTTAGGCTATATAGAAGGAACCCACTCTGATACCAATTGAAGAGCACACAATTATACTGAGAAGGGGGGGGGGGGGGGCTGAATCAGTATAATAACTATTTTTCAAAAATTTTTTTATTCAAAAATAACTTCAAATGCACATGAACACAAATTTAATGTGGAAACCCAATAGGGGAGAAAACCACAAAATAATTTGTTTTATATATAATTTTTTTCTTTTACAAATAGTTTGTAGGCTCCAACCTACTAGAGGCTCCAACCCCTATGTTTATGAGCACCGACTCACTGGAAGCTCCAACTCCCACACTTCGCAAGCACCGACCTACTGGAAGCACCGACTCCCCCTGTCTAGATTTTGAGCACCAACTCGTTGTATACAATTTTTTCTTCCACCTTGGTAATGTTGCTATCTTTAACTGATGATGGACATTTTAATTTCAGCACAAACTTCTTCTTTCCAAAGTCAGCCTTTACAAAATATTTAAAATATATCTTTAATAACACCTCATTTTATGTATATCAAATTTTATTCTGATTATTTATATCTTTTAATCAAATCTTCATTTTCTCAAATTCATATAACCTTCCTTTTAAATCTTCTTCTATTCTCTTCTTGTCACTGACTTCCTTGCTTTTTCAAAATGATAGATTTAATATATATATTCTTATATTTCAAAGGTTATGACATTTTTGAAATATTGAAAGGTGTCTTTCTCTTAAAATATTATTAACTTGAAATAAGTTAATCTTTTTAATCATGCTATTATCATTTTATTCTCTTCGATGGCCTTTTATTAATTTGATAACCCTTCATGATTTAATTGTATCCACTGGAAACTATGTTCGATGCCTTTCTCTTGTCTTATCGGGCTTTGTCTTTAAATGCTTATCGCCGGTCATGTTCGTCACTGTATATTACTATCTTCATAAACTTGTCATCGATTATTATATCAATTTTTCCGTTCTTTGTTTCTATTATATACATATGTATCTCTGAGTATTATATACGTATATATTTCTGATTATATCTCTGGGTCATTCGATAAATATATTTGCTATCACTGTTTCTTTTGTTTGTTGTCGATGGCATCACATATCAGTTCACTGTTGTTTATTATAAATGAAAACATTTTTAAGATATACAATCGCTGTTTAACTTTTGTATGCAGTATATATATCGTATGCTATATATTATACGTTTGCCATATCACATGCTGTATAGTTGCTGTATCTTCATGCTATATAGCTGCCATATCATATATTGTATAGTTGCCGTATCTTCATGCTGATTCCTTTTCATTGCATATTATATGATCACTATTTGTGTACATTTTCCATCGGTTATTATAAATGAAAGCAATCTTCATCATATATCGGATTTGTCTTTATATCAAATTGGTGTTGCTTTTATATCACTGTTGCCAGAATATCAAATTTGCCGTATATAATGTATCCTGTTCACTACTGTCTTCATCGTTGTATATAGTATTCAACCACTGTTTCATATAACATCTTTCATCGATACAACCGCTATTGCCTTCCTATCAGCACTCTCTGTGTACATACTGCTGTATATGCTCTATATATATCTCTTTGTATATGCTGTATATATATCTTTATGTACATTCATACTATATCATATATCTCAGATATGCTGTGTATATGTATGTATGTTGTATGCTTCATTATAATTCTCTCTAATGAATATAGATAAAGTGAACATATATTGTATCTACCCATGTCCTTGACTTTGACATCAATGACAATTTTTCATCACGGTGGACATGTGATTCCACATAGTGTGGGTGATAGGTTATCTCTTTATTATCTCTTATTATCACATATTTCCTATATAAGCAGATAGATCTACATTGTAGATTAATCTATTCATTCCAATTGTTTCTTTATATTGATTATTGATCATTATCAAATTTAGTAAATTAATTGATCATATCAATGTGCCTCTCTTGTTTGTGATATTTATTGGAGTTCTAGATCTTGACATATTACCTTAGGAAAATTCTAATGTAGTCAAGACCAGAGAAGTCTCCAAAGGAGATGTCAAATCTTGCAAAAAGAGTGAACACAATGGAAAACATAAAGAAACACAACAAAATGTAACCAAATAATAACTCTTATTATCACAAAAACATCCAAGTACATCAAACATGTCGAGCTGTAAGGCCTTCCTAGTTATGACCACATACAATGATATACAAGGTTCATATCTACTTCTCAACCTGACCAACCTCAGAGAAAGCTCTCTGCTACCCTTTCCAATGTCAGGGCTACTTCATCTACTACTAATTACAACTGCAAACAATCAACTTATACTCACTAGCCACCATATGTTGGCATTCAAACATTACATATCCGAAGACAAACATATTAGACCATGTGAACCTAGATCCCAGATAATTACAATATTTTATTATTTCATCAAGCACGATCCAACCAACATGTCAGCCATACATAGGTCCACCTCGAGATCCATGCCATACATTTCCACCACTCAGAATCTTAAACCGCAATCGTTCACAATCAATTGGTGAACACAATTGAACCAGTGACATGAAGAACACAACCAACAAGCAAAGACCAAGCCAAATATCCCAAACCATGCCTCCTGAAGAGGTGTGAACATAGACAGCCTCCACGAACACAAAGGACCAAACCCTTTTCACCACATACGCAACAGTTTCCCACAACTCGATTGTACACAAAATCGCTACAAACTTCCCACAACATGTAACCCTAGCAGAGTGCTTAGCACCAAGAATTGCTTCTTTGGACAAAACAAAATATTTTTACAAAGATAGAACCAGGTAGTTACCCAAGAGGTAACTAGGGAAAAATTGAGAAAAACCCCGATCTATAGTAATATTAAATTTAGTGTTAAGATGCTCTAAATAATAAATCTCCCAACACTAAATTTGTAGAATGACTGATCATATTCCTACTGAAAATAATCTTCTATTTAAAAATATTTCATACATATAACTATATAATCATATACCATTTCCTTGATTAAATGAATTCTATATATATATACCATTTACATAAATGTATTACATCCACTTAAAAATTTTCAATCTCAATTTACATACATTTATAGTGGTTGAGCTTATGTAAGCTACACCATGCAAATCTGTATGCTCACCTTATAATTACTCAGATCTATCATTGCTTCCCACCACTTTCCCCAAACTGTTGTAGCAACTGGTGAAAAGCTCCCATGACTCTTTTTTCCTCACCCATCCATAACATTCCCAAGCCTTCATTATCTGGCGGGTACAGCATGTCAAGCATGATCTGTGCAAGGTATTCTCCAGTGAGAGTTGGTGGAGGTGTTCTGTAGCTCAAGCTGTAGGAATGTTTACTTAGCATGAATTCCTCTTTCCTTGCGAAGCGGGAAGAGTGTGTGAAAACACCTATCCATACCCATGTCCCTTTGCTCAAAATCATTTTCTCGAGTAGGAGAGGGGGTATAAGCATATGGACATCGGTGAACTCGTTATTTGAGTTTATAACAAAGCACATCATCATTGCCTCGTTGGAAGAGCGCCACTTCCCACATTTCAACGTAAAAAATTCTGCAGAATGATGAATACCTCTTGTCCGTACGCACAAATTAACTAAAGTGAGACCTGGGAACGTCAAAGACTTCAGAACTGCCTCCACACCAGGAGCTGTCCTTGCACATACTATACATTCAGAGGGCCATTTCTGCAATGGAGAAGGAAAAAATGGATAAGCACTTGTTACATATTAGTGGAAATATATAAAATAAAAATACAGATAAATTGTTCTATTGTATCAAATAATTTCACTCTCTAGAAACTATTTTCACCCTTATGGTTCGAAGACAAGGTTTGAGTGCTGATAGTTTCCATCCCGAGAGCTCTAGTCTTCTCAAACTCTCCATATTCTCTAGGCTCTATATAGCCGGCACCTTCCAAAAATTGTGTACCTTCAATGTCTTCAATGACCTGCAATATTCTAAGCCTTGTATTTTCTTAAGCCGACTAGCAGATCGTATGATTTGAAATTCTTCCAATGAAATGGACTGTGCAAAATTTGGAAGCTCATGTAATCTCTCACCGCAATCTTCTATAACCAGACTTGTTGGATTTTCACAATCAAATCTGATTGTCTTTAAGCCTCCATATTTGACTTTATTTTGATAAAGTTATTTTTAGATATTTTTGTGAGGTTGGAAGATAAATTAAATATCTTCAGTTAAACACCGTCCAAGCACCGTCCAAGCACCGACCAACCTTTATTGACTTTACGGTCTTATATTTATTTTATATGGTTGTATGTCTTTATCTATGTAGTTGATAGTTGCAGCTCTTTATTATTATAGTTGGATTATTGGTGAATATGGTTGAATCCCATAATATCACCTCCCTTCTATTTGTCTATAAAGCAAAGAATGTTTTTCATTCTTTCAACAAGGAGATACATGTTTTGTAATATCTCTTTTGTATGCAGCAGCAAGAGTTTTTTGTAATATTCTATTTTTGACAGAGATGTGAATGATCTTTCTGTTAAGCAGTGATTGCTTTAGATGATTTTGTAAGAGCTTTGTGAAGCTCATGGAAATTGGTATGCAGCTCTAGTAGTTGTAAGTTTATTCTTATTGTAGAAATATTTTTAGTTTGAATAGAAGCAAGTGGATTCTTGCATAAATTTCTCCAGTTCTCATGTCTGCCCTGTTTTGGGGATTTTGAATATTTTGTGCATTCATTGAATTTAGAGTTCTTCTAAATTCTTTACATGGTATCAGAGCTGATTGGCCTTCAATCCGTGTGAGTTTGGGCATTTGTTTTTTCTGGGTATTTGTTTATCTTGCACAGGAGACATGGCTGGAGATGTAGGAAAGAGTTGGCAGCAGCCACCGTCCTTTAATGGACAAAATTATGATGTTTGGGCAAAGAAGATGAGGACCATTATGATAGCAAATGATTTATGGGAGCTTGTGGTCAATGGATTTACATATGTAACTGACCCAGCTCAGTTTGCTGGCCTCACCAACAATCAAAAGACTCAGCTAAAGGAGTCAAGGAGGAAAGATGCAAAAGCTTTAAGCTTGATAGAAACTGCCTTGACAGAGGCAATCTTTCCCAGAATAGCAGCAGTTGATTATTCCAAAGAAGCTTGGGATATTCTTCTTACAAGTTTTAAAGGGACTGAGAAAGTTCGGTTGGTGAAGCTTCAAATGCTTCGAAGAGAGTTTGAGACTCTTCTCATGAAGGACAATGGGTCCATTTCAGATTTCAGCTCAAGACTCTCTAGTTTGATAAACCAGTTGAGAACCAATGGAGAAACCATGGATGAGCAAAGAATAGTGGAGAAAATTTTGAGATGTCTGCCCTCAAAATTTGATACTCTAGTTATTGCCATTGAAGAGGCAAAAGATCTTTCAGTAATGACTATTGATGAGTTGATGGGTTCTTTCCAAACCCATGAGCATCGCATTAATAGATCAGCAAATTCCTCTCAAGAGCAAGCTTTCAGAGCTCAAGCCAATACAAGAGGCAAGGGAAGAGGAAGAAACAATACTGGAAGAGGCTCAAGAGGCAGAGGTCATGGTAACTCAGGACAACAAAATGCTGGAGGAGAAAGCTCAGAACGAGCAGCCACAAATGAGGGAGCTAGCAGCTCTCAAAATAATTCCAGAGGTAAGAAGAAATATAATTCTGACAAGAGTAATATTGAATGTTATTATTGTCATAAATTTGGGCATTATGCTAGTGAATGCTGGAAAAAGTAGAGTAATCAGTCAAAGCCAAGCGCAAATATGACTGATATAAAAGTGGGTGATGGAGATAATCCCACAGCCTTCATCATGTGCAACGTTGGTGAAGAAGGCAGCCCCGAAGTCTGGTATTTGGACAGCGGTTGTAGCAACCACATGAGTGGTAATGAAAGTCTTTTTTCTTTCATTGATAAGAATGTAAATCTGAAATTAGAATGGGGAACAATGGAGTTGTTCCAATCGTGGGCAAAGGATCTATTATGATCCACACCAAGCAAGGTGAGAAACAAAAAATTCAGAATGTTTATTTTGCCCCTCGTATAAAGCACAATTTGATGAGTGTTGGACAACTCACTCAAAATGGTTATAAAGTGCTGATTGAGAATGACCAATGTGTCATTTATGAGAAGGATGGCAGTAAGAAAATTGTTGTAGCTGTTCAAATGACAAAGAACCGAATGTTTCTATTGAAGGTGGAGATGTGTTTCTCTTCACAATCAGCAGCAACACCTCCCAAAAAAAAATGTACAACAGTACAAAAATCAGCCTTCAAAAGCGTGATTGAAGACCCCTCCAAGTTATGGCATTTAAGGTATGGACATCTTGGTTATGCTGGTTTAAATTTATTGTCCAAGAAAAGAATGGTAGATGATTTGCCTTGTATTAAAGAGTTCAATAGCAAGTGTGAGGCTTGTATTTTAGGTAAGCAACATAGATTGCACTTTAATTCTGGAAACTCTAGAAGGGCAAGAGCACCATTAGAATTGGTGCATACTGATTTAGTTGGCCCTATGCAAATCACTTCCATTGGGGGGAGTACTTATTTTATGACATTCATAGATGATTTCAGTCGTAGAACATGGGTTTACTTTATGAAAAATAAATTTGAAGCTTTTGATAAATTTTTAGAATTTAAAGCCCAGGCTGAAAATGAATGTGGACAAAACCTTAAAGTCCTAAGGTCAGATAGAGGGGGGGAATACACCTCCAATATTTTTATAAACTTTTGTAGGCAGAATGACATAAAGAAAGAGCTTACAGCCAGTTATACTCCACAGCAAAATTGAGTGGCTGAAAGAAAAAATAGAACCATCGTTGAGATGGCAAGAAGCATGATGAAAGACAAAGGACTCCCAATTGAATATTGGGGAGAGGCTGTAGCAACAATAGTTTATTTGATAAATAGAAGTCCTACAAAGGTAGTCTGTGACAAGATTCCAATGGAAGCATGGACAAAGCATAGATGGACGGTTGAACACTTGAGAGTGTTTGGGTGTGTAGCATATGCACACGTGCCAAAGGAACAAAGGCAAAAGTTTGATGACAAGGGAGTGAAGTGTGTCTTCACTGGTTATAGTCCAGAATCCAAGGCATATAGATTGTATGATCTAGTTGGTAAAAAGATGATCATTTCAAGAGACATGGAGTTCATTGAAAATGAGTCATGGGATGGCTCGGTTGACACATCTTCAAGCACTTCAAGCAAAGTGCCTATTATTGATGAAGATGATGAGTTTACTGATCAACAAAATGAAATACCAGTAGGTATAGAAGGCTCCAAAAGCCTACAAATTAGCCCTACAGAAAGCAGCAGCAGCAATACTAAGAGTTATGATTCCACTCTCGCCTCCTTAGTGCCAAGAAAGACTAAGAGTCTAAGGGAGATATACCAAGATGAAAGGTATGAAAATGAATTTGATGAAAATATCAATTTTGTTTTATTTTCTCATAGTGATCCAATTTATTTTGAGGATGCTGAAAAAGAAGAAAAATGGTGTAAGGCCATGGATGAAGAAATGGATGCCATAAAAAGAAATGAAACTTGGGAGCTCACTAATTTACCTCCAAACAAGAAAATTATTGGAGTTAAATGGGTTTACAAGATCAAGAGCAATGCTGAAGGAAAAATAGATAGGCATAAGGCTCGATTAGTGGTTAAGGGGTACAAATAGCAGTATGGTACAGATTATGATGAGACCTATGCCCCTGTTGCTAGAATGGAAACTGTGCGTGCTGTCATAGCAATTGCAGCCCAGCACAAATAGAAGGTTTATCAAATGGATGTGAAGTCTGCCTTCTTGAATGGAGTATTAAAAGAAGAAATTTATGTGGAGCAGCCACCTGGTTATGAAGTTCTGGGTCATGAAAGTAAAGTGTATAGGCTAAAGAAGGCTCTTTATGGGCTTAAGCAAGCTCCACGAGCATGGTATAGCAGAATTGACTCATATTTAATGAGCAACGACTTTTGCAAAAGTGATGGTGAGCCCACTTTTTACATCAAGACAACTAATGGTAATATTTTAATTGTTGTCTTATATGTTGATGATTTAATCTTTACTGGAGATAATGATTTTCTCATTGCTGATTTTAAAGAGGCCATGAAAAGTGAGTTTGAAATGTCAGACTTAGGTCTCTTGAGATATTTTCTAGGCATAGAAGTAAAACAAATGCATGATGGTATTTTCATCTCTCAAGAAATATATGCAAATCAAATTTTAGAGAGATTTAAAATGCAAAGTAGCAAGCCTACTCCAACACCAACTTCAGTGGGTTTGAAGTTGAGCAAACACGATTGCAGCAGCAATGTGAATCCAACTTTATATAAAAGTTTAGTTGGAAGTTTGATGTATTTAACTGCTACAAGGCCAGATGTTATGTATGCAGTAAGTTTGATTTTCAGATTTATGGAAACTCCAAAGGACTCCCATTGGCAAGCGGGAAAGAGAATCCTAAGGTATGTAAAAGGCACCAAGGGATATGGTATTTTGTATACTGCAGCAAATATTTTTGATCTTATTGGCTACACAGATAGTGATTGGGCAGGGAGTTTGGATGACAGGAAGAGCACTTTTGGATATGTCTTTCACATGGGTTCAGGTGTGATCTCATGGGCTTCTAAGAAGCAACCCACAGTTGCTCAATCTACAGCAGAGGTAGAATATATAGCAGCGAATGCAGCAGCATGTCAAGCTATTTGGCTAAGAAAGATTTTGGCAGATTTGAAGCAAGAACAAGAGGATGGAACCAAAATATTTTGTGACAATATTTCCTCAATAGCTTTGTCAAAGAATCCAGTGTTTCATGGAAGAAGCAAGCACATTGAAATCAAATATCATTTTATTAGAGAACTAGTTGAGAATGGTGAAATAAAAATGGAGTTTTGTAGGTCAGAGCAGCAGCTAGCAGACATTTTCACCAAGCCATTGGGCATTGCAAGTTTTGAGCGCCTAAGGAGAAATCTTGGCGTAGTTAGTTTGGATCAAGCATGATCTTGTTTGTCTGTTCAAGACAATGGGGGAGTGTTGAATTTTCACAATCAAATCTGATTGTCTTTAAGCCTCCATATTTGACTTTATTTTGATAAAGTTATTTTCAAATATTTTTGTGAGGTTGGAAGATAAATTAAATATCTTCAGTTAAACACCGTCCAAGTACTGTCCAAGCACCGACCAACCTTTATTGACTTTACGGTCTTATATTTATTTTATATGGTTGTATGTCTTTATCTATGTAGTTGATAGTCGCAGCTCTTTATTATTATAGTTGGATTATTGGTGAATATGGTTGAATCCCATAATATCACCTCCCTTCTATTTGTCTATAAAGCAAAGAATGTTTTTCATTCTTTCAACAAGGAGATACATGTTTTGTAATATCTCTTTTGTATGCAGCAGCAAGAGTTTTTTGTAATACTCTGTTTTTGACAGAGATGTGAATGATCTTTCTGTTAAGCAGTGATTGCTTCAGATGATCTTGTAAGAGCTTTGTGAAGCTCATGGAAATTGGTATGCAGCTCTAGTAGTTGTAAGTTTATTCTTATTGTAGAAATATTTTTAGTTTGAATAGAAGCAAGTGGATTCTTGCATAAATTTCTCCAGCTCTCATATCTGCCCTGTTTTAGAGATTTTGAATATTTTGTGCATTCATTGAATTTAGAATTCTTCTAAATTCTTTACAAGACTCTCCAGGTGTACCAGAACACAATTACGGCCTACACTTTTCAGCATTGAACACGCGCGCAAATTTATGGTCTTGATTGATGCTGGCAAGCTGTCGATCTCTACCAATAGGTAGTTTTCGCGAAGATCTAGAGTTTCCAGACTGGGGCAACATTGTTGCGAGATTGATATCCTCGACACAAGAGTCTCTCGTACAGTTAAATCTTTGAGGTCATGCAATAAAGAAGGCAGGAACCCTGACAGAATATCCAAGTCCATAATGGGGCATTCCTGAATATGCAGACTCCGAAGGTTAATGAGCAGAACAAGTGTATATGGTAAGGATGTCAACTTTGCACACCGAGAAATTCGAAGACCAGACAAGGAGAACAAATTTCCCAAACACTCGGGCAAACATTCCAACTCATCGCAGCGTGAGATAGTAAGATCAGCCAAGGAAGCAAAATCCCCGATAGAAGGTGGCAAAGTTCTCAAAATGCCTCCTATTGTCAGCTTTTCCAGTTTGCTCAGTTGGCCAATGTTATTTGGTAATTTCCTCAACCTGCCGAAACCCACATCCAGCACTTTGAGTGATCCCTGGTTTGTAGTGTGAGGAGGCAACTTCTGCAATCTCAGACATCCACTAACATTCAAGGTCTCCAGCTTTGTCATATTTTCTAGCATGTCCGACCTGAAGCTGAGCTCGGAGCATCTGCTTAAATCAATGTGTTGAAGATGTATGAGCTGCTTAAATGAAGCAGGCAAAACCATCAACCCACTACATCCACTCAAATCTAGATGCCGCAGGTTTCTCAAATCGCCGAATTTGCTAGGTAGCGATTTTAGATTCTTACATTCTAACTTGATGTGCTCCAGCGATCGGAGACGGCAAAACTCATAAGGTAGACCTTCAATTGGACCTTCTTCACCATAACATTTGGAGTTGAAGGATATCTTTTTCAAGTGCTGTAGACGTTCTATCGAGCTGGGAAATCTCAGAAATCTTGGGGCACTAGAGATAATCAGCTCTCTCAACTGTTCAGGAGGCTGCATCCACATTCCCTTTTTATTAAGGCAACACCCCCCAATAGCTATAAGACATCTAAGGTATGGCTGTAAAAAAATAACAGTAAAGGAAAGGAAGATACTTACATCGGCAGTGTCGTTCCACAGTTGTTCTAATTTGTGAGCATCATGAAGCTCTAAAATTCTCAGCTTCTTCAATGAAAGCCATGTCTGAAGAGTTGTATGTGGAAAGTTGACCCATCTCAGCCAGACAGGGCCTGCTGATAGGGTTGCTAATTCTTCTGTAAAACAATTGTTTTTGACAATCAGGATTTCTAGTCGCCGCTTAAACCTTCCACCTGAAACTCTCACAAGCTCCATACACTCTTCATAAAACTCATCTGTTTCCGCTTTGATCCCCCTAATCCCTCGGCACAGCATGTTTTCCTAAATGGAAAAACAGAAAAAACGAGAGAACTTGTAAAACGATTAGTATGGCATCAACATTTCCTTGTCCAAATACTAGATGATATATAAAACATGATACTAAGCTTACCTGGACTTCTATTTCGATGTCTCTAATTTTCTGTGGTGAACAAAGACGGTAGGGAGGTACTTTTCTTGCAATTTCTTTCCCCAAATCCCTCAGATGATCGTGCATTCTTATGTGATTTCTTTCATCAAGATCAATCAGACACTTACTTTCAAGTGTTTCCAAGCTATGCAGCCCACTCCAACCGGACCCATCCCACACTGTCACGGCCAACTGTTTTTCTTCTCCAATAAAGAAACAAGCTATATCCAAGAATATCTCTTGTTCTTCCTCATCTAGCGCATCAAAGCTTACTTTGAGTGTGTCTTTAATCTCTTTGTGCAATACTCTTGAGACCTTATCTAATTGAGCATCCCAATATTCCGGTGTTTTTCCACGAACTAGGCCTCCTAATACCTTAAGTGACAGGGGCAATCCCTTACAAACTAATGAAAACTTCTCAACAAGGCTTTCAAATCCATCTACTGGAGATGGTTGTTGGAAAGCGTTCCAGCAAAATAGTTCAATGGCATGTTCAGAATTTAATTCTTTCATTTTGTAAATAGAGTTGGATGAGATTCCCCGTGACATAAGAATGCCAGATTTTCTACTCGGGACAATAATCACACTACCTTCTTGAAGACTGTCTTTCATTGGTAATAGAGATTCCAACTGATCTTGATGATCTACATCATCCAAAACAATGAACACTTGAACATAACTCAACTTCTTTAATAACATTTCTTTTCCTTCTACATTATGAAATGATAAATCATTGAAACCAAGGTGTTCCAACATCCTTTTTTGTGTGTTGTGCAAATCCTTTTTAAGCACATCCCGTACATTGTAAATAAAACTGCATTTATAAATGGAAAATCTTATTTTGTTGTAATATGCTTTCGCCAGTGTGGTTTTACCACACCCACCCATCCCAACTATCTCAATAATGTTTACCATCTTAGAGAAGTCAAATGCACTTCTTTCAAAATCTTGTACTATTCCATCAATACCAACAGGATGAGTGGCCACTACTAATGAAGTCTTTTGAGGGTGCTTCTTTATATAATCTTTAATAGCCTTCAACAACTCCCGTTTTTCTTTATCACTAGATAAACAAACATAAAAAAGATCATCCTAATAAACGTATTACAAAATTACATAAATTTAATGACTCATTTTGTATAAGAAATGGATCTTAAAATTCAAATTGGACAAGTCAAGGTAAAAATAAACAAATCTTTTAAATTTCAAAAAATAAAAAGCTTTATAAAAACTAAAATGGTTTTTAAAAATGTACTTGCATTGACATATTAAATATAAAAAAAGTTACTAGAGAAAATAACAATTTTATGTTGTAATTTTTTTTTTTGTAATTATGTATTGTATTATAATAATTTTTAACTAGTTTTTAACTTACTATTGTAGTTTAGTTTATCTTTAAAAAAAATATTTTCTTTTTTCTTGAATAAGAAAATACATATGCATAGTAATTTTAATTATTTATAAGAAGTTTTTCTTTAATTTTGGTAGTTTGTAAAACAATCAATATTTTCTAAAATTAAAAACTTTTAAAAAAAGAAGTATGATGAAAGAATTGTAGTCATTGTAGTATTTAATGGAATAATATTTTATTAGCAACCTAGTTCTAATTATTTATTATTAATTAACAAATTTTATATTGAAGTAGAATTAACAAAAGTATTAAGGAGACGTATGGTTCATAAAGTATCCTTTTTTTTCTAACTTATTTGATTAGACATAGTAGAAAAGTAGTATTTCTCTTGGTATACTAGTATAAATAATATAAGGTTTAAATAGAAGAATGGATCATCCATGAGATATATTATATTGAATATTGTTCTAGAAGGTTGTCCCTTTGATGTGGCCAATAAAACAATGAATCTAAATTTGTTATTTTAGTTCAATATAATTCACATGTTTTCCCATGCTTTTGGACAAATTGAGACTCTTAAGATTTTTCAGAACTTAGACCTAACAAATCATACATCATCTATCACTTGTAATGCACTATTAAGGAAATATCTCAAACAAATCATACATTATCTATCAATCGTAATGCACTATTAAAAAATAGCCATGAAGTCACAAACATAATAACATATATGTCTTGATCTATATTAATTGTGTCAAAAAAATTCCCACTATAAAACATCCTATTTTATCTATCTCTTCCTAAACCATGCCTATTTAGAATCTAAAGAATAAAACCCCATGATTTTTTTTTTGATTAAAATAGTAAAGATTATAAAGGCATGATGTTTTATACGTAAATTAAAAAAATTCAACTAATTGTATCATTATAATCCTCTCTACAAATTTATTGCTTTGGAGTACAAATTTTACATTCTGTTTTTGACAAACATATATATTACCTTGCTATATGGACCTAACATGCTAAACAATATTTTACTTTTCACAAAAGTCAATGGGAGAACATGATCCCTACTGCCTCATTCAACTTAATTAACAATGAATATAGGCCCCGTTTGTTTGCAGAATTGGAATTTGGCCCAAAGTCTTATTATCTCATAATAAGGTTTTGATATTCTGGTTTTGCATTACCAGAAGATAAATTGGACTGTTTGGTTGAAGGGGAAGATAAGAGAGTTTTAGGAAGATGAGCCAATTTTGGGAAATGAGCCAATAAAAAGTAGAGCAATAAAGTACCATAACCAGGTTTTCAAATGAATTCCACCTTTTTATTGGAAGTTGCAAATCCTTGTTTTTGGAGCAAAATTGGAAGATGAAAATTATATTATGGTTTTCACATTTTCCAATGTAAGCAACCAAACAAAGGATTTGGAGTCAAAACCAGGTTTTCTCTCCCAAATTCCAATTCCACCCCTCAAACAAACGGGGCCATAGTGATTGAAACCATATATGAAAGTCAATATTGAACCTGGTTGGAGTAAATGTGTATATTTTTCCAAGGTTTGATTTACTCCAATTATCTATGAAGAAGGTATTGAAGCTTTCACCAAACTAAAGTAATTGGATTCTATTTATGGATGTTAAAACTAAATTTGATAAAATTACCAAATAAAGGATTAACAAATAACTTTTTTACAATTTACTTCATAATAGGACTGGAGAAGTAAATTTGGATTGACATTGAAATCTGCAAACACAAAGCTATTTAATGGTAACCACTTATTTGGAAACAATCATAATGAATAAGCTAACAACATAGCATATTTTTCTAAGCTTACCCCATTCATGAATATTTTGATGAATCATATTGTCTCTACCCCTAGTGACCACTCTAAACATATCAAATTTCTTACTAAAGTAGACATGAGAATCATTAGGATAGGGGTTATGTGATGAGTATCATGAAAAAATTACAACATAGCATCACCGTATAGAATATAGATTGTATCTTTGAATGTATAACTTCCACCAAATCTCAACAAATTAGGAAGACACTAAAGAAGCAAGAGAAGAGGAGCCACCATCCACGGAGATTTCAAATTTTGAGCTTACTCCTAAAATATCTATGTGTATATTAGCTAGGATATCTACTCCTTGAAAAATAGACGTCAAAGGCCTTTTAAGGAAACAGTCCCAAATAATTTTCATTTAAAAACATCAGATTTCCACAATCCATTATGATGCATTTAGTTTCTGGATTCGATTGTGTGAGTTTTTTAGCATCGAATCCAGAAACTCACACAATCTAATCCAGAAACTAATTGCAATCTTCATTTATTCAAATAGTAGTCATAATTCTGGATGTAGTAGTTTTCCATAATCCATAGTCTAGTATGCTGTTGCTTCTAGAGATGATTGTGTAATTCTGTTTTGACATCAATATTTTGGATCACATTCTGTGATCCATCATAAGAATAAAAAAGAGCTGAAGCAGAAATAGGAAACGTTGATGCTAAAAAAGAATTACACAATCATCTCCAAAAATAATAATATACCCAACATAATTTTACTGATCCAATATTAACCAAACAATTAGATCTATTTTCTTTTCCACCGATATTATAGCGACATGACCAAGAGAAATTTCTTTTGGCTCATAATCTTCCTAACAAGCTTTCTCATTTCCTACTATTATTTAATTAATTTATGGTTAAAATAGAAGAAGTGCAGATTGAGCTTGTCAATATTGTGCGACTTGGTTTTGAAGAGTTATCGGTAGCAAGGAAAATATTAAGTCTAAAACCTTTATCAATAGCACGTGTTTATGAAAGATGTAAGGAAGGAACGATTGAATCCTTTTGCTGCATGGACAGAAGGAAGAGGAGAAGCAACATTGGTAGACGACGTATAAGAACTAAACCAGTCATCCCATTTTAAGTTTCCTTCCTAGTAGAAAAGACTTTCAGGCATCTTGTTCTTTGATGGTCATTACAGAAAGCATTCATTTTTATTCCTGTTTATTCCAACTACACAAGAAGAGCGTTAGCAGTTTGCAAATGAAGGCACTGCTTGAGAGACATTTTGTTGTGTTCAAGTTTTGAAAGATTGAACCGTAGGAGAATGGGAAACTAAATATTCACCATCCTTATGCGCATAGCCAATAACAAATGTGCAGCATGTGTAAGTTCAGAATATAATTTTTATACTGAAGTTTCTTCTAGTCATACTTGAACAAGTATAGTTAATGTTAAAGGTGACTAATATTCGGGAGGTATAAGGATTCCAAATTTTCTTCATTTATTTTCAAAAGGTGTTCATTAGGCTGAAGGTTTATGAAGGGACTTCTCATTCAAATGATTAGACAAAAGATTGATCTTTCCAAATGTATTAAAATGTTTTAATGGAATGAATGTAGTATTGGTTGAATTTGGCATTTCTATGTATGCGTATTTTTGTGAATTTGTTAATGATTCATTCATATATATTAATCTTAATTAAGATCTAAAAGGGGTCTTATTTGTTGGTATAATTAAATATCTTTAATTATACTTTACTTAAGATAACTTAGGATAATGTATACATAGTAGTTTGTAAATTAGACACTTACGAGTTTGTACTTTATTCTTGCACATCTTGTAGGAGAAATATTTTTTAGGTGGTGATCTAGTTGTTATCACATTCCACTTTATGTGTGAGATTCACCTTCAGTCCACTTCTCACATTATCGTCCTCACATTGTTGCACATATTTGTACATGCTTCATTATTTAATGGAGGATGATCCACCTTGCGTGGACATGTGATTCCACCTAGTGTGGGTGATATGTTATCTCTTTCTTATCTCCTAGTTATCATGGCTTGCCTATATAAGTAGATACATCTACATTATAAATTAATCTATTGAATCTAGGTGATTCATTCTACTCATCATTGATCATTATTGAAATCAGTCAATTAATTGATAGTATCAATTTGTCTCTCTTGTTTTTGTTATTCATTGTACTTCTAGATCTTGGCATATTGCCTTAAACAAATTCTTACATAGAATCAAAGCTAGATATGAATTCTTGCATTATATTAGAGCTATTGAAACATCCCTGATTATCCTATTTAAGAGACATCTTGCTTCATTCATTGGAGGGCTTCTATTCAAATCCAGGGAGCAACATATTGTCAGAGTGCCTAGACAAAGATCGAACCTCACCATTATGTCTGGGTGGTTATTCCAATAAATTTTGACAATAAATTTTCCTAGTTTAATAAAAAGTTGAATCTGAGGCAAAAAAATTTCCTAAATCTTAATGTACAGCTCGATCTACATAGAAACAGTATCATTTTTTCAAAATTTCAAGAAAATAAAGTTTATTTCTATGATTTATCATTTTTATTTCTAAAATTTTATTTCCATAATTTTTCTAGAAAATTTTTGGTGTTCAGAGACTACCTCTATTTTTGTCACATTTTCTACAAATCATACAACACAGGTTCTATCAAAAACTTTCTCGTAGAGGACAGATCATATCAGTCAATGATCATAGGCAGCCAAATCCTACAATAGGTGGTTGTGTGATTAGAGCTCGTGGAGTCTTTCATATAAATAAATAAGTGCATATAGTCTGCAACAATGTGGGACTAATATAGTCCCGAGGTTAAAGGTCGATCATATCTAAAAATTCACTATGCATCAAAAGCATGTATCATTTATAGGTTATTGACCACATGTCCAATCTCAAGACAAATTGTGGGATTAGTTTTGTTTGCATTATTTCTTAGTGTTTTCACATAAAAAGAGTGTAAATCTATCTCTCATGGTGAATGTGGGCCTAAAAAGTCCCACATGACACCTTCACTCCATCATGGCCCAGTCTCTTCCTGCGCCCACTAACTCCCAACCTCAAGCATCACTCAAGGCCAACCAAATCCCCTCAACCACCACCACTGATCCACACAATGATAAACAACATAAGGTACACATGGACCCTAGATATTTCCACATGGCCTAATTGGAAGCCATCGTGTGGAGAATTTACATAGGTCAAAAAGGGTGCTCCTTCCAAAATATGGTCTACTCATCATTTGACACATTAGCATATGGAAAGTAGACTAGTCATTCTTTGCCACACATACAGACATGGATTTAAATTTGACACCAGTTCAACCATCATCCTAGACATTTTTTTATTTTATAATGACAATCGTTTGGCCATAAATTTAGGGCTAAAGATTTTCTTTGGGATCATGATCTTTATTTTGACACTCGTCTCAATGTCATTTTAAAACTTTTTCTTTTGTTGTGACAGTTGTTTGAGAATCATATTTAACCTCATAGGTTGTTGATGTTAGTAAGGTTTGATTTTTTTTTACCCCTCACCATTTGAGTTTTTAGAGTTGCAACCCAACTTTGAAGGCTCATATTTTGCTCATTTTGAATTTTTTTAGAGCTATTTTAAAAAAAAAATTGGGGTAGAATTTTATAAATCTCCTAGTGCCCATGTTATTTTCTAGTTTAGGTGGACAAATTTTGGAAAAATCTTAGTTTTTGGTGACTGTACATGTGTAATCCTTGAATTTGTAACTTCGGAGACCTATTTTGGGCTCATACATACACATTTTTAGGTGCTATTTTTTTTAAGTGCATAATTTTTTGTCTACTTTTCAAATCTTCTATCATTTTAAGGAATTGGTTTGGGTAAATTAATTACTTTTAGATCTAGATCTTTTTTGGCCATTTATGATCATTGTTATACTTGCATTTCAGTTTGATCCTTAGAAAAAAAAATTGAGTATGATTTGGCCTCAATAAGGAAGTTGTAGATATCAAAATTAGAATTCACTTAACTCTTATTTGGAAAATGGAAATTGTACATGCACATAACATATAAAGTGCCAAAATCAATTTTTTTTTCTTTTGTTGGGGCAGGGGGGGGGGGGGGGGGGGGGGGGGGGGCGGAGAGGGGGTTCTTTGATTGAGTGCATTGAAGGGGGACTAAGTGGGGTGTAATAATTTCTTGATCTCAATTTGTAATGTGAGAAGTGTAGCATTCATATCATCATATGATATGCAAGACATATTATTATAATAACTTTGATTAGTGTTAATTATGAGTCATGGAGAAAAGGTATCATCACATATTGAAGATGACTTAATCTCTTGCCTCATCTTTATGGACTCATTCCTAAGACAAAGTTCAAACTTAAAAAGTATTTTGATATGAAAAGAATACTCATATCAAAGGATCGATTGTTGGAAGCATTAGTTTGTGACTCTTTCATGACATCAAACCAAAGATCAAATTTATTAAGTGCCTACACATATTAATTTGGACCATTCTATGGGCTAATTTTTGAGATCCACATGTTCCTCCATTCCTAGAAGATCCTATTGCAAATTGCCTCACTCCACTTGTTGATGCAGATAATATTCCCTTTGATAATGATACCGTAAAGTGGATTGAACATCTTGCAACACTTGAGAGTTTTTACAATTCAAAAATTTACTTGTAGCTCGTACTTCTCTAGTTGAGATCACTTCTAATGTTTCTATTGATGATGCTTGTTTTAATACACTCTTCAATTCTTGTGATCTATGAAATAGGATATTTTTTCTTGTAGACATAGTTTTATGGGATGAATTCTTAATAGACATTGTAGGTTTATTTGTGGAGTCCTACATTTTTTAAATTAAGGACACACTATTAATGAGATTCATCTTCTCTTTGATGAAGATGATCATTCTTTAGTTATTATGAGGGGTCACTTTGAATATCTTCTACATACTCTAACTGATTGTGGATCCTTTGATACAACATTAGGAGGTGGTCCCTTTTTCTTCAGAGGAGAAATTTGAGTCTTTAGAGTGGTTCCTTGTTTGTTGAATCTTCTATTATTATTGGGTATACTCTTGATTGGTTCATGGAAACTTCACCATCCAAGCACATGGAAACTATTGGACTAACCGCCAACGTCTCCCTTTAGGATTCGTGACATGGTTTAATAGCCTCCTGTGTTCTATAAGACTAGTGGTTGTATCGGGCATTAATAGGTCGATCTTTTGGTGCAAAAACAACTACTACTTGTAACAAGTGGTATCAGAGCTTGGTCATAGGTTTGAATCCCCTTGGGTGACGCTGAGGGGGGATTGTTGGACTATCTACCAATGTCTCCCTTTAGGATTCGTGACATGGTTTAACAGCCTCCTATGTTCTATAAGTCTAGTGGTTGTATCAGGCATTAACAGATTGATCTTTTGGTGCAACGGAAACTACTACTTGTAATAGAAACACATGAGAATATTTTAGAGACATCATCATCATACTTCATTTGGATTTCACTTATTAATTTCTATCCAAAATTGGAAGTATTCTTGCATTCGTATTTGGTCTATCTTCTTCCCAAGGGGACAAATGTTATTTATAGGCTTTGGATTATCTTTTGCCTTCAAGTAATCACCATTATTGCAAGAAACTATTTATTATGGGGGGATATCATGTCTCCTTTCCCTCCAATGGATAGATACTTCATTGTATATACATGATGTATGTAGTCCTATAGGGTCTTGAGTCCTTCATCCATTCATCTTGTTTGTTTTCATATCTCTTTTCTTGGGGGGATTTTTTTCCCATGATCTTTCCTCTCTTTCTCCACTTTATGAGAGATTCCATTTGAATATTGTACATGGGTACCTAACATGGCCTAGTAGCTAAGAGCCATTTCGCATTATCACCTAGCATTGTGATTTTAAGTGCATTCCCCCAAGTTACATTCAAGGGAGGTGTTGGTATATTTAAATATTCCTAATTGCACTTTACTAAAGCTTAATTAGGATAATAAATACATAGTAGCTTGCATATTAGATGCCTAGAAGTTTTCACTTTATTCTATCACATATTGTAGGAGAAATTCTACTTTAGATGGTAATCTAGTTGTTATCACATTCCACTTTATGTGTGAGATCCAGCTTTAGTGTACTTATCACATTATCAGATCCTCACATTGTTGCACATGTTTGCACATACTTCATTATACAATGGAGGATGATCCACCTTTGGTGGACATGTGATTTCACATAGTGTGGGTGATAGGTTATCTCTTTCTTACCTCTTAGTTATCACATCTTTCCTATATAAGAAGATAAATTTACATTGTAAATTAATCTGTTGAGTCCAATTATTTCTTTATATTCATTATGGACCATTGTCAAATCTAGTCAATTAATTGATCATATCAATTTGTCTCTCTTATTTGTGCAATTTATTGGACTTCTAGATCTTGACATAGTATCTTAGGAAAATTTTGATGTAGTCAAGACCATAGAATTTTCTAAAGGAGATTTCCAATCTTACAGCAAGAGTCAACACAACATAAAACAAAAAGAAACACAACAAGATGCAACCAAAAAAAAACTCTTTTATTATCAGGAAAATATCCAATTTTATCAAACATGTTAGGCTATAATGCCTTCCTAATTATGGCCACATACAATGATAAACAAGGTTCAGATCCACTTCTTGACCTTCCCAACCTCAGAGAAATCTCTCTGCCACCCTTTCCAATCATAGGGATACCCCCTCTACTACTAATTACAAATGCAAATTGTAAACTTATACCCACTAGCTACCATAGGTCAGCATTCAAACATTACACATCCTAAGACAAATGTATTAGACCATGTCAGCCTGGATCCAAAATTGTTACAAAATTTTATTATTTCATTAGACACAATCCAACCACCACGTCAGCCACACATATGTCCATCTTAAGATCCATGCCATATATTTCCACCATTGAAAATCTTCCATCGTAATCCTGCACAATCAACTGGTGAACACAACTGAACTAGTGACATGAAGAGCACATCCAGCCAACAAAGACCAATCTAGATCTCCCAAACCATATCATCTGAAGAGGTGTGATAATAGACATAGCCTCCACAAACAAAAAAGACCAAACCCTTTTCATCGTATGCGCAAAATATTCCCACAACTCGACCACACACATAATGATCTCTACAAACTACCCACAACAATAAGGAACTCCATTATTTCACAAGAAAATTAATCCAACTACCAAGGATCCAAGATGCCCTTGCAATAAATTCTTACACTATTAGAGGCTGGATGCAATAGTACCATGAGAATATCTATCATACAAGTTAGCTTCTCACTTAGGAATGCCTCATTTCTTGACAAACACCATATTCGTGTCCCTAAAGAAAAGATGGGTCATGGAAATACATTTTTCCTTACAAGGACTGGGGGGCCAAGATTATTATGGTTGCACTTTGTTGTGTATTCATATATTTTTGGATATTTTTAATCACTCGAGGAGACATTAGTTACACTCAAAGGGGATCTTAAATTTTAGAAAAAATATTTTCTTATGTGCAAACATTTAATTGGTGATTTGTGAAATAGAGGATGAATTATTTCAACAATAATTGAGGAGGTCTTAGACACATTCGAAAGATATGTAGACTTTCAATGGAAAGTAATCCCATGTGTATCACTAGATGAGGGATTAGACACAGTCAAAGGAGATGTAGAATTTTAGAAGAAATGTGTCTCATTGTGCATGAGGAATGGGAACACTTTTAAGTTCTCTCTCTTTATTCAAATACTTATAGGTTCTATAGGTAGGAGATCCGTTGTTGCAACCATTTTTTAAGGTTCTTGGGTGAGCAAGGAGGATTGGTGAAGGTGCTTCAACTTGAAATATCCAAAAGGGTTAGGTTAAAAACCTTTTCAATGTTCCACTTTTGTTCAAATTAATGTAATAAGGGAGCGGGGGAGGGGGTGGGTGGGGGAAAATATTGGCATATTATAATAAGATTCATCATTTTGGATTATTTTTTCTTCTTTTTATAACTATGGATAATCATCTTTCTTTTTCTTCTTGTATTACCTATTTTAATGTAGCATTTGATATAACAAAGTATAAAAATCATTTCTACTCTTTTACTCTGATATCTACTACTTATGTTAATGAATATTTTGTCTCTAGCCATCCCTAAGGAAGATATTTTTGATGTCATTGAATTTAAAGAATGAATATACTAGAAAGTTTGTTTTATAAATATAAGGGATTTTTTTGGAATCAATATGTATTATTTACTAGATCGAGTTTATGTGGCTAGAATCAAGAATTATACTATTTTCATGGTCATGAGAATACTTGATGGAGCTCAATGAGTATAGCTTAGTATGAATTATTGTCCAATAATTTAGAGATATATGATTCAATAGTTTGGGGAGATTATAGTATTAAAAATTGTTAGAGTAAATTATTAATTTTATTAATATTTTACTCCCTTCTTAAGATATCAACTCTTTGCTTTAGTCAACTCATGCACTAGTTATGCATCAGTTTGCTTTAGTTGACTCATGCACTAGTTATGCATCAATTGTTTTTTGCATGCATTAGTCTTGTAATAGTTTAACTGATTATTACATGCACTTCTGCTTTTTAGGTTTGCCTTTTCAAGGCCTTTGATCTCCTTTATATGGATGATCCATTGTACACTATTATTCATTCATTATTTGAGGATATTTTCTTCTTCATATTCTGAGTCAAACCCTTGGCCTCTTCTTCTCTCTACTTCCTTGTAACAGGTTTTTTGTATGCAGGTGATCTTGGCATTCTGTGGATTTGTATTGCTCAAATCCTACAAAAATAAATAATTTAGCTCAAATCTACACCCTTGTGAGGTTCACAAGGTAGCTTGATAGATTTCCAACTAATTTAGGATTTGTTTCTTTAAAAATATATCTTAAAAAGAAAGTGTACATTTTTGTGTAACCAACATGTTTTGGTATGCTGAATGTAAACCTTGATGGGGGTACATTTGAAACAACAATGTAATAAGGGTTAATTTTAATGAAGTAAATTATATTTTACACTATTTTATTACATTGGTTACACAATTAATAAATGTCCTTGCCCTAATTTTTATTGTTCTTCATTGATCAGCTAAAGAAATAAATCAAAATACCCTACTTGCAAGTTTATAGTTTGAGATAATCATGACATGATAATCAATTTGTTTTTATTTTCATGTATTATATAATATCCATGAGCATTATGTGATGAACCTAGACAAGTCTAGTGTGAGGATTCCCATTTTCTAATAAAACATTGTAAGTCCTCATATAAGATATCATTTTCTAATATTATAAATACTAAAAAGATGAGTTTCATGTAGTTTGGAATACATTATTTTTAACTTGGCATATATTTTTGACCATGTTTATCACTATCAAAAAGGACCTATCTATTACTAGGGTACCTTTTTAATATAGAAATTGGCATGTGATGATCCATTTAACATTAGGGGGAGTCTTGGAACATAATATTTTTAGGGGTCATAACCTTATAACATTTATAGATAGTTCTCTTAATGGTAGTTTCTAATTGCTTCACTAAGGTGTGGCTAGAAAGTAAATCTTTATATATCATCAATTATCTAAGAGGTATTCAAACCTTGGTTTAGACAATAAAAAGTATGATTTCAGATAGCATTATTATGCTCAACAACTTTGAGGATTTTAGAGTTCTTCATGTGTTTTGAGAAGGCAAGATAGTTGTCAATGGGTTTTCTTACCTTTGTGTTTTGCAAACTAATTATTTATGGTGGGTGATAACGATATTATCCACAAGGATAAAAAATTATTAGTTAAAAATGATTACAAATTGTATTAATTTGAAGAGATTTTGGGGAATGATGTCTTACCTAAATATATTCGTGCAAAGGTTTTTAGCAATCTATCCTTCCCTCATAGTGACATGTAATGACATAACTTCTTTATTTTGAAAATCTTATTGGCCCTATGTCATCATTTTTATTTGTTTGGTACCTATCTTCTCTGTATGCAAAATGTATGATGATTACAACATATTTGAGCATATATTCTATCAAAATTGTGGAAAAAACCTCAAGTGTGGGATGAACTATTTGCAAGAGGACATAATATAAAATTATATGGCTTCAAACTATAGGTCACCAACACCTTTTTAATAGTTTGAATGATTACATTCTTAAGGTTTATGTACTTTAAATAATTATCTCTCAGGAATTCATAGCACAATCTTTTGATGCTTGTGTGTATTGTATTGAGGAAAATTGAGAGGGGTGGGGGGCGTTGAATCAATGTTCGGATATTTTAAAATTTATTAAATTGATTACACAACCATAAGATAACTACAATGAAAAGTAAATAGACATAAAACCAAGTAAGCATCCACAAACTAATGACACCATGGTTTTTGCATGGCAACCTGGTTAAGGGTAAAATAATGGTGGGGATGAAACCCCCAAATATATCTGCAAAAATATAGTTAACATGGTTAAGGGAAATATTACAAAATGTGAATGCAATAGCATTCATGAACACTACTTGGAGCACACCACTAAATTACTAAAGATGGCTATAAACCCTTAGAAATCTCATTACTTATAAATAGTGTTGGACTAGAATCCAAAATTATGAACTAATGAGTAGCATCGTATATGCTGGTATAGTTCCATTCAAGTACATCAAATAAACTTCAACCTAACCTATGCAATAATATCTATGACCTTCATACAATATCATATTATCTTTCCATCGTCAATAGTCATATCAATAAACACAAAAACTCAAGATTATATATACCTATCATCAAAATATAATAGCTCCATTGTTGAATCCAATAGAAAAGCGTGTAATGAGTGATACCTAAGGAAATAAACTGATTAAATATCCATGCTAACAACTACCAAGATATAAATAATGTGTATCATGTCTTCACTACAAAAATATATGATCAAACTGATTGGATCATTGATCTAGTAGGATCATTGATCGATGCACCTACTCACTGATCTTGTCTCTTACACTTCTTTGTTAACCCGATACTCAAAGCATCAAAAATCAATCAAAACATAATATTAGTTCTTGCGATCATAGAGTACCATAGAACATATTATAGATAACCTTTAACTAACTTCGCAACTCATAATTAAATTGAACTGCTTCATACCAAATCTTTTATTGAGCCTATATACTACTACCTGCTCAACCATATTATCTAATTTTCATTGTTTCCTTTGGTATAGAAAATATGTGTTGGGAGACCATATAAAATTAGTATAATTTCCATAAATGGAAAAATACTAATAATGTGTAATAGAATCTCTTTCCCAATAATCTCCCCCTTTGTCATTGATGACAACACATAGAGAAAATAACTAAGTGTTCCAAGAAAAATGCCAAGCTCCAAAGTTTTCTATTCTAACCAAAAATACATGCCCCCCCTGAGCTAATTAATCCATTTCAACTAACTTCACAACTCATAAAATTTAAACTAAACTTATTCATACCAAATCTTTTATCGAACCTATATACTATTGCCTACTCAACCATATTATCTAATTTTCATTGTTTCCTTTGGTATAGAAAAAATATGTTGGGAGACCATATGAAATGAGTATAGTTTCCATAAATGGAAACATACTAATAATTCATACAATCTCCCCCTTTGGCATTGATGACACTACTTTGATAAAAATAACTAAGTGTTCCAAGAAAAATGCCAAGCTCTAAAATTTTCTCTTCTAACCAAAAATACATGCTCCCCCTGAGCTAATCAATCCATTTTTATCTCCTTATCTCTTCCCCTTTGAAATCAATGGAAAAGGAAGGAACAACACCAAAATTTGACTACCAAAATCCTATAGCATCTTCCTATATACATAGTTATATAAAGTGTACTTACAAAATTTTAAAAATATCTAAAAAGTTTCTCTTTAGAGCTACAAAATGAACATCCCAACTTTTCTTCAATCTCTCAGTAATTTGAATCATCCCAAAAAAATCATATGCAAAATTCTCTGATTCACCTACATCAAGTGCATCTAGATGTTCATGTGCTGCAATATATTCTTTCATACCTCTTGTCAAAATATCGAGCTTAGGAATAATTTGATTAATCAACTCTCCAATATTTGCCTTCATTATTTCCTTCTCATTAACAAGGGTTTTAATCTTATCATTCATTTTAGTCACCAGAGCTACATGTGTGAAAGCTAAATCCCTTAGAGGGTCATATCCTTGTGAAATATCAGTTAGTTTAGCTTCACTCTCCTTAACTATCTTATCAATAAATTAGCTACACATTTGGGATCATTAGTACATGACTGATATATTTTGTTACCTACTCCCAAAGAGTCTTTTAATCCTTGAATACCAATGACCAATGATTCCTTTTCCCTCACAATCATCACATTCATCTGATTAAACCTTCTTGCATTCAATTCATTCTATACTTCTACCGTAGCTAATTTTTCAATAGATTGAAAATGTGAGTCAACTGTATCCATTAGTCCTTCTATATGGCTAGATGTGGAGTCACTCTAATCTAATGCATAGTCTGGCATGAATTTACTGAATACATTTTTTTCCCTTGTTAAAATTTTATTTCCTTTCTCACTAGATTTCAAGATACGCTCTCTTGTTTTTTGCATGAGCAACTAAAGCAAGTCCCATCAACTAATCATCATTAAGCGTATGCAATTCAATCAAAACTTATAATTGCACATTAGTGATCTCTTTTCCTAACAATTTATGGATTTCCTTTCCAGTGTCTCTTGCCTCCAATTTTTCATCCTTTACTTCCTTAATCTTCTCAAAGTTATACTCGTCCATAGATTCTAGCTTAGTTTTGATCTCATCTTATTTTTGATCATTTGTATGAGTTAATTATGCATCAAGATGTCATTCATTAGGATCAATAGGTATTTCATCTGTATTCTCCTCCTATGCTCCGATGAACTCCTTATATTGATCTTCTATTACTGTAGCTTTATAGTTCCTTACACCAGGAATATCTTCTTCATTGTCCTCACCTTTAGAAAGTGATATGGTTACACCATAAATAAATAAATATGGTTATGTAATTATGGAGTAAAAACTTGTAGAATCCCGAGTTACCTTCTTGTCTTCCTTCAGTGCAAGACCTTCATGTTGATTCTTTGAAATATTTTTACTCATCACTTCCTCTGTTTCCTCAACAACCTCATCAATCTTTCTGCTCATAATCAAGTTTATTCTTGTTTTGGTCAACAATTATCTTTTTTCTTCCTCAAGGAGTTTCTTATGGCCTTTAGTTATGATGACCGAACATAGCTTGTTCATTACTCATCTTTTTTTTTCATTTTCCTCTAATACAATGAATCTCCTTTCCTCTAGTTTGGTAAACAGATCATCAAGGATTTCCACTTTGATTTCAACAATTTCTCTATTGAATCTATTCAGATAATTTACATTTTGTCCCTCTAACTTTCTCTTTTCTTCTTCATTATACTTATGATAATACTTATTTACTTGAAATAGGATGCCATACTTAACTAAGTGATTTATTACTTCATAGAATGGTGGCTTACCAATTGTAACTTCTTCAAGTACTTTTCCAACCACCACTTTCGATTCTTTAGCTCCTTAAGTCCTCAACTTCTTCTTGGATTCATCAAATTATGTGGATTCATCTCTATCTTTTTATTTCTCTCTCTTCCTAGTAGGTTTAAATCCTTTTCTTGTTGATTCTGAAACTTTCTTCAATTTTTCTTCTTTTGGTGGATCGAATTTTTGTGTAGATGGTTTATATGTCATTATCTTCTTTGAAGTATATTCCTCAAATTCTTTCATAGAGCTCATAGTAAATTTTTTCTTGAATGGTATGTAGGGAGGGGGTCCATCATCATCATCCAATACATGAATATGATTATCTTTTGTTTCTTTCTTCTTCTCCTCTTTCAACTTTGTCATAGCTTCTGCCAATTTCTATTTGGGAAAACCCATCCTTTCTCCCATAATTTCAACTTATCTTCTAACTCTCCTCTTCATAGATGTCTTATTCATTGCAAGATGTACCTCAAGTCTCTTTTCTTTGTATGTACCAAATATCTTTTCATTTGGGTCAACTGCTTTCTTCCAAAGATCTTCCACATGTTCCAAAATTATAAGATCAACTTCATAAAACATTGGTAAAATCCCAGAATTTCTTGGCTCCACTACTTCCATTTCAAATTCATCAAAGTTAGTTCTATAAAATATTGTTGGAAACTGTAATTGAAGCAATTGTTGTATTGTCACTAATGTCAAACCTTAACTGGTAAGACTGTTGCTATCTAAGAAAGTACTATATCTATTTGATTATTGAGAAGGATTAGCTTGGCAAGGTTGATAACAATAGCACCTAAGGAAAGGTTGAGTTATCTTGATACTTCAATGAGTACTTGATTATATGGCACAATGATAAGATAATGTATTGCTTATCTAAGTAAGAAGGAAGACTAAACAAGTAGGCTTAACCCAGTAAAAGTGAAGAAATCTAGTTTAAGTTGAGTGATGTTAGTGTCGACTGAGCCAGTATATGCTGAGTAAATTCAGTGTTGACTGAACATCAGTTAATTGCCAAGGAAGACAATATTAGCCAAGGAAACAATTTTAGTGGTGATCGGGCTACCCAGTGAAGACCGAGGAGTTGAACACAGTATTGACCAAGCGTTAGTAATTTACATTTGAGGAAGAATTCAGATTCCTAGCCGACATAGTTAAATTCTCGGATTATGTAAATCATGTTGACTTTATTTATTGATTGTATAAAAGCATTTAATGCACTGTAAACCATTTTATTGTAATTCCATAAAGAGATTTGAGATGTTTCTAGAAGGATAGATGAAGAACATAAAGTTGGAAGGATTTGATGAATCTGACCTAACCCTAAGATCTATGGAGGAGATTAAGCGAAAAAAGTTGGATCGACCTAATTGAGGAAGTATTAAGGAAACCTAAGCATGAGGTTGAGAAGGAGAGGATGCTAGAGTTATTGTTGATGTTATTGACTGTATAAGAAGAAAAGGTTGAAGGAGAAGAAGTGATTGCTTGAAGGGATTTTTGAGCAGATCAGTGATGGAGATGGAAAAGGATCACAGTCAGTAAGCTAGCATATGTGTATGAAATTGGATCTGTTATTTGCAAAGTGAGTTGTATGTTTTGAGATCAAACACTGATGTTAATTTCTAACCATTATATCAGTTTTAAATCCTTTAATCAAGGTTGACCTAACAGTCATTTGTATAAATCCTTTGAACAAGGTTGCATTCTAATAGAATATATGTAAGTCCTATAACAAGGTGCACTTTTAACATAGTGGTTGAAATCCTTTAACCGGGTCACACCTAACAGTGTGTTTGTAACCTTTGACAGGGTTGGATTTTCACAGAGCTCACTCCAGAAGAGTGAAAATATCAGTAACATGTTACAAAGTGGTTTTTCCCAAATTGGGTTTCCACTATAAATCTTGTTGTTAATGCTTGTGTAAATGTTTTGGTTTGAAAATTTTCTATGTTTTGCAAGTTAAATACTATTGGATAGTGGACTGCACTATTATATGTTTCTGTTATGTATTCAGTAATGACCGAGTAGCTGTTGGTTGTTAGATTTGATTTTTTGAAGAGTTTTGAAAGTTTATTTATACATATGGACTTGAGAACAACTGATTCACCCCCCCTTCCCCTCTTTGTTGTTCTAAATCATATTAACAATTGGTATCAGAGCTATTGGTGCTTACAGAGAACAAGTTTAAAGGTACTTGAAGTAAATGATCAGGATGTATAAGAAGGAGGTACCGAAGCTAAATAAGGAGAACTTCCTTGCATGGAAAAGTTTGATGAAGCTGCATCTAGCTAGTATTGGTGATTCAGTAAAGTATTATGTTGAGCATGATTATGTTACACTTGTTTTACCTCTGACTGCCGAGGAGATGAGAGATAAAAAAGAGCATAATCAAGTAATGTTGGAGATTACATCTTCCATAAGCTATCCCAAATTTGAAGACATCAAAGACTGCACTAATGCAAAGCAAACATGGGACACTCTTGCAAACATCTATGGTGGCAACATAAATGTACTAAGGGAAAATGCTGAAAGCCTAAGAGGTAAATTTGATGAAATAAAAATGCAAGAAGGTGAGAATATTGCTAAATATTGTGGTAGAATAAAAGTTGTAAATGCTATTAATGGAACTATTAAAGATGAAACTATTATAGGAAAATTATTGAGAACTTTGCATCTTATTTATGCCATCAAAATTTTTGCAATTCAAGAATCTAGATGTAACCCTGGAAATGCTCCTACTTTGGAAAGTCTTGTTGGTAAGCTTACTACTTTTGAGCTTTCTAACTATGATAACATCACTATTTCTAATGTTGAATCTGCATTTAAGTCACGAATGGTTCTGAGAAAGTCAAAGAAAGAGAAAGAAATATGCACCAGTGAGAGTGAAAGTGAAAGTGACACCTTTGATGAAGAAGTTGAGGATCTTGAAGCTCTTATGGCCAGAAGATTGAAAAGGGGAAAAGGAAAGTATAAAGGTAAACTCCCTATTATATGTTTCTCATGTAATTTAAAGTTGGTCATATCACTGCAAGATGTCCTGACAGGGATGACAAGGAGGAAGAAAGAGATAGAAAGCATAAAGACAAAAGAGAAGACAGAGGTTACTGAAGGTATAAGGACTACAAAGGAAAAGGTAAGAAATCCTACTATATTGCTAAATAAGAGACTGACACTGATAGTGATGATTTTGAAATTGAGGTAGTCTATGTTGCTATGAAAGATGAGTCTGGTGAGGATGAGAAAATTGCACTGATATCCTATGTGAACAAAAATGATAAGTGGATTATTGACAATGGTTGCTCATGCCACATGACTGGTGACAAAAGTAAGTTTGATAATTTATATCATTACAAAGGTAGAAGTGTTAAATTTGGTAATGATGCACCATGTCATGTTAGGGGTAAAGGATTGATTAAGATGACTAATAAGATCACTTGTGAAAATGCTTATTGGGTTGAAGGTCTTAACTATAATCTTCTAAGAATTGCACAACTTAATAGCACTGGCTACCTAGTGGAATTTCATCACAGGAAGGCCAAAATATTTGATACCACTGGTGAACTGATTGGAAGTGGAGAACATACAAGAGGTAATTTGTTCTATCTATAGCTATCTGAAGAGACATGTATGATTGCACAACTTGATGATATATGGTTATGGCATACATGGCTATGTCATGTTAACTTTGATAATCTCATAGAAATTAGTAAAAAGAAGAAAGTGAGAGGACTACTGAGATTGAAGAAACCTAAGAATGTAATGTGCAAACAATGTCAGTTGGGTAAGATGACAAAGTCTAGTTTCAAGAGCAAGACTTTTACTTCTGAGAATGCTTTAGATTTGGTTCATACCAACCTTTGTGGACCTATGGATGTACAAAGCTATTGTGGTGCTAGATATTTTATTCTCTTTGTTGATGATTACACCAGAATGATGAATGTAATGTTCTTAAAAGAAAAATCTGATGGTTTTCAATTTTTTTAAGTGGTATTTGGCTAAGGTTGAAAAGGAGATAGGTAGGAACCTGAAGTGTTTGAGATCTGACCGAGGTGGATAATTCATATCCAATGAGTTTAATTTGTTTTGTAATGATAGAGGGATCAAGAGATAGATGTTTGCACCTAGAACACCTCCACATAACAGTATAGCAGAGAGAGGGAACATATCTATCATGGATTGTGCAAGGACACTGATGATCGAGAAGAATGTTGCACAAAAGTACTGGAGAGAAGCTATAAGTATAAATGTTTATACTCTTAACCGAGTACAGATCAAAAAAGATACAAATATTACACCTTATGAGTTATGGCATGGGTATGCACCTAATGTAAAGTACTTTAGAATTTTTGGAAGCAAATGCTATATACTAAAAGACAATAGGAATGGAAAATTTGATGCTAAAAGTGATGAGGGAATATTCCTAGGCTATTCCACAAAAAGTAAATCCTACAAGTGTTTGAACTCTAACACTAACAAAATTTTGGAAAGTGTAAATGTCAAAGTTGATGAGTATACAGAGAAAAATGAACAGGAAAGCAAGAGAGAACCAGAAGATTATAGATCTTTTGTATATATAGAAGAAGGAGAGGCAAGTGACAAAGTTGCACATGATGCAGAGTCTCAGGTAAGCAATGTCGAGCATCAGGGAAACAATGTCAAGCGACAAGAACAACATGTCGAGAGATAGGAGAATGCTGTCAAGTATCAGGAAGAGGTTGCCGAGCATTTAGAAGCTGAATATGACAATCTTGTTGGTGAGCCTAAAAAGAAAGAAGAACCTATTTTGGCATAATATGGAAGGAGACATCACAAGCCTGAACAAATCATTGGAGACAAAGAAACTAGAGTTCTAACCAGAAGCAAGTTAAGAGACCCTACATGTTTACTATGTGAATTTGAGCCTAAGACAACAAGGGAGGCATTAGAAAATGAAGACTAGATCCAAGCAATGAATGAGGAGATAGACCAAATAGAGAAGAATGATACTTGGACTCTGGTGCCGAGACCAGAAAACAAAAATGTCATTGGAACAAAATGGGTGTTCATAAATAAGCTGAATAAACATGGACAAATCACAAGGAACAAAGCAAGGCTGGTATGCAAAGGCTACACACAAGAAGAAGGAATAGATTATGGGGAAACATTTTCCCCTGTTGCAAGATTGGAAGAAGTAAGAACTTTACTTGCATATTCTACCTACAAAGATTTCAAGGTATACCAAATGGATGTCAAGTCTGCATTTTTAAATGGTATATTAGAAGAAGTGTACATTGAATAACTAGAAGGATTTGTTTATCCAAACAAGAGACACATGGTTTGCAAATTGAATAAGGTGTTGTATGGACTAAAGCAAGCCCCCAGAGCATGGTATGAGAGGCTGCACAACTACCTAATACAAATTGGATTCTCAAGTAAAGAAGGTAAAGAAATCTTGTTGGCTAAGATTTTTGTAGATGATATTATATTTTGTGGACAAGATGCCCTGTGTAAGAAATTTTCAAATGAAATGCAAACTGAATTTGAAATGAGTATGTTTGGGGAGATAAAATTCTTTGTTGGTTTACAAGTATATTAGATGGAGAAAGGTATTTTCATCACCCAGTCTAAATATGTTCATGAGATATTGAAAACCTTTGGAATGGAGGATTCAAGGCCAGTAAGTACTCCCATGGCTGCTAGAAAAAAATTATCTGAGAATGATGATGCTGCTGAAGTAAACCAAACTTTGTATAGTCCATGATTGGAAAACTGCAGTATGTTGTTCATAGCCAATCAAATATTTCTCTAGTAGTTGGGATTATGGCAAGATTCTCTGCCAATCCTAATGAAACTCACATGATGGTTGTCAAAAGAATAATGAGATATTTGAAAGGGATTGTAGATTATGGATTGCACTACAAGAAGCATGAAAGATTTGAACTAAGAGTGTATACTGATGTTGATTAGGCAGGAAATGTGGATGACTAAAAAAGTACTAGTGGTGGAGCTTTCTTTCTTGGACAAAGATTAGTTTCCTAGACAAGAAAGAAACAAAATTGCATTTCCCAATCTACAACAGAAGCCGAGTATGTGGCTGTAGTAGTGAACGGTTCAAACTTGGTATGGATAAAGAAATTGTTGGTAGGCATGAAAGAAGAGATCATTGAACTAGTTGTCATCTACTGTGACAACACAAGTGCTATCAACATATCTAAGAATCCAATGATCCACACAAAGACCAAACACATCGCCATCAAGTATCATTACTTGAGGGAATTGGTACAAGATAAAGAGGTCAGAATGGAATATGTGAATACAAAGGAACAACTAGCAGACATATTAACTAAAGCTTTACCTAAAGAAGCTCATGAATATCTGAGAAGAAAATTAGGGGTTCTTCCCCTAACTGAGGTTGCCTAGTCAAGCTAGGAGCACTACATCAAATGTGTTGCAAATATTATCTGACAAATTGATGCAGAGAAATGTCACACTTTAGGAGTAGCCTAGAGTTGTGAAAACTACAACAAAGCTGATAATCAGTCATAAGCAAAAAGATGATAGAGGGAGAAATATTGTTACTGAACTGACAAGATGACATCTACATCTAAAGGATGTATGTTTTAGTTGCTGCTTTGGCATTATTGTCAAAGAGGGAGATGAACAAGATGAAAACACATGGTGAGATTTCATGGAAGATCAAGCAAGAGGGAGAAATTCAGAAGAAAGAATGTTACTATGTGGAAGGTCATGTAAGCAATTCTAAATCAGAATGAAGCTAAGGATATTATAAATATTTTTGATTGACAGATAAGTTTTGAATTGGTTGGTGATTCATGTGTTATTCATATGGTGTTGCCATCAATGCCAAAGAGGGAGATTATTGGAAACTATAATTGAAGCAATTGTTGTATTGTCATTGATGTCAAACCTTAACTGGTAAGACTATCTCTATCTATGAAAGTACTATATCTATTTGATTATTGAGAAGGATTAGGGCAAGGTTGATAAATATAGCACCTAAGGAAAGGTTGAGTTATCTTGATACTTCAATGAGTACTTGATTATGTGGCACAATGATAAGATAATGTATTGCTTATCTAAGTAAGAAGGAAGACTAAACAAGTAGGCTTAACCAAGAAAAAGTGAAGAAATCTAGTTTAAGCCAAGTGATGTTAGTGTCGACCAAGCCAGTATACGCCGAGTAAATTTAGTGTTGACCGAACATCAGTTAATTGTTGAGGAAGATAGTATTAGTCAAGGAAATAATTTTAGTGGTGACTGAGCTACCCAGTGAAGATCGAGGAGTTGAACATAGTATTGACCGAGTGTCAATAATTTACATTTGAGGAAGAATTCAAATTCCTAGCTGACATAGTTGAATTCTTGGATTATGTAAATCGTGTTCACTTTATTTATTGATTGTATGGAAGCATTTAATGCACTATAAACTATTTTATTGTAATTCCATAAAGAGATTTGAGATATTTCTAGAAGGATAGATGAAGAACATAAAGTTGGAAGGATTCGATGAATCCGACCTAACCCTAAGATCTATGGAGGAGATTAAGCATAAAAAGTTGGATCGACCTTATTGAGGAAGTATTAAGGAAACTTAAGCATGAGGTTGAGAAGGAGAGGGTGCTAAAGTTATTGTTGATGTTATTGACAGTATAAGCAGAAAAGGCTGAAGGAGATGAAGTTGTGATTGTTTGAAGGGATTTCCGAGTAGATCAGTGATGGAGATGGAAAAGGATCATAGTCATTAAGCCAATATATGTGTACAGAATTGGATCTATTATTTGCAAAGTGAGTTGTATGTTTTGAGATCAAACACTGTTGTTGCTTTCTAACCATTGTATCAGTTTTAAATCCTTTAATCAAGGTTGACCTAACAGTCATTTGTATAAATCCTTTGAACAAGGTTGCATTCTAATGGAATGTATGTAAGTCCTATAACAAGGCACACTTTTAACAGAGTGGTTGAAATCCTTTAACCAGGTCACACTTGACAGTGTGTTTGTAACCTTTGACAAGGTTAGATTTTCACAGAGCTCACTTTAGAAGAATGAAAATATCAGTAACATGTTACAAAGTGGTTTTTCCCAAATTGGGTTTCCACTATAAATCCTGGTGTTAATGCTTGTGTGAATGTTTTGTTTGAAAATTTCTATGTTTTGCAAGTTAAATACTATTGGATAGTGGACTGCACTATTATATGTTTCTGTTATGTATTCAATAATGACCAAGAAGCTATTGGTTGTTATATTTGATTTGTTGAAGAGTTTTGAAAGTTTATTTATACATCTGGACCTGAGAACAACTGATTCACCCCGCTCTCTATTTTTCTAAATCATATTAACAAATATATAGTGTCCTCATCTTTCTCAATTAGTTGTCTTAGAATCCTCCATCTCAATTGCGTTTGTTCTTGAAATGTCTTGATGTATACCTAGAGTTTTCTTCTCCTAGTTTCATTATCAAGAATTAGGTAGTAATTAGTGAGCTAGTTTGAAACTAGTATATCCTTCCTCCATGTTATGTCACTGAACCATGGAAATCTTTTCTTAAAGTATAAAAAATATATAAATCACCAATGATCCATACTTAAAAATATCCTTCTTGTCCTTCTTAATATTTTTGAGGTTCTATGTAAGTTATTTTCTCAAGGACTCACACATATCATATTGAATTCCTTCCTTCACCATTCCATAAGGTGTATAGATGATAATGATAGAGATGGAATTATCCCTGGTGGAATGGTAAACCTTGCCGCTGAACACCATAGATGTAAATTTTACATATGGATGCTTGATATCATTAACTGTCATTTCTCTCTTGATCTAGTTTCATCCAATCATATCTGTAACTAGGTTTTATCGAGTTGATTTCAAGGTTGAAACTTTACCACTAGCACAAAATCCAGTTATATATTTGAAAATCTCCTTATTAATATTTTAGGGTCTATATAACCAAATAAACTGATCATTTATTCTACTCAAAATAATTATCATCCACTCTAGTTCATCAAAGGTAATGAACTCTATAATATGAGAGATTTTCATGGTTTGCAATGATTTATATTCCTCCTTCAATTTTTCTTCTTCACAAAATGACTCATATGCCTGTTGAATCACATTCATTCCTAACTCCTAAATGTGGCAATGAATGAATGTATACCTAATATATTTGACATGTAATACTCTCTATGGAAATTTTATTGAAATGCACCTTTTGAATCTTCTTCCATAGATTTAAAGGGTTATTTTTTGAACGAGGTCTATCTTTGAAATCTATTACCATAGGTGTATCCATAATTTCAAAAATTATTTAGTAAGATTTTAAAATGGTAAATAACTTTTACGTCGATGATAGGACTTGTAAATTTGACATTCAGAAATGGTTCATGATTTCTTCTCAAATATTCTTGAGTCTCTCTACAAGCTACTTCACAAGATAAAAAGGTACAAAATGATGTCTCAGAAATCTTTCTTATTCCTTTTAACACTCCATAAATCAATCACAATAAATGTGTCTGAACCCTAACTCATAAAGTTGTTCAAAACTAGTGAAACAAATTCTGCCTGTGATCCATAAATTATGCAAGTGTAACAATAACTTGAAATGAATATAGCATTGGATATTCTTCTGCACTCGTTTTCTCTATGACCAAATTTGTTTCATGTAAAGTATATTCCATTGAATTTTGGTCACCTCATAGGTATCTTCTTTGACTTATTTGTCTAGTTTTTCCCTCATGATCGAGAACTTTCTCCTTTCTCAAAGCCTAATCCATGTTTGTCTCCTACTGCTCTTTGTCTCTCAAGATACTCATAAAGCTCCACTAAATTGGATTTGAATCTCCCTTTAAATTCATTAGATACTTCAATTTGTTTCATTAGAACTTCATTAACCCTTTCAAGTTCTTTCTTATTATATCTAGACTCCTCAAGATCAAGCTGTAGCTAACCAATCTCAAAATTCAGTTTATGAAATTCCTTAGATTTATCTTTCAGGGATTTCTAAAGATTATTCCTTGTCTCAACTTCCTTAGTCATCTTCATCAACATGGCTTACATCTCATGCTTTAAGTTGTCTTTATATTTAGCAAGGTGTTCATATTCATTTGATTCATCTTTTAGGGCTTGTCAATTATCAGTGCTTCCTTTCAATTGTAATTATTCAAAAAGAGCTTTCCTCTTTTATCTAAATTCTTTCAATTCAATGTTCTCTAAATTTGGTTTTTCAAAATCTTTAATAGCAATCAAGAGCTTCTTTTGAATATTGATAGACACTTTTGAATCACCCATCAAGACCTTCCTCAATCTGTTAGACTTATTCTAAGGCACTACACTCTAATACCAATTATTTGTATTGAGGAACACTGAGAAAGGGGATGAATCAGTGTTCGATTCTTCATAACTTTATTAGACTAATTTCATAATCATAAGCTAACCACAATGACAACTAAATAGATACAGAACTAAGTAAGCATCCACAAACTCATGACACAATGATTTCATAGAAAATCAATTAAGGGAAAAACCATGGTGGGGATAGGACCAACAAATATCTCTTCAAAAGTATAGTTAACCTAGTTAAGGGAAATATTAAAAAATGGGAATGCAATAGTATTTAGGGACACTACTTGGATCATACTTCTCAATTACAAAAGAGGGATACAACCCTTATAAAGCTCACCTCTTACAAATAGTCTTGGATTACAATCCAAAATTATGAACTAAAAAGTAGCATCATATATGTCCCGGTACGGTTCCATGCAAGTAAATCAAATAAAATTCAACCTAATCTCTTCAATAATATCTATAAACTTCATATAATATCCTCTTATCATCACACATCAATAGTCATCTCAATGAACACAAAAACTTGAGCTAATATACCTATCATCAAAATATAATAGGTCCACTGTTGGCTCCAATGGAAACATGTGTTACAACATGTGATACCTCAAGAAGTAAATTGATCAAATCTCCATGCTAACCTCTACCAATCTATAAATAACATGTAGAATGTTCACTCTACCAAAATATATGATCAAATACATTAGATCATTGATCCAGTAGGATCACTAATCAATCCACCTACTAAATGGCTATGTGTCTTACACTTCTTTGTCAACCGAATACTCCTAGAATTTAACTCAACCAAAATGTAATATCAACTACTGTGGTCATATATTACAATACTATATATTCCAAACAACGTTAGGCTAACTTCATGACTCATATTTAAATAAAATTTTATATATTGAATCTTTTGTCGAACCTATATACGGTTTCATATTCATCCAGTCTTAGCCAATTTTCATTGTTTCCTTTTCTATAGACAAAATATGTTGCAAGACTATATGAAATGAGTATAGTTTTTGTCAATGACAACATACTACTAATGTGTAACAATGCCTCTTGCCCAATAGAGTAGAAGGTAGAACATTTATTAGAGACGAAAAATGTTTTGATGAAGCTATTCCTATTTTATTGTATAAGGGGAATGAGATATAGTGAAGAGAACAACCAATGATGTCTCTGTTCAAGGAACCATCAAACTATTCTAGGTTGAGGTTGTAGATGTAATCAAGTGATATATCACTCTTGATGGTCATTTTCCCAATATTTTTAGCTATGACTTTGTGATTATGAATCATTTTAACTTGAAAAATACATCTCTATACTCCTGTATCTTTTGTCCTCCCTCAATCATGGTTTTAAATCTCATCACAAAAAACCTTCTATGTTGGTCCTCCATGAGGGCCTAATTCCTCTCATTTTGGAACATGCAAATGGAGCCCTTCTAGTAAAAGGGGCATTGATTTTGTGCAAAATGCTCACTTATACTAAAAGAATATTTCTACTTACCTTGAAGATTCTTTATCTAATGATGAGGTCTACTTTGATTTTATAAAATGAAAACACCCTAAAAAGGATAACTCGAGTTCAAATTGATCACATGGTTTTTAAATCGATGATGATGATTAAGATAATGTCCCCTTTTATGGGTATATGCTAGATTCCTATGATTCAAACTTTGATGTAAAAGGAAAAAGGAAACTACAAGAGTCTTCCAAAATGTCATCTAAGGGGGAGGGAAAAGCCCTTTTTTTATACCACTTAGTGGGTCGTAACAAAAAGGATTTATCTTCATGTGAAGAAAGTGAAAAAGAAAATTGATTTAGACAAGTTTTTAATATGAATGATTTTAGGGACTTTGTTTTGCACCACCTACCTATGGATATTTGGGTGTGGATTTTTATATTGAAACCCTAGTTGAGAATGAAAAATAGACCCCTATGGAAAAGGGCTCCTTTGTAAATGAAATAGGAGATATGAGGAAAAATGTGAATGATTTTATTAATGGCCAATTTGACATTTTTATGTGGTTGATGTTTGAAGTCTATGAAACTAAGGAGAGCATTAACTCCTTCAATGATATAGTGGAGTAGGGGCAAGGTAATTTAATCCTAACCATATTAAATACAACAAAGATTCTTGCCAGTATCTAGAATCTTGCTAAGGACATTGAAAGGCTATGAAAAAGTTGCACAATTAAAAAACTAGGAATTTGTAAGAATTTTTTGAAAAGTTTTAGGAAAAATTAAGAGTGGTCGTGGTAGTTAGTCACACTAGAAGAATTTGTTTCACTAATTTTGAACAACTTTATGAGTTAGGGTTCAGAAACATTTATTGCGATTGATATATATGGAGTGTGAATAGGAATAATTTAAATGCAAGTGTAATAATAACCTGAAATGGATATAGCATTGGATCTTCTTCTGCACTCCTTTTCTCTAAGACCAAATTTGTTTCATGTAATGTATAGTCCATTGAATTTTGGTCGCTTCATAGATATCTTGTTTGATTTATTTGTCTATTTTTATGATAAATTGGTTTTCCCTTATGATCGAGAACTTGCTCCATTCTTGAAGCCTAATCCATGTTTGCATCCTACTACTCTTTGTCTCTCAAGATACTCATCAAGCTTCACTAAATTGGATTTGAATCTCCCTTTAAATTCATTAGATACTCCAATTTATTTCCTTAGAACTTCATTAACCCTTTCAAGTTCTTGCTCATTATATCTAGACTCCTCAAGATCAAGCTGTAGCTAACCAATCTCACAATTCAGTTTATGAAATTCCTCAGATTTATCTTTTAGGGATTTCTAAAGATTCTTCCTTATCTCAACTTCCTTAGTCATCTTCATCAATATGGCTTTACATTGTCTTTATCTTTAGCAAGGTGTTCATATTCATCTGATTCATCTTTTAGGGCTTGTGAATTATCAGTGCTTCCTTTCAGTTGTAATTGTTCAACAAGTTCTTTCCTCTTTTCTCTAGATTCTTTTAGTTAAATATTCTCTTAATTTGGTTTGTCAAAATCTTTAATAGCAATCAAGAGCTTCTTTTGAATATTGATAGACGTTGTTGAATAGGCCATCAAGACCTTCCTCAATCTATTAGACTTATTCTAAGGCACTGGACTTTGATACCAATTATTTGTATTGAGGAACACTGAGAAGGGGGATGAATCAGTGTTTGATTCTTCTTAACTTTATTAGACTTATTGCATAATCTAACCACAATAAAAACTAAATAGATATATAACTAAGTAAGCATCCACAAACTTATGATACAATGATTTTGCATAGAAAACCTGTTAAGGGAAAAACCATGGTGGGGATAGGACCCACAAATATCTCTTCAAAATATAGTGAACCTAGGTAAGGGAAATATTACAAAATGGGAATGCAATAGCATTAGGCACACTACTTGGTTCATAGTGCTCAATTACAAAAGAGGGATACAACCCTTATAAACCTCACTTCTTACAAAATAGTCTTGGGCTACGATCCAAAATTATGAACTGAGAAGTAGCATCATATACATGCCCTGGTACGGTTCCATGCAAGTAAATAAAATAAAATTCAACCTAATCTATTCAATAATATCTATAAACTTCACATAATATCCTCTTATCATCACACCTCAATAGTTATCTCAATCAACACCAAACGTTGAGCTTACATACCTATCATCAAAATATAATAGGTCCATTGTTGGCTCTGATGGAAAAGTGTGTTACAAGATGTGATACCTCAAGAAGTAAATTGATTAAATCTCCATGCTAACCTATACCAATCTATAAATAACATGTAGCATGTTGGCTCTACCTAAATATATGATCAAATTGATCAGATCATCGATCTAATAGCATCACTAATTAGTCCACCTATTAAATGGCTTTATGTCTTACTCTTCTTTGTCAACCCAATACTCATAGAATATAAACTCAACCAAAATATAATATCAACTACTATGGTCATATATTACAATACTATATTTCGAAACAACCTTCAACTAACTTCATGACTCATATTTAAATAAAACTTTATATTGAATCTTTTGTCGAACCTATATACTGTTGCATATTCATCCACTCATAGCCAATTTTCATTTTTTCCTTTTCTATCGACAAAATATGTTGTGAGACCATATGAAAGGAGTATAGGTTGCATCAATGACAACACACTACTAATGTGTAACAATGTCTCTTTCCCAATAGAGTGGAAGGTAGAACATTTATTAGAGACCAAAAATGTTTTGATGAAGCTATCCCCATTTTACTTAAATAAGTGGAATGAGATATAGTGAAGAGAACAACCAATGACGTCTTTGGTCAAGGAACTTCAAACTACTCTGGGTTGAGGTTGTAGATGTAATCAAGTGAGATCACTCTTGATGGTCATTTTCCCAATATTTTTAGCTATCACTTTGTGATTATGACTCATTTTCACTATGAAAAATGCATCTCTACGCTCCTTTATCTTTTATCCTCCCTCAATCATGGTTTTAAATCTCATCACAAAAAACCTTCTGCATTGGTCCTCCATGAGGGCCTAATTCCCCTCATTCTAGAACATGTAAATGGAACCATTATAGTAAAAAGGGCATTGATTTTGTGCAAAATGCTCACTTATATTAAGAGAATATTTCTACTCACCTTGAAGATTCTTTATCTAATGATGAGGTCTACTTAAATTTTGTAAAAAGAAAACACCCTAAAAAGGATAACTCAAGTCCAAATTGATCAAATGGTTTTTAATTGGATGGTGATGATTCAAATAATGTCCCCTTTTATTGGTATATGCTAGATTCCTATGATTGAAAATTTGATGTAAAAGGAACAAGGAAACTAGAAGATTCTTCCAAAATGTCATCTAAGGGGAAGGGAAAAGCCCTTGTTTTATTCCACTTCGCAGGTCGTAACAAAAAGATTTGTCTTCATGTGAAGAAAGTGAAAAAGAAAATTGATTTAGACAAGTTTTTAATATGAATGATTTTACAGACTTTGTTTTGCACTCCCTAACTTGGGATATTTGGGTGTGGATTTTTATATTGAAACCCTAGTTGAGAATGAAAAATAGACCCCTATGGAAAAGGGCTCCTTTGTCAATGAAATAGGAGATATGACAAAAAAATTGAATGATTTTATTAATGGCCAATTTGACATTTTTATGTGGTTGATGTTTGAAGTCTATGAAACGAAGGAGAGCATTAACTCCTTCAATGATATAGTGGAGTAGGGGCAAGGTAATTTAACCCCAACCATTTTAAATACACCAAAGATTCTTGCTAAGGACATTAAAAGGCTATGAAAAAGCTGCACGATTAAAAAATTAGGAATTTGTAAGAATTTTTTCAAAATGTTTAGGAAAAATTAAGAGTGGTCGTGGAAGTTAGTCACACTAGCAGATTTTGTTTCACTAGTTTTGAAAAACTTTATGAGTTAGGGTTCAGACACATTTATTGCTATTGATTTATGGAGTGTGAAAAGGAATAACTTATGCAAGTGTAATAATATCCTAGCATGGATATAGCATTGGATCTTCTTCTGCACTCCATTTCTCTAAGACCAAATTTGTTTCATGTAAAGTATATTCCATTGAATTTTGGTCGCCTCATAGGTAACTTCTTTGATTTATTTGTCTAGTTTTATGATAAATTGGTTTTCCCTCATGATCAAGAACTTTATCCTTTCTCAAAGCCTAATCCATGTTTGTTTCCTACTGCTCTTTTTCTCTCAAGATGCTCATCAAGCTTCAGTAAATTGGATTTGAATCTCCTTTTAAATTAATTAGCTACTCCAATTTATTTCCTTAGAACTTCATTAACCCTTTCAAGTTCTTGCTCATTATATCTAGACTCCTCAAGATCATGTTGTAGCTAACCAATCTCACAATTCAGTTTATGAAATTCCTCAGATTTATCTTTCAGGGATTTCTAAGGATTCTTCCTTGTCTCAACTTTCTTAGTCATCTTCATCAACATGGCTTAATTATCATTCTTTAAGTTGTCTTTATCTTTAGCGAGGTGTTCATATTCATCTGATTAATTATTTAGGGCTTGTGAATTATCAGTGCTTCCTTTCAGTTGTAATTGTTCAACAAGAAATTTCCTCTTTTCTCTAGATTCTTTCAGTTCAATGTTCTTTGAATTTGGTTTGTCAAAATCTTTAATAGCAATCAACAGCTTCTTTTGAATATTGATAGACACTTTTGAATCACCCATCAAGACCTTCCTCAATTTGTTAGACTTATTCTAAGGCACTACACTCTGATACCAATTATTTGTATTGAGGAATACTGAGAAGGGGGATGAATCAGTGTTTGATTCTTCTTAACTTTATTAGACTATTTGCACAATCATAAGCTAACCACAATGAAAAATAAATAGATACAGAACTAAGTAAGCATCCAAAAACTCATGACACAATGATTTTTCATAGAAAAATAGTTAAGGGAAATACCATGGTTATAAACCTCACTTCTTACAAATAGTCTTAGGCTACAATCCAAAATTATGAACTAAGAAGTAGTATCATATATGCCCTGATATGGTTCCATGCAAGTAAATCAAATAAAATTCAACCTAATCTCTTCAATAATATCTATAAACTTCACATAATATCCTCTTATCATCACACATCAATAGTCATCTCAATCAACACAAAAACTTGAGCTTATATACCTATCATCAAAATATAATAGGTCTACTGTTGGCTCTAATGGAAATGTGAGTTACAACATGTGATACTTGAAGAAGTAAAGTGATCAAATCTCCATGCTAACCTCTACCAATCTATAAATAACTTGTAGCATGTTGGCTCTACCAAAATATATGATCAAATCGATCAAATCATCGATCCAGTAGGCTCACTAATCAATCCACCTACTAAATGGCTCCATGTCTTACACTTCTTTGTCAACCCAATACTCATAGCATATAAACTCAACTAAAATGTAATATCAACTACTGTGGTCATATATTACAATACTATATATTCCAAACAACCTTTAACTAACTTCACAACTCATATTTAAATAAAACTTTATATTGAATCTTTTGTCGAACCTATATACTGTTGCATATTCATCCATTCTTAGCCAATTTTCATTGTTTCCTTTTCTATCGACAAAATATGTTGCGAGACCATATGGAATGAGTATAGTTTCCATCAATGACAACATACTACTAATGTGTAACAATGTCTCTTGCCCAATAGAGTGGAAGGTAGAACATTTATTAGAGACCAAAAATGTTTTGATGAAGTTATTCCCATTTTATTTAAATAAGGGGAATGAGATATAGTGTTCAGAGAACAACCAATGATGTCTTTGGTCAAGGAACTATCAAACTACTTTGGGTTGAGGTTGTAGATGTAATCAAGTGATATATATCACTCTTGATGGTCATTTTCCTAATATTTTTAGCTCTCACTTTGTGATTATGAATCATTTTCACTATGAAAACTGCATCTCTATGCTCCTTTATCTTTTCTCCTCCCTCGATCATGATTTTAAATATCATCACAAAAAACCTTCTGTATTGGTCATCCATGAGGGCCTAATTCCTCTCATTCTGGAACATGCAAGTGGAACCCTTCTAGTAAAAAGGGCATTGATTTTGTGCAAAATGCTCACTTATATTAAGAAAATATTTCTACTCACCTTAAAGATTCTTTATCTAATGATGAGGCCTACTTTGATTTTGTAAAAAGAAAACACCCTAAAAAGGATAACTCGAGTCCAAATTGATCACATGGTTTTTAAATGGATGATGATGATTCAAATAATGTCCCCTTTTATTGGTATATGCTGGATTCCTATGATTCAAAATTTGATGTAAAAGGAAAAAGGAAACTATAAGAGTCTGCCAAAATGTCATCTAAGGGGAAGGAAAAAGCCCTTTTTTTATTCCACTTAGTGGGTCATATCAAAACTATTTATCTTCATGTGAAGAAAGTGAAAAAGAATATTGATTTAGACAAGTTTTTAATATGAATGATTTTAGGGAATTTGTTTTGCACCCCCTACCTAAGGGTATTTGGGTGTGGATTTTTATTTTCAAACCCTAGTTGAGAATGAAAAATTGACCCCTATGGAAAAGGGCTCCTTTTGTCAATGAAATAGGAGATATGAGGAAAAATGTGAATGATTTTATTAATGGCCAATTTAACATTTTTATGTGGTTGATCTGTTTGAAGTCTATGAAACTAAAGAGAGCATTAACTCCTTCAATAATATAGTGGAGTAGGGGCAAGCTAATTTAACCTTAACCATGTTAAATACAACAAAGGTTCTTGCCAGTATCTAGAATCTTGCTAAGGACATTGAAAGACTATGAAAAACCTGCACGATTAAAAAACTAGGAATTTGTAAGAATTTTTTGCAAAGGTTTAGGAAAAATTAAGAGTGGTGGTGGCAATTAGTCAAACTAGCAGAATTTGTTTCACTAGTTTTGAACAACTTTTTGAGTTAGGGTTCAGACACATTTATTGCGATTGATTTATGGAGTTTGAAAAGGAATAATTTATGCAAGTGTTATATCAACCTGAAATGGATATAGTATTTGATCTTCTTCTGCACTCCTTTTCTCTAAGACCAAATTTGTTTCATGTAAAGTATATTCCATTGAATTTTGGTCGCCTCATAGGTATCTTCTTTGATTTATCTATCTACTTTTCTAATAAATTGGTTTTCCCTCATGACCGAAAACTTTCTCCTTTCTCAAAGCCTAATCCATGCTTGTCTCCTACTACTCTTTGTCTCTCAAGAGACTCATCAAGCTTCACTAAATTGGATTTAAATCTCCCTTTAAATTCATTAGCTACTCCAATTTATTTCCTTAGAACTTCATTAACCCTTTCAAGTTCTTGCTCATTATATCTAGACTCCTCAAGATCAAGCTATAGCTAACCAATCTCACAATTTAGTTTATGAAATTCCTCAGATTTATCTTCCTGGGATTTCTAAAAATTCTTCCTAGTCTCAACTTCCTTAGTCATCTTCATCAACATGGCTTACATCTCATGCTTTAAGCTGTCTCTATCTTTAGCAAGGTGTTCATATTCATCTAATTAATCTTTTAGGGATTGTGAATTATCAGTGCTTCCTTTCAGTTGTAATTGTTCAACAAGAGGTTTCCTCTTTTCTCTAGATTCTTTCAGTTCAACATTCACTGAATTTGGTTTGTGAAAATATTTAATAGAAATCAAGAGCTTCTTTTGAATATTTCTAGACACTTTGGATCACCCATCAAGACCTTCCTCAATCTATTATAATTATTCTTGGGCACTAGACTCTGATACCAATTATTTGTATTGAGGAACACTGAGAAGGGGGATGAATCGGTGTTTGATTCTTCTTAACTTTATTAGACTAATTGCTTAATCAGAAGCTAACCACAATGAAAACTAAGTAGATATAGAACTAAGTAAGCATCCACAAACTCATGAGACAATGATTTTGCATAGAAAACTAGTTAAGGGAAAAACCATGGTGGGGATAGGACCCACAAATATCTCTTAATAAATATAGTTAACCTAGTTAAGGGAAATATTACAAAATGGGAATGCAATAGCATTTAGGCACACTACTTGGATCATCGTTCTCAATTAAAAAAGAGGGATACAACCCTTATAAACCTCACTTCTTACAAATATTCTTTGGCTACAATCCAAAATTATGAACTGAGAAGTAGCATCATATATGCCCTACTACGGTTTCATGCAAGTAATCAAATAAAATTCAACCTAATCTCTTCAATAATATCTATAAAATTCACATAATATCCTCTTATCATCACACATTAATATTCATCTCGATCAACACAAAAATTGGAGCTTATATACCTATCATCAAAATATAATAGGACCACTGTTGGCTCCAATGGAAAAGTGTATTACAACATGTGATACCTCAAGAAGTAAATTGATAAAATCTCCATGCTAATCTCTACCAATATATAAATAACATCCAGCATGTTGACTCTACCAAAATATATGATCTAATCAATCAGATCATCGATCCAATAGGATCACTAATCAATCTACCTACTAAATGGTTTTGTGTCTTACACTTCTTTGTCAACCCAATACTCATAGCATATAAACTCAACCAAAATATAATATCAACTACTATGGCCATATATTACAACACTATATATTCCAAACAACCTTCAACTAACTTCATGACTCATATTCAAATAAAACTTTATATTGAATCTTCTGTCGAACCTATATACTGTTGCATATTCATCCACTCTTAGCCAATTTTCATTGTTTCCTTTTCTATTGACAAAATATGTTGCAATACCATATGAAATGAGTATAGTTTCCATCAATGACAACATACTACTAATGTGTAACAATGTCTTTTGCCCAATAGAGTGGAAGGTAGAACATTTATTAGAGACCAAAAATGTTTTGATGAAGCTATTCCCATTTTATTTAAATAAGGGCAATGAGATATACTGAAGAGAACAATCAATGACATCTTTGGTCAAGGAACCATCAAACTACTCTCGGTTGAGGTTGTAGATGTAATAAAGTGATATGTCACTCTTGATGGTCATTTTCAAAATAAGTTTAGCTATCACTTTGTGATTATGAATCATTTTCACTATGAAAAATACATCTCTATGATCCTTTATGTTTTCTACTCCCTCAATCATGGTTTTAAATCTCATCACAAAAACCCTTCTACATTGGTCCACCATGAGGGCCTAATTTCTCTAATTCTAGAACATACAAATGGAACCCTTCTAGTAAAAAGGGCATTGATTTTGTGAAAAATGCTCATTTATATTAAGAGAATATTTCTACTCACTTTGAAGATTCTTTATCTAATGATGAGGCCTACTTTGATTTTGTAAAAGGAAAACATGCTTAAAAGGATAACTCGAGTCCAAATTGATCACATGGTTTTTAATTGGATGATGATGATTCAGATAATGTCCCCTTTTATTGGTATATGTTGGATTCCTATGATTCAAACTTTGACGTAAAAGGAAAAAGGAAACTAGAAGAGTCTTCCAAAACATCATCTAAGGAGAAGGGAAAAGCCCTTGTTTTATTCCATTTAGTGGGTCGTAACAAAAAGATTTATCTTCATGTGAAGAAAGTGAAAAAGAAAATTGATTTAGACAAGGTTTTAATATGAATGATTTTAGGGACTTTGTTTTGCACACCTACCTAGGGATATTTGGGTGTGGATTTTTATATTGAAACCCTAGTTGAGAATGAAAAATAGGCCCCCCTATGGAAAAGGGTTCCTTTGTCAATGAAATAGGAGATATGAGGAAAAATGTGAATGATTTTATTAATGGCAAATTTGACATTTTTATGTGGTTGATGTTTGAAGTCTATGAAACTAAGGAGATCATTAACTTCTTCAATGATATAGTGGAGTAGGGGCAAGGTAATTTAACCCCAACCATGTTAAATACATAAAAGATTCTTTCCAGTATCTATAATCTTGCTAAGGACATTGAAAGGCTATGAAAAAGATGCACGAGTAAAAAATTAGGAATTTGTAAGAATTTTTTGAAAAGGTTTAGGAAACATTAAGAGTGGTAGTGGCAATTAGTCACACTAGTAGAATTTTTTTCACTGGTTTTGAACAACTTTATGAGTTAGGGTTCAGACACATTTATTGTGATCTATTTATGGAGTGTGAAAATGAATAATTTATTCAAGTGTAATAATAACCCGAAATGGAAATAGCATTGGATCTTCTTCTGCACTCCTTTTCTCTAAGACCAAATTTATTTCATGTAAGGTATATTCCATTAAATTTTGGTCACCTCATAGGTATCTTCTTCAATTTATCTATCTAGTTTTCTGATAAATTGGTTTTCCCTCATGACCAAGAACTTTCTCCTTTCTCAAAGCCTAATCCATGTGTGTCTCCTACTGCTCTTTGTCTCTCAAGATACTCATCAAGCTTCACTAAATTGGATTTCAATCTCCATTTAAATTCATTAGCTACTCCAATTTATTTCCTTAGAACTTGCATAACCCTTTCAAGTTCTTGCTCATTATATCTAGACTCCTCAAGATCAAGCTATAGCTAACCAATCTCACAATTCAACTCATGAAATTCCTTAGATTTATCTTTCAGTGATTTCTAAATATTCTTCCTTATCTCAACTTCCTTAGTCATCTTCATCAACATGGCTTACATCTTATGCTTTAAGTTATCTTTATCTTTACCAAGGTTTTCATATTCATCTGATTAATCTTTTAGGGCTTGTGAATTATCAGTGCTTCCTTTCAGTTGTAATTGTTGAAAAAGAGCTTTCCTCTTTTCTCTAGATTCTTTTAATTCAATGTTCTCTGAATTTGGTTTGTCAAAATATTTAATAGCAATCAAGAGCTTCTTTTAAATATTGATAGACACTTTTGAATCAGCCATCAAGACCTTCCTCAATCTGTTAGACTTTTTTTAAGGCACTAGACTCTGATATAAATTATTTGTATTCAGGAACACTAAGAAGGGGGATGAATCAGTGTTCGATTCTTCCTAATGTTATTAGACTAATTTCATAATCATAAGCTAACCACAATGAAAAATAAATAGATACAAAACTAAGTAAGCATCCACAAACTCATGACATAATGATTTTGCATAGAAAACTAGTTAAGGGAAAAACCATGGTGGGAATAGGACCCAAAAATATCTTTTCAAAAATATAGTTAACCTAGTTAAGGGAAATATTATAAAATGGGAATGCAATAGCATTTAGGCACACTGCTTGGATCACAGTGCTCAATTACAAAAGAGGGATACAACCCTTATAAAGCTCACTTCTTACAAATAGTCTTGGGCTACAATCCAAAATTATTAATTGAGAAGTAGCATCATATATGCCCTAGTATGGTTGGACATGTAATTAAATCAAATAAAATTCAACCTAATCTCTTCAATAATATCTAGAAACTTCACATAATATCCTCTTATCATCACACATCAATAGTCATCTCAATCAACACAAAAAATCGAGCTTATATAGCTATCATCAAAATATAATAGGTCTACTATTGGATCCAATGGAAAAGTGTGTTACAACATGTGATACCTCATTAAGTAAATTGATCAACTCTCCATGCTAACCTCTACCAATCTATAAATAACATGGAGCATGTTGGCTCTACAAGAATATATGATCAAATCGATCAGAACATCGATCCAATGGGATTACTAATCAATCCACCTAATAAATGGCTCTGTTTCTTACACGTCTTTTTCAACCTAATACTCATAGCATATAAAATCAACCAAAATGTAATATCAACTATTGTGGTCATATATTACAATACTATATATTCCAAACAACCTTCAACTAACATCATGGCTCATATTTAAATAAAACTTTGTATTGAATCTTTTGTCGAGCCTATATATTGTTGCATATTCATCCACTCTTAGCCAATTTTCATTGTTTCCTTTTCTATCAACAAAATATCCTATGAGACCGTATGAAATGATTATAGTTTCCATCAATGACAACATACTACTAATGTGTAACAATGTCTCTTACCCAATAGAGTGGAAGGTAGAACATTTATTAGAGAAGAAAAATGTTTTGATGAAGTTATTCCCATTTTATTTAAATAAGGGGATTAAGATATAGTGAAGAGAACAACCAATGACGTCTCTAGTCAAGGAACCATCAAACTACTCTGGGTTGAGGTTGTAGATGTAATCAAGCGATATATCACTCTTGATGGTCATTTTCCAAATATTTTTAGCTATCACTTTGTGATTATGAATCATTTTCACTATGAAAAATGCAACTCTATGCTCCTTTATCTTTTCTCCTCCCTCAATCATAGTTTTAAATCTCATCACAAAAAACCTTCTACATTGGTTCTCCATGAGGGCCTAATTCCTCTCATTCTGGAACATGCAAATGGAACCCTTCTAGTAAAAAAGGTATTGATTTTGTGCAAAATTCTCACTTATATTAAGAGAATATTTCTACTCACCATGAAGATTCTTTATCTAATGATGAGGCCTACTTTGATTTTGTAAAAAGAAAACACCCTAAAAAGGATAACTCGAGTCGAAATTGATTACATGGTTTTTAATTATATGATGATAATTCAGATAATGTCCCCTTTTATTGGTATATGCTGGATTCGTATGATTAAAAATTTGATGTAAAAGGAAAAGGAAACTATAAGAGTCTACCAAAATGTCATCTAAAGGGAAGGGAAAAGCCCTTTTTTTATTTCACTTAGTGGGTTGTAACAAAAAGATTGATCTTCATGTGAAGAAGTGAAAAAGAAAATTGATTTAGACAAGTTTTTAATATGAATGATTTTAGGGACTTTATTTTGCACCCCCTACCTAGGGATATTTAGGTGTGAATTTTTATATTGAAACCCTAGTTGAGAATGAAAAATAGACCCCTATGGAAAAGGGCTCCTTTGTCAATGAAATAGGAGATATGAGGAAAAATGTGAATGATTTTATTAATGGCCAATTTGACATTTTTATGTGGTTGATGTTTGAAGTCTAGGTGCGGAAACAGCTTCCTACAGTAATCTCTATAGGAGAGTATTGTGCAAATTCTTATAAATCCTTACAATTTCAGATTCGTTAACTACTTTAACAAAGATATTGCAACCACATACAATGCATACAGAAAAATAGAGAATGACACAATGATATACCCTGGGGAAAATCTTTCAATAAAAAACCCCAGCACTCCAAAACCTGCACAATGTATTATCTTCAACACAAAGGTTACAATACACTTGCAATGCAAGTTCTTTCAGGAAATGAGAGACAAAGCCAACAAGACTTAAATTTTTTTATATCTCTCCCATAGGAGCAGCATCATATATATAGACTCCTCTGGACCCAAAAATAGGCACAACCACCAAGACCCATGCACAAAGCCACATGTACACAGTTGTTACATGCAATCCCAAGAATAGGCGTCCATCCCTAGAATAGACTATGACAACTTGTCATAGAATCCACCAAAAATAACGGTCACAAGAGAAATGTAAGAGAATCTGTCATACCAACCTATTTTTGGCATATTCTCTTACACACACCAACCACTTCTTTTTGGGCACCCAAATAGGCCCAAGTCATAAGATGCTCTTACACCTATCATAGCACATTCCTTAAATAGTTCTTACACGTCATAGGAATCCGTCATGACCATTTCAGTCATGATCTCCTTACGCACAAGATGCCGACACATCAAGTGGAGTGACACATCAACATGCCAACTAGACATGTACACTCACACTTAATTACATTATTTGCAAAAATTACATTTACGAAACAAATAATAAGAATAGGAATTATCCAAGGTTGAGACACCTTATTCCTAACATTCTCCCACTTGTCGAACACCTTGTAAGAGCAACAGGAACATAACAAGAACTTTAACCGCTATAGGCCAAAAGGCCCATAGACTCCGAACACCATCTAAACTTCTCAGTGCCCACTGGTTTCGCTAATGCATCTGCAACATTCTTCACAGTATCTACCTTCTCCAAATTTACCTTTCCATCTTCCACCATATCTCTCACAAAGTGAAACTGCACATCAATGTGCTTCGTTCTGGCATGGAAAGTTGGATTCTTTGCAAGGCAAATAGCGCTCTGACTGTCACACCAAATAGTAATCTATTCTGCATCAACACCAACATCAGAACACAATCTTCTAAGCTAAATGGCTTCTTTACAAGCATGAGTAGCAGCCATGTACTTAGCTTCTATAGTGGACAAAGCAACCATAGGTTGTCGCTTACTCATCCAACTGATGGCACCACTAAACATAGTGAACACATAAGCACTGGTGGATCTCCTACTGTCAATATCACCTACCCAATCTGAATCCACAAACCCATGAATACACACTGAATGCGAAGATCTAGAAGAGTTACCATGATAACATATGGAGTAATCTGATGTACCCCTCAAATATCTGAATACTTGCTTAACTGCATCCCAATGTACCCGTCCAAGATTAGCCATAAACTGACTCAGGACTCCCATTGCTTGGGAAATGTCTGGTCTAGTACAGACCATAGCATACATAAGACTGCCAACTACACTAGCATAAGGTACTCTACTCATGTCCTCCACCTCACTAGGAGATTTTGGACAATCATCTACAGATAACTTTGTTCCCACAGAAATAGGAACACATAGTGGTCTACAATCTGCCATGCTGAACCTGTCCAACACAGACTTCACATACTTACTCTGACTCAACCAAAATTTTCTGTTAGACCTATCTCTACTGATTTCCATACCCAAGATGTACCTAGCTGCCCCAAGATCTTTCATCTCAAACTGTGCTGACAACTGAGATTTAAAATCAGAAATCATACTCTTACCCTTCCCAAACAGAAACATATCATCAACATATAATGCAACAATAAGAAGGCGATCATTTTCAACCCTGAAATAAACACAATGATCTGATTTTGATCTTCCAAATCCAATTGACAACACAAAGGCATCAAACTTAAGGTACCACATCCTAGGAGATTGCTTCAAACCATATAGAGATTTCTTTAATCTGCAAACTAAGAATTCTTTACCTTTAACAATGTAGTGCTCAGGATGTGACATATAAATCTCTTCCTCCAAATCACCATGAAGGAAAGCTGTCTTCACATCCATCTGTTCTATCTCTAAATCATATGATGCAGCAAGAGATAACATAAATCTAATGGATGTCAACTTTGCAACAGGAGAGAATATTTCACCATAATTTAATCCCTCTACATGTGAATACCCCTTTGCAACCAATATAGCTTTATACCATGTTAAATAAACAAAGATTCTTTTCGGTATCTAGAACCTTGCTAAGGACATTGAAAGGGTATGAAAAAGTTGCACGGTTAAAAAATTAGGAATTCCTAAGAATTTTTTGAAAAGGTTTAGGAAAAATTAATAGTGGTGGTGGCAGTTAGTCACACTAGCAGATTTTGTTTCACTGGTTTTAAACAACTTTATGAGTTAGGGTTCAAACACATTTATTGCGATTGATTTATGGACCATGAAAAGGAATAATTTATGCAAGTGTAATAATAACCTAAAATGGATATAGCATTGGATCTTCTTCTGCACTCCTTTTCTCTAAGACCAAATTGTTTCATGTAAAGTATATTCCATTGAATTTTGGTCACCTCATAGGTATCTTCTTCGATTTATCTATCTACCTTTTTGATAAATTTATTTTCCCTCATGATCGAGAACTTTCTCCTTTCTCAAAGCATAATCCATGTCTGTCTCCTACTGCTCTTTTTTTGTCAAGATACTCATCAAGCTTCACTAAATTGGATTTGAATCTCCCTTTAAATTCATTAGCTACTTCAATTTATTTCCTTAGAACTTCCTTAACTTGTTCAAGTTCTTGCTCATTATATTTAGACTCCTCAAGATCAAGCTGTAGCTAAATAATCTCACAATTCAATTTATGAAATTCCTCAGATTTATCTTTCAGGAATTTCTAAAGATTCTTCCTTGTCTCAACTTCCTTAGTAATATTCATCAACATGGCTTACATCTCATGCTTTAAGTTGTCTTTATCTTTAGAAAGGTGTTCGTATTCATCTGATTAATCTTTTAGGGCTTGTGAATAATCAGTGGTTCCTTTCAGTTGTAATTGTTCAACAAGAGCTTTCCTCTTTTCTCTAGATTCTTTCAGTTCAATTTTCTTTGAATTTGATTAGTCAAAATCTTTTAATAGCAGTCAAGAGCTTCTTTTGAATATTGATAGACACTTTTGAATCACCCATCAAGACCTTCCTCAATCTGTTAGACTTATTCTAAGGCACTAGACTCTGATACCAATTATTTGTATTGAGGAACACTGAGAAGGGGGATGAATCATTGTTTGATTCTTCTTAACTTTATTAGACTAATTACATAATCATAAGCTAACCATAATGAAAACTAAATAGAGACAGAACACAAACTCATGACACAATAATTTTGCATAGAAAACCAATTAAGGGAAAAACCATGGTGGGGATAGGACCCACAAATATCTCTTAATAAATATAGTTAACCTAGTTAAGGGAAATATTACAAAATGGGAATGCAATAGAATTTAGGCACACTGCTTGGATCAAAGTCCTCAATTACAAAAGAGGGATACAACCCTTATAAAGCTCACTTCTTATAAATATTCTTGGGCTATAATCCAAAATTATGTATTGAGAAGTAGCATTATTTATGTCGTGTTACGGTTCCATGCAAGTAATTCAAATAAAATTCAACCTAATCTCTTCGGTAATATCTATAAACTTCATATAATATCCTCTTATTATCACACATCAATAGTCATCTCAATCAACATAAAAAATCAAGCTTATATACCTATCATCAAAATATAATAGGTCCACTATTGGCTCCAATGGAAAAGTGTGTTATAACATGTGATACCTCAAGAAGTAAATTGATCAAATCTCCATGCTAACCTCTACTAATCTATAAATAACATGTAGCATGTTGGCTCTACCAAAATATATTATCAAATTGATCAGATCATTGATCCAGTAGGATCACTAGTCAATCCACCTACAAAATGGTTCCGTGTCTTACACTTCTTTATCAAGCCAATACTCATAGCATATAAAATCAACCAAAATGTAATATCAACTACTATGGTCATATATTACAATACTATATATTCCAAACAACCTTCAAGTAACTTCATGAATCATATTTAAATAAAACTTTATATTGAATCTTTTGTCAAACCTATATACTGTTGCATATTCATCCACTCTTAGCCAATTTTCATTGTTTCCTTTTCTATTGACAAAATATGTTGCGAGACCATATGAAAGGAGTATAGTTTCCATCAATGACAACATACTACTAATGTGTAATGTTGATGTTTTGTAGCTTCAGTCAGATAAACACTACGAGTCAATACTAGTGAGGATATGTATATATAAATTTAGTATATACGAGATGTATCTATATATATATATATATATATATATATATATATATATATATATATATATATATATATATATATATATATATATATATATATATATATATATATATATATATATATATATATATATATATATATATATATATATATATATATATATATATATATATATATATATAGATACATATATATATATAGATACATATATATATATAGATACATATATATATACATATACACATATATATATACATATATATATATATATACATACATATATATATATATACATACATATATATATATATACATATATATATATATATACATATATATATATATATATACATATATATATACATATACATATATATATACATATACATATATATATACATATATATATACATATCCATATATATATACATATATATATATATATATATATATATATATATATATACATACACACACACACACACACACACACACACACACACACACACACACACACACACACACACACACACATATATATATAAAGTAAATATTAGAGAAATTAATATAATACTCAAGAGATATTATATATATGTATATAATCATAGTTATCATTATATTAATTACAATGAATAGACATGTCCCATGAAGGGACATGTCTCTTCTTGGCTCTTTCTCAATATAAATGCAAGAGATTGTCGCATTTGGAAAACATATACAATGAGATAGTGCTATTACATTTGCAATGATCCTAAAACCTTAACATGTAACAATGTCTCTTGCCCAATAGAATGGAAGGTAGAACATTTATTAGAGACCAAAAATGTTTGATGAAGGTATTCCCATTTACTTAAATAAGGGTAATGAGATATAGTAAAGAGAACAACCAATGACGTCTCTAGTTAAGGAACCATCAAACTACTCTGGGTTGAGGTTGTAGATGTAATCAAGCGATATATCACTCTTGATGGTCATTTTCCCAATATTTTTAGCTTTCACTTTGTGATTATGAATCATTTTCACTATGAAAAATGCATCTCTATGCTCCTTTATCTTTTCTCCTCCCTCAATCATGGTTTTATATCTCATCACAAAAAACCTTCTATGTTGCTCCTCCATGAGGGCCTAATTCCTCTCATTTTGGAACATGCAAATGGAACCCTTCTAGTAAAAAGGGCATTGATTTTGTACAAAATGCTCACTTATATTAAGAGAATATTTCTACTCACCTTGAAGATTCTTTATCTAATGATGAGGCCTGCTTTCATTTTGTAAAAAGAAAACATCCTAAAAAGGATAACTTGAGTTCAAATGGATCACATGGTTTTTAAATGGATGATGATGATTCAGATAATGTCCCCTTTTATTGGTATTTGCTGGATTCCTATGATTCAAACTTTGATGTAAAAGGAAAAAGGAAACTAGAAGAGTCTTCCAAAATGTCATCTAAGGGGAAGGGAAAAGCCCTTGTTTTATTCCACTTAGTGGGTCATAACAAAAATATTCATCTTCATGTGAAGAAAGTGAAAAACAAAATTGATTTAGACAAGTTTTTAATATGAATGATTTTAGGGACTTTGTTTTGCACCCCGTACCTAGGGATATTTGGGTGTGGATTTTTATATTGAAACCCTAGTTGAGAATGAAAAATAGACCCCTATGGAAAAGGGCTCCTTTGTCAATGAAATAGGATATATGAGGAAAAATGTGAATGATTTTATTAATGGCCAATTTGAAATTTTTATGTAGTTGATGTTTGAAGTCTATGAAACTAAGGAGAGTATTAACTCCTTCAATGATATAGTGGAGTAGGGGCAAGGTAATTTAACCCCAACCATGTTAAATACAACAAAGATTCTTGCCAATATCTAGAATCTTGCTAAGGATATTGAAAGGCTATGAAAAAGTTGCACGATTACAAAATTAGGAATTTGTAAGAAATTTTAAAAAGGTTTAGGAAAAATTAAGAGTGGTGGTGGCAGTTAGTCACACTAGTATGCAAAATAGTACTAATGAGCTTAACTACTTGAATGAATAGGCTCAAGCCACCTAAGATCTCTCCAAGGGTAATTCAAAGTCTCTTATAGGGAGTGTGAAGAGAAAAGAAAAAAAGGATATGGAAACTCATCAAGAGGTGGGTAAATGTCGTATTGCTAGTTCTTCTACTAGGACTCATAGTTGGGACAAAGGTAAGATCTCCCTTGATAACATTATCCACAACATTCATAATATTAATGCTAATGCAATTTTTAGATGAATAAAGATTTGATTAAAAGTATTTACCTTGTAGTTTTCTTTTGGTTAGTATTTGATCTTTTTTGTTCACTATCTTTTTCTATAAAGGGTTTCATGGTCCCTTAAAAATAGAGTTTCCCTTAGTCAAAATATTTATATATTGTTCTAATATAAGATTATTAAATATTATGTTATAAAGCATAATGGTTGATTTGGATATGTGACTAAAACCATTTAAGGTGATTTTCTATGCTTTTTCCTAAATTTAAAAAAGGTTCTCTATTTTTCAATGTAGTCAGAATTTGAAGATTTGTAGTAAATTATATAACTATACATGAGTGGTATTATTGGCCATGTGGAAATATGTAGAGGAGTGTCCATAGATTTAGTTTATCAAAATAATTCCGAAGATGGGAAGAACATCTAATATGACAATATCAATAAAGTCAACCAAAATAATTTTCTCCAACAAAGAAAAACGTATTATATCCCATCTAAAAGAAACATTATTAATGTCCTAATTGTTCATTATGACTAGTAAGGAAGATTATTTCTTTAGATAAGATATGTATCCTTGATTTCATTTGGGTTTGGTGAAATACCCAGATCATAGACATCCATACGCTAGCCAAAATGGGTCTCTTTGTGCACAATAGATTTTCGATGGTTAAAAATTTCAATGTCATCAAATCTATTATTAAACTTACCTTTTGGGGATTCCCTTCTCTAATAGTTCACATATTTCCCCCTATTTTGAGATTCCATAGGAATGAACACATTTGTATTTTTTTCTTCTTTACGAATTGGTGCTTTTCCTTTAGCTTTGACTAAGGTTTGTAAGAAATTCTTGAGAAACCCATGACACCTCTCGAGCCTTCCTACAGAAATTCCTTGGCAAATGCTCATAAGGATGACATGCACAAAATCTTTAAAAAAAAATTCATGATCTATTTGTTGGATCCACTGCTAAAGAAATTACACAAAAAATTATTCATATGAGTTCTTACAAGGATGTGAACATAATGTCACCTTTCTTTCACATATTTGGTGAAAAAGGCCCAAAGCTTCTAAAGAAAAGCTAATAGAATACAGGATATCAGGTCTCTGCAACTGTAAGCAAAGCGAAACTGATACATTGGGAGGATTTCCTCGTTTGAATCAGAATCCACATGCTAGGTCTAATAAATAAACCAACACAATTATAAAAATATGAACCTCCTTTGTAAATCATATTCTGATCTGTCATTTAAAAAAATAGAAAACCTATTCTATTGTGCCATTGTAAGAAACAAAAAAACCCATTTGCAACTAAAATAATTTTCATGTATCTCACAGTTTTAATCTATTTGTCCATAAACTTGCGGATACCATGTTCTGAAAAATAAAGCATGTCGTCAACACTCAAATATGGATTTATAACTAGAATCAGTCAATCTTACTACTCTGCAAACACCCGCTTGAGCTGATTTGATTTGATTTTCTAATTTCTACTCTGATCTGAATTCATTGGTTGCATACACCAGAAATCGTACTTCCTTATCATACCTAGAAAACGAGGGCTCGTTATCTCGATTAGCTTTTTCAAAAGGCAAAAGGTACCGTACAAACAGAGAAAAGTGGTAGAGATAATGTACGGAGGAGCACAGTTTGCAGTGAATGATGGGAACAAGCACATGGCTAAAGCAACCCATTTCTCTACGCGGATTACAACTAATATAATATAAAATTTTGATTAAAATGTCAAGTTTATTGATGATTTTTTCACTGCTATTGTTATTATTTTCTATGTTTGCTTAAGTTTTATTTTAACTTATTGTACATAAAAGTAAGATAAGATTTTATATATGCTCTTTGAACTATAGTATATAAATTTATTTGTTTATAAACAGAAATAAAGATAAAAAATAACTTCAAACTTATGAATGAAATAAAATCTAGGAATTGCTGTAGTAATAAAGATCAACAGTAAGCTAGAGAGGAAAAATTCAGATTCCATCGTAAGTCGTTCCAGTCTAATCTTTCAAAGAGAAAGTGACTCCATAGTAGAACAACTATGTTATAATGAGCTATACTATTTCATAACATCTGTTGGAAAGAGATTTAAGTGATACGTACCCATCATTCTTCAGGATGTAGCCAGAAAGATATGAAACCTTTTGCAGCGCCATTTTCCAATCCTGAAGCGTTTCTGAAGTATATCTGGTTATGATTTTAGGGTTGGAAAAGGCATCGGCGTAGATTCCTTTTCCCTCACAAATCCAGTGGATATCCTTGGGATCAACATTGTAGAAGACGGGAATGATTTTCTTGCCAGTGTTGAGCATAAACAATAGCTCGGCCAAACACCAAGGAGATTCTGCATATCTGGGCGAAAGGATAGCAATATGAAGGAAAGAAGTTGTCATGGCTCTCTCTATTTCAGATGGTATGGAATCGCCAAGCTCAAGCTCAGGTTTATCTAAGAAAACCTGAAGTCGTAGGGCATGGAGGGTATCATAAATAGAAGCGGCTAGGGTTTGTTTGGCATCAGGGCCACGATGGTTTATGAACACATCGTAGCGAACCTTCTTTGTTGGTGTAGAACACGATGCAGATTCAGATGCAGATGGCGGCAGAATTTCCTCAAAGGCGTGTCTCTCCTGGTTGGCCATCTCCATGGAAGTCGGTTGAAGAGGAACTGAAAGAAGGGAAAGATCTTTAAGAGTGACTGAAACAGAGGGAAGATTATTAAGATCTTTATAAGTGACTGATAAGAGCAGAGAATACTTAAACACAGAGAGATGCAGGGGAGGAAGGATAGAAGACAATGGTAAGCCGGTTAGAAAATAGAGAGAAGTGGTAGAAATAAGGGCCCATTTGGTCCCTGGAATTAACTTATGCAGAATAGACCTATTCTAGAATAAGAGCCTATTCTGGAATTAATTTATGCTCAAAACGAAAGCTGGAATAAGGTTTGAACCTGTTTGGTGCACCTAGAATAAGACTGGGAATTAATTTATTTTGCGTTTGGATCCCATTATATGGAATGGGAATAAGAATTATTTTTCATTTTTTAAATTAAGTTGAACAATATTTATTTTTAAATTATCAATTTTGTTGGTGTTTTTTTTTTAATTAAAATGTATATATATTTCTAACTTATATATTTTTAAATTAAATATATATTATTAACTTCAAAAAATTAAGTTTATAAAAAAAAATATTTTCTTACAAATTTTAATTTTTTCAACTTTTATCAAATTTTGTTGCTCGTTTTTTTTTAATTAAAATGTATATGTATTTCTAACTTATATATTTTTAAATTAAATATATATTATTAACTTTAAAACATTAAGTTTATAAATTTTTTTTTTTTTTTACAGATTTTAATTTTTTCAACTTTTATCAATTTTATTGCTCATTTTGTTTTTAATTGTTAATATGTTTCTATCAAAAATCATATCGAAGTAAAAACTAAACAAATGACATGACGACATTATAAACAAGTTGCCACATATATAAAAAATTGACATGACAACAATATAAACAAGTCACCACATATATTATAGTAGGGTTCGGCGGTTTCGAAACGGAGTGAGATCCCATCCACGTCCGAACTCTGGGCGATCAAGCAAAGCACATCTGATCTGATTTGAAGTTTGGAGAAGTTTGAAAAAATAACGAAGTGTCCCCCTTGGTAAGATATACATTTTAGTTTACGATTTAGACGTTGCCCAATCAAAATTTTGTATTTTCATTCGAATTATTTTTAATTAATTCACTGCAATACAATAATACAGAGAGACATAGAAGATGGAGAAATTTCACTGTGAGAAATCTTGAGTATGGTAGAAGAAAGCGTTGCAGCTAGATAACAGCATGACCATGTGAAAGAAACGTTGAATACACACGCAGCAAGCACTAAACAAAATGATTACAATGATGGAATCACAAACTAAAATTTTAGTCAACGTTCATGATGGAATTACCGTGAAATCGTAGCAGGCGCTGAAATCATGGAGTGAAAAGCTCAGCACAACAGTGAACCTCAACAGCAAGTCACAGACCAACAGCAACCGCGAAAATGGTGGGAAAAAAACCATGTAAAAACCCTTCCGCGAAAATGGTGGGAAAAAAACCATGTAAAAACCCTTCCGTGACCCCTTCCGGACCTGACAAAACATTAAATTTGGTTCGTTGAGAGTTATTCCTGAAATAACTTATTCTGGAATAAAATGAATTCCAAGTATTTTTTGGAATAATTTTATTCCAGAATAAGCCTCGAAATGGGAATAACTTTCCCAATGCAAGAATAGGAAAATGTGCAACAAACAACAAATAAAATTATTCCCGTTTTAATTAACACCTATTCGCCCTTTATTCCAGGCGCCAAACGGGCCCTAAAGGTTATAAGTACAAAAGGTAGAGTAATTGTACCGGCCCACAAAAATTATTAATATTCCTTGGCCACTCGAAAAAGATAAAGTGATTGTTTAAAGTATCCATATCAATTTCTTTATGTTTTATGGATGAAAAACTCGAATTATAAGTCATTAAACAAATATGTGTATACAACTTCATACAAATTTAGTATCTACATGCTATGAGATTTAAAGTTATAAAAGTAAAATAAGTTCTTATAAGTTAGTCCAGGGGTGGGGAAGTTGTGGCACAAGCTCAAAATTGGATTAATTAATTTGAGTTTGATTATTTTTAATAAATGTGAGTGTAAATTGAGTACTATAAATGAAACTTAATTTAAAATAATGTCTAAGTTTTGAGTAGTGTAAAATTTTTTTAAATTTGATGAAAGATGTAAGTATGTACATTATATCTTTGAATATAAATAAAGCCTCTTGGCTAGATCAGATGGAAGATTTTTAAAAATCTCTTTAATTTAAATAATAAGTTTATGAGAGTTTTGGTTAAATTGTCAAATTGTTGACTCTTATAGATCTCCTTATGAAAGTTTGCACATCTTTACAATGCAACTTTTTCAAGAATTGGCTGTGACTAAATTGTAGATTGAAGAGGAAAAAAAGAAAGAGCTGAAGTGCTCAAATCTATTAGTCTAAGGCAGAGACCTATGTAGAAATTTTATCTTGGAATATCTTGCATCACAAGATACTTTTTCTGGGATAAGCTACAATATCTGAAATTACAATTACCTAAGTGCCCCTATTGTTACTGCAACGAAAGTTTAAGACATATATTTTGAGACTATTTCAGGGCTAAAAAGAAATTCCCTACTATTCTTTTTTATCATTGTTTACAATGGATATAAGGTCATATGTTGGGTTTAGAATTCATAAGAATGTGATTGTTGATTTTATAAGGCAATGCATTTTGTTACATATATAGAAATGTGGATGCTGAGGAATGTGTTTCTTTAATCATATTTTGCGTCTTGAAATAGATATGCTAAAGTTTTACTCTAACATCATATTCAAATTCATCTTTTTATATTCTAACTGAAGAAGGGACACAAAGAAGATGTTACATATAGCAAGTGCTTGGTTGAGATTAAACACCAATCTTTTGCAATTTCATGAAAGGGAGATCAAATATGCCAAAAAAAACTCTAAAATCTCTTCAAATTTCAAGTTTAAATTCAGCTACTATGCCTCTTCAATTGATTTGATTCACCTGATTTTCTATGCTCATACTATATTTCCACATTCTTGAATTGTATAAATGGAGTAATACTGCTTTCTCTACAATTCTCTCTTTAGATTGCTATTTATTTTCATTGTATTCGTTCAATTTAGATTAAATACAAAATGAATTTTATTTTTTAAGTAATACTAAGACGTAAGCATTCTTTGCAAATTAATTAATCCTCAAAGGACTGTTGTGAGCCTCAAAGACATGTAATGAGTCTACAATACTGGTGCTGCGTAGGGTGGAAGTTTGACCCACAGCAAAACTTCCAAGGTATAAACTAAAAACAATTTCATTTAATTAAAAAAAATTAGTTTTACCGATAAGATACAAATCGCTATTGAAATATTTTATTGGAAGCCATTAAATTGCCAATATTCTATAGCTCTATCGACTTTCCTAGGAATCATAACGTTTTGAGAAAAGGAGTGAATGTGATCTTTGTGCCTTTTTTTGGTACAAAGTCATCAGACTGAATAGGAATTCCAACACGTAGCTTAAATTTAAATCTCAAAGGAATATGGACACTTTTTTTACACATTTTAGCCTCTATACCCAGTTTAGCCAGAGAACTGAAAATCTGGTTTTTCATGGTCACCCACAGAATGGAACGGCAATTTATGTGTCACTAGGACAACAATTATGCAAAGAGGCAATTCCGTGACGAATCTACTTTTCCAATAGTACTTTTCCAATAGTGCATAGTGGTGTCAAATCTACTTTGTTTTTATAGTGGGATGGAATCTATTTTAAAAAAGGAAAAAGGACAAGCTGAGTAACAGTTATGCTTAGAGATTTACTAATTCGTTCAAAACAAAAATCTCAGGTACTTTTAGTTCACATTTGTCTAAAGTGGCTCATACTTCCAGCCAAACATATTCTACCCGACGGTTAACATGAATTCCATGGTCCTTTTGGAATGTAGTCCAAGCTCTCTGGCATGAATCTGTACCTTGAACGTTGGGAAATTTGAGCCCTCACATAATGCTATATAGATTATAATCTTCATTTATTAAATATGTTATCGAGCAACTCAAAATAAGGAGAGATTAATTGATAAGAGCTGAGAAGTCACAAGCAAAGGTTAGAATTAATCATAGCATAATAATAATAATGAAAATTGATGTTCAATATATTATGATATGATTTTTTAGAGAGTAACTGTAATAAGTTTCTGGACTATTAGTCTGTGGGAATATAATTAATTATTTAATAATAATAATAAATTATAAATCACTAAAGTAACTTCATTATTATAAATCTTAACTTTCTAATAATTCTCTTATCAACTTTTCTACATGAAAAGATACTGGAAATAATGTGTAAGATAAGAGTTTCTAATAAATAATTGAGTGAGAATCACATGGTTAAAGGATACCAAAACAATTTGTCTATCCACAATTTTTTTATTTTTTGTTGTTCACTTTTGAAGGTTTATAAGATATTAAGATAATGTGTTAAGCTTATAAACTTATTTCCATTTCCTCCAAACTTACAAGTAAAAACTAGAATTATTCATTAATAACAATCACTTAGTTAATTTCTTAGTTACTTGCATTTGTTTTGACATTCTCTCATATTCTTTTCAATTTTTTTCCAAATAAGGATTTCTCTTTATTGGAATCTTTTAAAGATTCAAAATTATAAGAGATATTTAACAAATAGTTTAATGAAGATGATTCAATAATTTTATGCTTATATAGTGCTCCCTTGGTTGCGACTTAAATTTAGATTGATACATGTGGTTATCTACTTGTTCACATTTAAAACTTTTATGACATTGAAGGTAGAAATAAAAATTAACAAAAATTTAAGGGGAGATTACTTGATTCTCAAGGCAACAACATAAAGAATACTAGAGGATGAGTTCCTAGTTGTAGAGTGGTTGTTAATTACATTTAGATTGGTACATTTGATTGACTAGTTGCTCACATTTATTTTGATGTCTATCTATACTCTTACTCAACTCGCTCAAATTAAGATAAAAGGATCTCTCTTTATAATAAGATTTTAAAAAATTGAAGTTGGAGTAGATATTTAACAATAATTTTAGGTGAGACCAACCAATTCTCAAGGAGACAATTTAGATATTATTCGAGGCTAAGTTCATAGTTAGAGAGTGATATGATTTTTGTGAATTAGATCTAGATTGGTATATTTCATTCAATATAAGTAGAGAATAATATGTTGATTCTTATTTGTACATAAAATTTTCAAAGATATTTCAATCTTAAGGCATATATGTTTTAAAGTTTATATTTATATAGTATTTATTCATCAATTATATAGCTAAATGATTTACCCTCCCATTTAATTTTATTTATATAATTATGTATGAGCAATTCCATTGCATTTATGTGCTCAATAATGTAGGTAAATTATACCGAAGTAGTTTTGCATCTATCTATCTATCTATCTATCTATCTATCTATCTATATATATATCTATATCTATCTATCTATCTATCTATCTATCTATCTATCTATCTATCTACATATACATATACATATACACGTGCACCTATTTTAAGAAATAATATTTTGGAACTTTTTGTTATTGTATTTACAGGCTATTTTGCATGTTTGGGATGATGAAGTCTATGTGAAAATATTAAAGAGGATTTATGAGGCTATACCAAGGGATGGGAAGATATTAATTGTTGATGTATTTATTAAGAAGGAAGTGACCAAGCGACAAGTGGGACTATTGGTTGATATGATGATGATGGTCATTTCTATAGGTGAAAAAGAGAGAATAGAGGACAAATTGAGGAATTTGTTTTACAAATAAGGGTTCAACGGATATAGTATCATTGAATTACCATTTAATCAAACTTTTATATAAGTTTATAAATAATGACTAAGAAAAAGAAAAAAGACATGCTAAATAAGGGTTGTACTACACCATAGCTCCTGTCAAATTTTGATAAAGTGGGTTTAGAAAAAGAGTCTATTACTTCTTAGTTTTCTACAAATGCCTTTATCAAAGATGTCATCTACAATGGTACTTATTATGAGTATGCTTGAAATTGTTTAGATAATGAACCTGTAATTTTGTTGAAACATTTTGAAGCTACTCCTAATGTGGATTTAGTTGCTTGTCCTCTAATGTTACAGCCTCACAAAAAAACCCACTAATTCTCTTGGTGCAATGCTTGTGTTAGAGAGATTGGTGGTGTTTTTTTAATTTTTGTTAATTCAATTACATATTTGAGATAATATAAACGACAATATTGGGAAATGCAAATAACATTGCCTATGTGATGACATTAATTTGTTACTCTTTAAAATTGATGAAATAATATTTGCTAATGTTCTTGACATATTTAAAGTTATCTAAATACATTCTTTGCTACTAGCATAAGGGCTTCTAGTAGGTTTTGACTAGATAAGTGTGGATTTTATTTACTATTAAAAGTAAAACTATTATTCATAGGTTTCCAATTTGGATCACTAGCTTATGCTCTTTGTTACTTACATGAAGGATAATAGTCACTTGATGCTTGTATTTTATTAACTATTAAAATCAACATTATTAATTGTGGATCTTCCATTTGGATCACTTTCTTATGTCATATGAATGGATTCTCATGTGCTTGCAACATTGGAAGAGATTAAAAAATTCATTGATGCAATGGTTGCATCCTTTCAAAACACACATAATAAGAATAGATTGAAAATAATATTACCCTCAGTCTAAAGACAATCATATATTGATAATAGACATACATAGATCTAAATGTTGAATTGATCCATAAAAGATTTAAAAAAAACTATTTTTAGAGTATTCCCAAAAATGACTAATAACATTAAAATAAAAATACCATTATCTTCAATAGCCTCTTCTTCAAACTTCTTTGAATGAGGAACACATGTATTGGCATGTCTCCATAGTAAATTCAAGCCTAAAAATAAGTACTTTCTTCTTGAAAGAAGCCAAAAATCATCATTTTTGTTATAAATTCATTGTATATTGCTAGATATGAGTTTTTTTTATAACCTCAAATAATGATTTGGTTGCTAGAAAATATCACCCCTAAGAGTGTTGATGTTTTAGTTCTTTTGATAAATGGATTGATTTATCAAAAGATACAATTGATATAAAAAATTTATACATAATTTCTTTGAAAACCCAAGAAAACACCCAGGGACCATAAGTATATTAGTTGAAAACAAGTTATGTCAGCGGTATTGAAAATAAGTTCTGTTAGCAATATGTGTGAGGGAGATAAACTACTAATTTCCTACCACTGTGAATAAGAAGATTGACAAGTTAAATATACATAACAAAAGTAACCAAAAATATATAATATTTGAATTTAGTTTGACTATTTGGTCATGAATTGTCACATCCTGCCATATAGCTCCCAGACATGCACATTGTGAGAGAATGCTAGGAAATACTTTCTTATTTGGTTTTATCCCCATTAATTTTATTTCTCTGCCCCACAATGCTCTCTACTAATCCATGGTGGCTATATCTTACAAGTATCATAGTCTAGTAAATCACTTTAAAATCTACACATTAGAATTTTGTTAGGATTTGGTAACACTAAGAGGGGGTGAATTAGTGTTACAACACTTTACTGAATTCTTATTACTTTCTTCAAACAACATATAAAGATATAACATAAGATAAATAACCATGCAACATAAACAAACATTGAAGAACTCATAACACCATTTTTTTTTGTTGAGGAAACCCTATTAAGGGGAAAACCCCAGTGGGGATGGTACCCACAAATATCTGCACTATAAGTATAATAACCCTGTTAGGAGATTTGACCATGTTAGGAGACGAGTATTACAATAGGTCGGTCTTGATTAAAGGAAAGACCCTGTTAGGAGTCTTGACAATGATATCCTAATTAAAGAATTGACCCTGCTAAGAGTCCAGCCCTGTTAGAGGAAGTTAAACCCTATTAGGGGTGTACAATAGGTGTAAAAAAACTTACAGTCAATCTTTTGTCTTGAATACAAAGAGTTAACAAAGTATTCCTTGAAGAACTCCTCTTGTTATCCTTTCTCTTGATCTTTTCTCTTTCCCTTAGATGCCTTCATAGTTTGCATCCATCTATATCATCATAATAATCATCTCACACTTTTACAAAAGTGTTTTTTTACTTATACCTTGTTAGAGGTATATTACAAAAATGAGTCAGCATTACTCTATCAAAACATCATATTATTTAATGTGCATTTGCACACTTCATCAACATCCTTAGTTGTCCTTAGATCCAAGAGCACATCCAAAAACAACTTTCCAATCACTCACAAAGTCAACCTTAGTGATTAGCAATAGGTTATACTCTATTTACTATCATTGCATCCAATCAACTGATCATATCTCTTTGATACCTCAATATTGACACGGGTGACCTTACACATGTGGGTATGTGCAAGATCATGGTATTCCAAACTAGGCCCTTAAGTGGCAATGAAAATTTAGAAAATCAGGTTTAGGCAAGTTGACATAAAAAATTGAACAAGTTATAAATATTATATCAAAAATATGTAAGAAGATAATTTATAGAAAATTGAATTTAGTTTCTAAGATACTAGGATTTTTTTGAAAAACAATTATTCTATATGTTGAAAATTTGAAATTTCAATGTAGTAGTACAAAAATTTTAGGAAAAAATAAGAAGTAGGTGTATGTCTGACCACCTTAAACACAATCAAATGATAATTTTTTTTTGCAAGATTCTAGATATAAGTAGTAGACTCATGTCTAGATGTGACACATATTTTTTTGTAATTTATTTCCAAGGAAATAATTAATTATGATTTTTCTTCTACAACTTTTCCAGAATACAAAAAGTCTCATGTCTAACCACATTAACTTAGTCTAAACTTTATCAAATTAATTTTTTAAAATTTTTTTCTTGTAGTAGGAAAATCATAAAATGTGACACATGTTTTGGATTTCAAAAATGTTATACAGTTTGAAAGTTATAGCTATTTTTCAATAAGTCTATCAATCAAGACTGCAAAGATAACAAGTAGGTGTATGTCTGACCACATTAAACAAAATCAAATGATAATATTTTTTAATAAGATTCTAGATAAAAGTAGTAGACTCATGTTCAGATGTGATGTATATTTATTTATATATTTTTTTGAATTAAATAATTAATTATGATTTTTCTTCTATAAATTCTCCTGAATATAAAAACTCTCATGTCTGACCACCTTAACTTAGTCTAAACTTCATCAAATTGAAATAATTGTTTATTATTATTGTATTGCATGAAGCATAGAATGTGATGAATATTTCAAATTTCAAAAATGTTATATTGTTTAAAAGTTATAGTTGTTTTTCAAAGAGTCTATCAATCAGGACTTCTTTTTCATATCGCCACTTTTTAGCATACCATGATCCTGCACATACCCATGTATTCACTTGGGTTATGAAAGCATGCAACCAAGATTGCACACCTTAGTTAATCTCATGGGAAGTTCTCTATTCTTTTTTGTCAGACTGGGTCACAGGAACAGTCTGTGGACTTAGGCATTTTTCCTTCATCAACTGTATACAAACAAATTCATGATGTCCAATATGTGAAATCATAAATCTAATAATTTTTTCCATAAATGAAAACATTCCATGTGTGCACGTGCCTACATGTGCATATGTGAGCATGTGTTGACCACTTGCCAAAAATCCCCCCTTTGGCATTGATGGAAACACTTAGTGAAAAAAAAAGTTGACTAAGTGCACAGCATCAAGACAAAAATGTAAAAGGAAATATTGATAGAAATGCAATACATTTTCTCATTTTACATTCTTTTCTCCTTACATTCTTTTGTCATTTTACAATCTTTTCTCCTTACATTTTTCTTCTATCTCTCCCCCTTTGACATTAATGGAAAAGGGTGCCAAATATGTCTGAAATAGCCGCCAAAACAACAAAATTGAAGTTTTTCAAAATCACAACTGAATTGTCTATAGTACATCCCTCTAGTTTGTTTTTAGAATCTGCATATTTGCATCCCAAGATGCCTTAATTTCTTCAGCAACCTGAATCAGTGCATTGACACCATATGTGGCCTTGTCTTCTTCTTCTACATCTTTAGGTACTAATTCCTGAAATGTTTTGAGGCCAAGCTGAAGGTCCTTATGAGTATCTCCAAGACATTTACCTTTGGAGTCAAAAAGCTTCTTAGTTTAGAGAATCTTTTCTAAATTTTGTCCTATTCAAGCTGCAGGGTATAGATTTTATCCAATATCCTATTTGTTTCCTTATTTATGTCCAGTATTTTCTTGTTTTCAAATCCTCAGAGAGTTTTACCAAAACCTCTTCATCCTGAGCTATACTATCTAATATACTCATGTAGAGTTTATATAGGTCTTGTCCATCCTTAAGACAAGATTTGATTTCCCTTTCAGTGACAATCAATGTATTAAGATCACTTGTGATCCCATCAAGAGTATCTTTCATCCTTATCCGTTTGAAATCATGTACTACTTTTATTATCGTTGCTTCCTCTAAGGTATCAAAATTTTGTTTTACTATACTTAGAACATTATCTAAACTATTTATAGGATCTTCAACATGTGTAGGAGGTGTAGTAACAAAATTACTCAAAGGTTGTGTAGCTCATTGGATTGTCTTGGTAGTTTTGTCAGTCTTCTTCTCTGATTTCTCCTTTCCTTTAGAAAAAGAAAGTACTGACCACTACATCAGATCTATGACATCCATATCCTCTAAGCTGGTTGGAAGTAATTGAGAGCCACTTGCCAACAAACTAGGTGTAGTAAAAGGAGTGATTGGTAATCCTTTTGGTTGTTCCACTTCTTTTCCGTGTTCTTCTTCCTTTTCTATTTTAGTTTCTTTTTCCTTTTCTTGTTCCTTTACCTTTTTTGTTCCTTTCCTCTTTTCCTTCTAATACCTGAGATTTTTTGGGTGTTTTCTCTTCTTCTTGCACTTTTCCAGCTGATTCTTCTTGAGTGATCTTTGGAGAATCAAGATTCTTTACAATTTCATCAATGTTGGTCAAGGTTTCACTCATCTGAAATGGATCATATGTATCTAGCTGTGTATTTTTCTTCATATGTATCCCATCTTGGAATATTGGGGTCATTAGGGGATTGTAATACATGTTGAATATGGAGCTCTATAATAGTATAATCAACTTCATAGCCCATAGGAGGAGCCCATGAAGTTATAGATTCTACTACCTCAAAGCATGTGCTATCAGTTTCCACCATGAAATATATGTCATTCTTGTACTTGTGCACTAGCATCCAAGGGATCCTTTCCCTTTCATGCATTTATTTCTAAAAGAGTTTGATCATTCCTACAACTTCAACATACATGTTCTACTCATCACTTTTTCTATAGGAGCCACTTATCATTTGCATGGTGCACTTGCCTGATCTTCATAGATACATGTTAGGAAATCTTCTCATAACATGAAAAAATATGTACATTATTAATGGTCCAAATCTGAAGTGTTTTTTCATGTTCTTCTTTATTCCTTCTCAATTCTCCATTATTTTCTGCCTTAGGACCTCGCATAAGTCATATTCTTCATCTTCTTCTACCATTTTAAATGCCATATATGCAAAACTAGTTGATACACTATTTATTTCACTACTATACTAAACTTTTATCCCAATATCTTTGCAACAAGATTGACATCTTCTTGTGCGATGTCAATTATTGTCATTGTTTTTTTGTTCCATTTACTCTTGGTTAGTTTCTCCACTTCAAATCTGATATTCTTTTCTGCTGTGGGAATTTTACCTATCATAGGTAAACCATTGATCTCATGTAACAATTCTTTGGTGATCTTGGTTGGGGTTCCACCAATCCATATGAATTCATCATGAATTCTACTCAAAACAATTTTGATCCAATCTAGTTCATCAAACTCAAATCTTTCCATGTATTTAACTATTGGTAGCCCGAGAACCTTTCTACATTCTTCTCTTAGGGTTTGATCTATATTGTATAACCCTAGCATCTCATCATATTTATCTATGGTTCCTATAAACTCAATCTTGTTGTGTATATAGGCCCTAATGTCTTCAACATGAAGAACACCAACTGGGGTATGTGAGAACGCACCCTCTTTGTCTTCTTTAGTGGATTTGAAAGGATGAGTCTTGAATTTGTATCTATTCCTCTCAAGCACATTAAACACCTTGGGAGTATCCATGCTAATTTCTTTTTTATTGTAAGTGATAAATATTTCTTAAGTTTATGACAAATACCTAGCTCGCTCAACCATGTGAGGGTTTGGTGAACACAATTGTAGACTCTTCAAGCTCCAACAACTGCTCCAATCTCTTTAATTATCTCTAATCTCAATGTAAATAGTGGGTAATTTGACTACATTATTACCCTTATAGATAATTTGGCACAAGTCCCAAAAAATACCCATAAAGCTGTAAGAAACTAGTGCTAGGTCAAACTGGTACATCTTCTTACACACCTCTTCAAACTATATGTGATCTTGTCCAAGATCCCATAACATAGTAACTAAGTTGCTTTCAAGTTTGCACAACTTAACTCAACCATATAGGGGCTTTGTATTTGACTGGTGTTAATCTGTCATGCTCCCCCTAAGGTATACATTTCCCATCAAAAATATGGTGAGGCAATGCACCCTAATAATCATTCCACAAGACTCTTAGGACTCTTGTGATTTCTCACACTTTACTCTTCTTCTTTCTAAACTTCAAATTCAACAGGTTCATTCCACTTGACCCATTTCTCCTTGAATTCCTCTTTTAGTTCTGCTAGCTCTTTTTCTTCTTTATTTAGTTCCTTTTCTTTTGTGAATGGTCTGAAGGACTTCTTTACTAGTCCTGTAAATCTGAAATACTTCACAACATGTCCATCATTGTTACATTTGAAGCATATCACCTTCTTCTTAGGTTTCAATTGGTTGTAATCAATCTGTAACTTGCAATACTTGGCAATATGACCAAAGTTATTGCAAATTTGTAGCATACAATCTTTCTAGGTCTGGTAATAGGTTTCTTAACCTCTTCCTTTGTCTTGTTGACTTTATCCTTACTGGAATTAGAACTATTGTCTTGCATAGCATCATTTTCTTGTTTCATTATCCTTAGGTTGTCTATGTTTTGAATTTTTACTACATTCACCTTTTTCCATATTTACCTCATTCAAGATTTTCTCTTTTTGCTTCTTGATAAAATCATTTAGGTGATCATATGTAGGTCTGCTAGACCTCATGTCTAGTTTTCTACATTCTCTTATTTTATGTCCATACAAATAGAAATTAAAAAAAAACTAGTAAAATTTGGCTTAGGAATACCTTTTTTAGTTGATTTCTTTGATTGATCATCATGACTACAATCCTTGTCATTGTCCTTGCAAGGAGGTATCTCAGGTTCTTCTATAACAACCTCAAAGTCTAACTTCTTAGGTGAATAAAGATTCACCACAAATCTATCTTTCCTCTGATTAGGATTTTCATTAAATCCTACTCCTGTCATATCTCCAATTGGATTTTGCATGTCAATTTTCTCATCCAATTTCTTTTTGGTCTCATGAATTTTTTCTATGTCACATTGGGTCTAATCAAGTTTACCAGTGATGGTGATGCAATATATTTTTACCTTGTCATACTTTTTTCTTAGTGTACACTCATTTCATTCTCCAAATTTGTCAATCTATCCCTTGTGTTTGATAGTTCATTTAGCAACTTTTCATTTTCTTCTCTTTTAGTATCAAGTTCTTTCACTAGGTTCAATTTTGTGACTTCCAATTCATCCTTCAAGGAATCCTTTTCATGCCTTAGTTGCTCAATTAGATCTTGATCTGATAGCTCCTCAGTATGTGCTTCCATGAGATCATCTCTAAGTTTTCTTTCATGCTCAAGTTGCTGCTTCAACTTCTTGATGAAGTCATCAGCCTTCCTTAGTTTGTAGTTTAGGTCCACTCTATCTGCATTAGAAATGTCCACATCTTCCAAAGCCATTTCATAATTCTTCTTCAATTTTTCCAAATCTATCTTGATCTCCCCAAAGCCGTTAAGATTTTCTTTCAGGGGCGTGAGGCTCTGATACCAATTGTTAGGATTTGGTAACACTAAGAGGGAGGGTGAATCAAGGTTACAATACTTCACTAAATTCTTAAACTCCTTTACTTTCTTCAAAAAACATATAAATATATAGCATAAGATAAATAACCATGCAACATAAACAAACATTGAAGAACTCATAACACCATATTTGTTTTTGAGAAACCCTATTAAGGGAAAAACCCCAGTGGGGATGGCACCCACAAATATCTACACTATAAGTATAATAACCCTGTTAGGAGTTTTGACCCTGTTAGGAGTTGAGTATTACAATAGGAAGGTCCTAATTAAAGGAAAGACCCTTTCAGGAGTCTTAACAATGAGATCTTAGTTAAAGAATGAATGCTACTAAGAGTCCAACCCTGTTATTGGCAATTAAACTCTGTTAGGGGTGTACAATAGGTGCAACAACACTTACAGTCAATTTGTTGTCCTAAATACAAAGAGTTAGCAAAGTATTCCTTGAATAAATCCATGTGTTCTCCTTTCTCTCAATCTCTTCTCTTTCTCTTATATGCCTTCATAGTTCACATCCATCTATATCATCATAATAATCATCACACACTTTTAAAAAAGTGTTTGTATACTTATACCTTGTTAGAGGTATATTACAAAAACTAGTTGGCATTACTCTAGCAAAACATCATATTATTTAATTTGCATTTGCACACTTTGTCAACATCCTTAGTCAGCCTTAGATCCAAGAGTGCATCCCAAAAAAACTTTCCAATCGCTCACAAAGCTGGCCTTAGTGATCGCCAATAGGTTATACTCTGTTTATTATCTTCGCATCCAATCAACTGATCATATCTTTTCAATACCTCAATATTGACATGTGTGACCTTACACACGTATTCACTTGGGTTCTACAAGAATGTAACCAAGATTGCATGCCTTAGTGAATCTTGTGGGAAGTTCGCTATGATTTTCTGTCAGACTAGGTCACAGGAACAACTTGTGGACTTAGACATTTTTCCTTCATCAACTGTATACAAACAAATTCATGATGTCCACTATGTGCAATCATAAATCTAATAAGTGTTTCCATAAATTAAAACATTCCATATGTGCATATTGCCAACAAATTTAAGAATGATACCAAAAGGTTTCTTATCTAACTTTACCCCTATCAATTGAATTTATTTGAAAAGCTATGTGGTGTCCCCTACCAATATATTGTTGCTATATCCTTCAACTATCATTGTCTAAGAAATAAAATTGAGTTCAAATATTTTGGTTTTAAGCCTTCTAGCTATATTTGAGCAAAAAGCACTGACACTTTTTCAAAAAACCTTAGAGAGTTCTTACCATTAAGCCTAATTGTTAAACTAGAGATATTTCAAGCAATAAAGTTTAATTAAAAATAAAAAATTATATTTGATGATGAACAAAAATGTATTCTCAAATAACCCTTACCATCAATCAATTTGGGAATCTTTCCTAGTAAAAGAAAAATCATACTAGATTAAAGTTACATGAAATATTTGAAAAAATGATATAGATTGAATTCATTATTTTTCCACAATCTATCAATTGATAACTTCAAACTTCTGGGTTTGATTATGTTTTTCTTTTTTGCATCAACATTTTGGATCATACTCTATGATCCATCATCACAATGTAGAAGTGCAAGTAGAGAAAATATTCATCCTGATGATGGATCATAGAATATGATCTGAAATGTTTATGCAAAGAAAAACACAATTGAGTCCAGAAGTTTGAAGTTATCAAAAGATATAGATCTTAAAAAGTAAATGTACTATTTTCAAAAAATAGGACAAAATTGAATAAACAAAGCCAAACAAATCAGTGTAAGGATCATTGAAATGAATCATTTCTTGGAAAAAAAAAGAAAAATTATCAATGAGGTTGAGTGCACTAGAAGATATATTTTTAACATATTGCACCCTTAAAATAATAGATCGTTCTTTTAACTCAGATATTAAATCCATCTGAAATTTAAGAAATTATTCTTGAAAAGGGAGTAAATCTTGTTGCCTCAAAATACTTTAAACACAAAATGGTTCCAAGTCCCACACATCCCCACCATTTTAGCATTTAATTTTATCGCCAATGTACAAACCATTCGTTCTCGTTATTTGAATTCTATACCAAACCTGCAATACGCTAGCTAAGACTTCATCGCATGTACCTTTTCTCGCATCCTAAATCAGAAAAATATTTCTTACTATTTTACAACAAAAGCAATGACAAATAATAGAATGTCAAAAAAAAATCCTATCCTAAATCTTAAAAACCTTTTTTGTCTTTCTCCAACAACAATAGAGGCCAATAATAGAATGTTAAAAAAATGAACTAATATTTGTCTTCACAAATATGTAACTTCATTGTGTGGAAGTAACAACGTAAAATAAATCTGTGAAAAAGATAGATCCTAATTGGCTACTCATTTTAGTTTAAGCATTGTTTAAGCTATATCCTCCACTATAGTTATATTGCAGATAAGAAACTAATAATAACAAGAGAATATTTTCTTTTATGTTGTTATCAACTAGGAGATTTCTCAGCTTTATGGGAGAAACATTTGTGCTCAACAAAAAGTCTGCATATTGTTTTTTATTGTGTAGTCTAATTTAAATATAGATGTTTTCTTTTTTACAAGAAATTTTGTAATTAGATAGAGAAATGACTTTCAAATTGCGTAAGTAATATTCCAATGAAAGTAGCAGCACTATACCATCTAATTTAAGCCTTAAAAACAAGTATTATTTTATGTTTTAAATGAAAATGGAGTTCTTGGAGTATGTGTAAGAGGGAAAAATTAGTTATGTAACTACAATAAGATACACACCATTTTTATTGTGACATATGAAGATTAACAATCTGATAAATGCATGAGGTTTTGTCCAGTGTTAAAATAAAATAATGTTGTACCATCTTAAAATGGATAGAATCATTATTTAAGAACTTTTAGCTCCCATCCTTTACTGACTTTATGAACCATGGATGGATTCGTTCTTGATCCCCCTTTTTCTCCTGTTTTGTCCTATATCTTCCATTTTCAGTTGTGTAGTCTCCGAGACCTCATGGATGGCTCCTTGTGGGCCAACCCTAGAATAGGTCGACCAAGTCAACCTATTTTGTCAACTTATTCTAGAATAGGCCGAATAGGTCCACATGTTCCTAGGGGATTTTAGATCCCGGGGCCAGTGTTGTTTTCAGGGAATTAAATTATTAAATTGGGTGACCCCGTCAGCTTTCTTTGTTTTCCCTCCTAAAAAATAGTATAAAAGGAACCCTAGGCACCTCATGTTGACATCCATTATCATCCATGAACATCCATTAATAATAGTGATCTTCATATTGATATCCATTTGACATCCATTTCCAGTAATCACATGAGAAACTTCGGGCATTCAAGCATTCGTTAAGCATTCAAGATTCAAGGATCCTTTGTGAGAGTTTTCTCTTCAAGGTCTAGCATTTTTTTGGTCATCAAGGGAGGAGATCTAAATTTGATACATTCATCGTATTCTTCATTGATGCACATTTACATCCATGGCTCCATGATGTGTTTATGGTAGATCCATTGCATTTGTGGAGATTTCCTACATCTGTTATTCAAAATTCAACATCGACAACATACAAGCATTACAAAATCCTTATTGACAAGGATTTCTACAAGAAATGTGAATAATTACATTTTTCTTTCTTTACTTTACATATTTACATTTCAATTTCAAGGTTGATTCCTCAATCTAGGGCTTGACCAATGCAAGCCCTTATCCAGCCAAACCCCATAACAAACTTTTCTATGTGCAGGAGCAGGATATCAGAATTACAACCATAGATATGGGAACTACTTGCCAAGACATTTCTGATGAAGTTAGGTCAACTTTGCTATAGTGTCCCGGGAACATGGTGACTTCATGGAAAAGTGTCTTGAACATGTTGCACCAAGTTGACCTATTCTTGGAGGTCTAAGAAAAATAACATTTTTTAGGTTTTCTGTTGTTATCGATAATCCATAGTCATAAGTTCTGTCACAGGTTTAAATCTACAATTTTCAGAGAAAAAAGGCATATTCTTCTACACATTTCAAGGTTATTAGTCTATCATTCATTTCATTTCTTAGTCTAGACCTATTTTCATATCTTAATTGGGCTGATTGGATACACTTACTGTCTAGATCTATCTTACTTTTCTCATTAAATTAATTGGATCAATTTCACATTTGCATTTAAACACCTTTAATCAAATTCTATATTGCATGAAAGAGGACTTTCTTTTGTACTTCCTTGATATAATTTGGGTTTAGCATTGGCATTCCTTCATCTTCTTGGGTTTTTCTAATCTAACTTTGGTTATATTGAGAGTTATGTTTGGAAGCCCCTATTTCTCTTGTATTTTGAACGTTTAGTGTTGAAATGGTTAATTAATTAACGCATCTCACATAGATTATATTGTTAGATTCATTAGTATCCATTTCACACCTAAACATTTTTGTGAACCCGATGTGTTACAACTTTCTTTTTTTATCTTTGTGGATTATATTGTGTGTTCATATTCATTAAAAATTTTGGTGAACTTGACGTGTTACAACTTTCTTTTGATCTTGGTGCATTATATTGTGTGTTCACCTTCACTACACATTTTGGTGAACTTGACGTCCTATACCTCTTTCTTGGAGTTAGATCTCTTGTTTTCCATTTATGCATTGGTTGTTTACTTTCTTTTGGCGAACCTAATGCATTCCTCCTTTCCTTATTGATTTTCAAGTTGATTTAGCTATATTTGTGTGGCTAGATATTTCTTTTTACGTTCTTCATTACATTGATATAATTATGTGGATAGATCTCATTAGAGTTTCCTTTTGTGATCTCCTCTTTTATGAGCTTTATTACACTAAGTCCAACCTCTAGCATTCTCGTTAAGAGAAACTGTAGACTCATGAGCTCTTTTAATCACGATTCTTCCTAGGACCCATGATGATACTAATATTTTACCTTAAGACCCCAATCCTATCATGGAGCATAAATTGTCTCAGTCTTCCCATGATGAAGATTAAGTCTTAAGAGCTCCTCCTTCCCAAGTTGATAAGATCTCTCATGAGTTTGATAAATTGAAAAATTGGCTTGTGCAAAAGAACACAAATCTTGATAGTGTTGCATCTATTAAGGCTATTAAGAAGCTTATCACTCATGATGATAATAACATATCCATTTTTCATGGTATATCACACCTTATTAACACTCATACTAAGCCTTTGATGGAATTTTATCAAGAGTTAGGATACATTCATCCTTCCACAACTATTGAACCATCTATTCCTATTTCTAATACTATTCCTATCATTCCTACCTATGCACCACATCTCATGACAACTTCTACAAAAGTATCTAATCCTCTAAGTTTTATTATTCCTAAACCTTCACTTCCTTCAAGTATTCCTCCTACCTCTATACCCTCTTCATTACCTTCATACAATGTCGTTCCTTTTACATATCCCAATCCTCTTCTGATTCCTTCTAATCCTCCACCAACATCCTTACATTTTCCTTCTGCCTCCTATAGATTTTCTAGTTGTACATCTAATATGTCTATTCCTACTATTGTGTCTTCTATCCTACCATTATTAACCTGGTTCAAACTATCACCTCTTTGCAATAAAAAGTGTCCCAATTCACTCAATCTAAGTACAACATCCCTACATGTGACATTGCCAATCCCATTTCCTTATATATCCTTCATGTTGTTATCCCACAACATATTGAGATACCTCATCTTGAGACTTATAATGGTAAGGGTGATCCTATGATTCATTTTAGGACTTTCCAAACTATATGTAGTGATTTTGCTGATGACTATAGGTTCATGGCTAAGTTGTCCACACGTACTATTAGAGATAAATATTTTCAATGGTATTTCTCTTTACCTCCTTATACTATTAATTCCTTTCAAATACTTTCTAATGCTTTCATTCAACAATTTCAAAATAATATTGGTCCTCAGATTTATTTGATTGATTTAATGCATTCTAAGAAAAGTTTTAAGAAAAAAGTTATTGACTTTATTGGTAGATTCAAAAACTTGTATGCTCAAATTTCTTGTCCTATGCCTGATCATGATATTCAACGTATTTTTGTTTCTCATTTTCAAAAAGACATTAGAGATAAGATTATCCTTATAGAGTATACTTCCTTTTCACACCTTTGCACAGTGTTTCACCATTATCAGTTACAAGTAAGCTAGTTTGATATCTCTACTCCAATGGATCTTATTACTATTGATAAGAGTAACACTGTCGTTCATCAAAATAAATTCTCTAAGCCTAACAGCTACATCAAGATTCATAAGTCAACCAATGTATTTGATGATCAAGTAGCTACTACATCCCAAGTTATGGCTACTTTTTCTTACATGTATCATCCTAATCATAAGTACACTCCTTTATCTGAACCTTTACCTATGGTGATGAAAAATTTGATGAATGTTGACATTCTTAAACTTCCTCCTATCTGTCCTATTGACACTAAGAAACCAATTCCTAATTCATTTGATCAAAATACTTTTTGTTAATACCATCATCAACTTGGTCATGATACTCAAAAGTGTTATGCTTTGAAGAATTCTAATCAAGATTATATTGATTCTAATGCAATATCTATTGATGTTGAGTTTAATAGTGCAAATAAATTTGTAGCACCTCCTAATAAGAATTTTCAAATTGTACAACAACCACTTAACTTCACATTCCACAAATGTCATTAATCAAACTTTTTCTCCTTTTATTAACATTAGTTTTGATGATAAGGTAGAAGAAGCTAATCATGTGGTTAATCATGTTTAGTCACAACCTCAACCTCAACCTCAACCTTTGATTTTACCTTCTCACAAACCTATATCTTCACCTCCTATCACCTTTGATCATTCCAATATGTTTAAAGGACCTAATGGTTCTCTTTACTTTACTGCTAGGGTTACACATATCCCTTCTCGTGGTGTTTTGATTGATCCCTCTTCCTCTATGAATTATATCACTGAAGAACATCTTTTTAATAAAAGATTGCATAAGGATACCTATGATACATCTAGTTTCTGGATAAAAACTTGTAATGGTTTTCTTTATCCTCTTCAAGTTTCTATCAATCTTCATGTGACCCTTTCCAATAAGGTTGTTCATACTACCTTTGTTGTCATTCCTACTTCTGATCAATTTTAAGTTAAACTTGGTATTGCGTGGCTCTCTTCCATGAAAGTTGAAGCCTCTTCTAATCATAAGTGCATAAAATTTCCTCATAAAGGAGAAGTTGTCACCATTAGTCCTTCTCTTTATAAACCCTCACATCCTCAAGATTGTGATGAGATAGATTTATTTTGGTCATCTCTCCTTCAAAAACTATCTAACCGTCCTGATCATCTAAATATCGATCCTATCAGCAATGCAAGGTAGAAAATATTCTTGAGCTTAGCCTTCCAAAGGTTGATACTCCTACAAATTTCTTACCTACCCAACCTATTCCTCTACCTATCATTCCTCAACCCATAGCCATTCCCTCCTCAGAACCTATGATTGTTGAATCTACTCCAACTTTACCTTGTAAAATAATTTGTAATCAACATTCTCATCAATGTCGAAAGAACCATCAAGCTAAAACTAAGGCCCTTTCTCTTACGTCTCCAACTCATTCTTCATCTCAACCTTTTCCTTCCTTTGATCAACCTGTGCTTGACCATTTGAAGGAAGTTAATCAAAATAACAATATACAAATGGATAAACATGATGATTTTTTTTGTATTTTAGATCCTATTAATCTTGATATGAAAGATAATCTTGATGATGATGATGATTCTAATCCACATGTTAGTTATGATGAATATGAAAATATTGATATGGATTATGATTTTCCTAACATTCTCTCTACACACCTAACACTCACTCCTAGTGAACAACACAGTGACTCCCATGAGAGTCCTTGCTTGGATCTGGTGGTGATTCCTACTATGTTGGATGTTGTTCCTCTTGTGAGTTTCTCACCTTTCCCTAATATATGATTCTGATATGGGGAGGGCGCACAACATTCTTGAAGTGTAATTATATAGTATGGTAATATTTGTGTGTTCATGTTGTATTTTCCCCTTTGTTGTGCTCTTTGTTATATGTTTTGTCTAGATCACTTTAGATAATTATCATTTATCTATTGAAAAAATATGATAAAGTAATCAAACACGTCATGCATCTTCTTCTATTTTTACTTCTCTTCTTCTATTTTTTGTTACATTTTATGTTGTCTATGTGCTATTGTTCGTATATGTTCCCTTGTGTAGTCTGATAACCTACAACGGATTGAATATCTTGAGGAAAGTTTGACAATGGAATGAATATTTGAAAGACAAGTGATTGATGATCACTGAGCTACTAAAGTGTATGTAAGAAAATTAAATTAGTTAATGTATTATCATTGATGTCAACTAGTTTGACTGTACTTATCATGATGGTTACAAACATCTTAAGAAGGAAAATGGTAAAGGAAGGAGATATCTACATGAAGATGAGATGGATAAGAAGGATATGGATATGGTATAAATTGGATAACTTATTGATGAGTATATGACATTATGTTAGTCATTTGATTGTATTACATGAATCTATTATGTATTGAAGATCAAGACTAGAAACAAGTTTATGTGGTCGGTAAATCAAGAATTCTGTAAACATTGAGCAAGTCTAGTGTATACCGAGTATATTATTAACCAAGCTAGTTATGATGATGCATTACGGTATTGATCGAGTGAAAGAAATAAATGGAACTTATGACTACCGAATAAAAATGATGAGATGGACAATTTTTTATTATTCTGAGGTAAAAGATAATGTTTTTTATGATGATCAAATGACTAAAAAAATTTGAAGATGATCTAATGAAAATGAAACGTGTTATTGACACAACTGTCAAGGAAGGTTAAAGAGGCAAAATCTACGGTGAAGATTAAGAGGAAAAATCTATAGATGGAAATAAAATGGTTTATGATGTCTATATAAGGAGACATGAGAATCATTATTGAGTTTGGATGTTGTAGGAGAATTTGTGTGAAAAGATTGATTTCATGCAACACTGATCAAACTGGTTGAAGACATAACCAAGAAAAATTGCAGACAACATCGAGCGACATAGAGAGAAATTACCGAGTAGAATAGAGTTGGAGGAAAAAAAGATATTGAATTGATTATTGATTAGAGGTATTTTTGAGCTTAGCATAGATCTTAAAATCTTCAAATCAAGGTGTATTTTAATCAGATCACTACTATATCAGTTTAACCATTGCTATAGATAAATCTCTTAACCGAGTGGGACTTAACAATCTTTATATTTCAATATGATATTCAATGAATGTTTGGTCAAGGGAGAAATGTTAGTGATAAATCCTCTAACGAGGTCACACCTCACAATTTGTTTTGTAACTTTTAACAAGGTTGGCTCCTAACTGAGCTCACTTCAGAACACTGAATTATTTTTGGTTACCAATTCTAGGTGGTTTTTCCCCTAACAGGGTTTCCACGTTACAAATCAATGTTTTATATGTGTATGGATGTGTTGACTTATTATTTTACTTTACACATTACTATATATGGATAGATCAGTAAACATGGTACTTAATTTATTGGTAATTGGTATATGAAGAGAAAGGCACAGTTGATATTTAACCAAGTTGATTAATTGATTTGAAAGTTTTGATATATACATCTGGGATTATTTGGGACTGTAGGCTAACTAGACTTAATTGATTCACCCCACCTCAGTTATCTAATATTTGGTATAAGAGCATAGAGTTCTTAGAAGGAAAAGTTTGAAGGAATTCAACTAAAGATCACAAGATGTATAAGAGAGAGGTTCGAAAGCTAAACAAAGACAACTTCTCGATGCGGAAAAGAAAAATGAGATTGTATCTATTAGGGATTGGATAGTCTACAATATAATACTTGGATAATAAGTTTATATTACCTATTGGACCTTTGATTATTGATCAGATGAGAGAAAGACATGAACATAATACTACAATGATAGAGCTTGTTGCTTCCTTAGAGACTTGAACAACCTGAAGGGATTGTTGATCCTAATCAGAACAATATGGTATGTAAATTACAAAAAGCACTATATGGATTGAAACAAACACTGAGAGCATGGTATAAAAGATTGCATTCCTACCTTATCAGTATTGGATTTTTTAGTTTAAGTGAGAGCAACAATTTGTATTTGAAAGTTGAAGTTGATGATAAGATTCTTATTGCTAAAATTTTTGTTGATGATATCATATTTGGAGGACATGATAATCTATGCAAATCATTTGCTGATGACATGAGAATTTTTTTTGAAATGTCAATGTTTGGAGAGATTAATTTCTTTCTTGGCTTGCAAATTTTACAACAAGATGAAGGCATATACATTACTCAATCAAAGTACATAAAAGAAGTATTAAAGACATTTGGTATGGAGGATTCAAAACCAGTCGGTACACCTATGGTCACTAGATGCAAATTGACAAAGGATGATTAGTCAACTGAGGTAAATTAGACACTATACAGATCTATGATTGGTAAGTTGATGTATGTTGTGCATAGTACACCAGATATTGCACATGCAATTGGAATTATCACAAGATTTTCTCCTAATCCTAAAGAATCACATATGACTGTTGAAAAAAGAATTTTGAGATACTTGAAGAACATTGAAAACCATGGCTTGTGGTACAAGAAAGAAGGTAATTTTGAACTGAAAGTTTACACAGATTCAAATTGGGCTAGAAATATTGATGATAGAAAGAGCACTACTGGTGGAGCATTATTTTTGGGAGAAAGATTAATTACTTGGATAAGCAAGAAAAAAGGATGCATTTCTCAATCCACTACAGAGGTAGAATATGTTGTTGCTGCTGCAAATTGTTCAAACATTTCATGGATAAAACAACTTTTGGCAGGTATGAAAGAAGAGATCACTAACCCAGTGATAATATGTTGTGATAACACTAGTGCTATAAACATTTCTAAGAATCCGATGATGTATTCAAAGACAAAGCATATGTCTATAAATTATCACTACTTGAGAGAACAAGTACAAGAAAACCATGTGAAACTTGAGTATGTGAAATCACAAGAACAACTTGTTGATATATTTACTAAACCCTTGCCAATATGGCTTTCTTCTCAGCTTCCTTATCTTCTTTCTTCTTTGCTTCAACTTCAACCTTTAGTTTCTTGGGGCTATTTGGTTTGGTTGATCTGGTGGATCTTCTAGGTGTGTTCATAGGTGTGTCTTCTCTAGAGTGATGGATATATCAATTATAGTGGCAGTAGGACTTACTATTTTTTCTACTTCGGAAGGTGGAGGGGCTTCAATTATCATGCTTGTCGATCCAGAGGTTCCTTCAGTCATCTTATTCCTTACTTCTTTTAGTTCTTCCTTTTTTATCCCTGCCTTTGTTGCCATATCACCAACCATTTTCTCTATATTTCTTTTCCTTATACCTCTATCATGTTCTTCTCTGAATTTTGTTGATTTTTCTTCATGTGTCCCCCATCTCTCTTCAGATGTGTCAACTTTAGATGCTAAGACATGTTCTATGTGCATCACAAGAACTTTAGAACTGACTTCATAGCCCATGGGGTAACACCATTTCTTTCTAGGTTCAACTGCTTCAAAACATACACAATCAGTTTCAACCATGAAACAGATTGTATCCTTGTATTTCTCAACCAATACTTCAAGGATTCTAAATCTTTCTTTCATTTGTCTCTGTAGAATTTTAATCATGGAAAATAGTTCACCATCTACCCAAGTATTGTTTTGTCTTCGATAGCTCTCTAATATCTGAATACCAGTAGGTATATTGTCCTTCCATGCTCTAGGGTGCATTCCAGGAAACTTGTTCTCAATATGTATATACATGTGAACTAGAAGTGAGCCAAATCTAAAAGCCTTAGAATTATCCTTCTTGATTATCTTTACATTTTTCAAAAACTGTTGTGCCAAAATCTTGCATAGCTTATATTTGGTGTTCTGTTTCACCATCCTATAGGCCATCATGATAACTCTTGCTGATATTGAATTAGGTCTATTGTTGTAGTAAAGTTTGTATCCTAGAAGCATTGCAACTTGTCTTACATCTTGTTGGAATATATCATTCACTTTCATAGCTCGCTTGTCCCATTTAGAGTGTGTCAGGGTTTCTACTTGTTTCTTTATATTCTTTTCTATCACAAGAATAACTCCAGTATTGTTCAATCTAGTAATGTCATGAATTATTTTACTACAAATTTTTACATGTTGATCTCATATCCAAATGAACTAGTCATGAACTTTGCTAAGTATGATCTTGAACCATTTTGTTTCATTGAATTCAATCATGTGGGTTAATTTTATAATGGTTAGGTCATCTAAATGTTTAAACTCGTCCTTCATTTTACCATCTATTTTGATCATCTCATCAATTTCTCTGAATATCTTTGCATCACCTATTGTCTCATACTTGTAATGAATGTATGCCCTAATATATTCTACATGCAGGATGTCATATGGTGTTTGTGAAAAGGCTCCTTCAAGGTCATCCTCACAAGACTTAAAGGGGTGTTTCTTAAAATTATATATAGGTTTATCCACAACATCATAAATCATAGGTGTATCCATAGCTTTCTGTTTGATTAAATAATCTAAATACCTTGAACATGTTGAATTTAGAAATTCCACTTCGATCGATCACACAATGTAGCTGCTTGGTGGTTTGATATACTTCTTAACTCTAGTCTCCTTGGTCGGTTCTCATCAAATGGTGAAGAAGTAGGTTGCTTTGAGGTCTTTTATTCATCACCAAGTGACTAAATGCACTTAACTTAATTAGCTCAACTTCGCATACTGTCCAGTCAATCACAAATCTTGCGCTCATAGGATATGAATCTCCAAACGCTGCAATCACAAATATAGTCTTCATAGTGTTTGTATACACCATAACTAAGCTCGCATAAGCTCACTCCTCATAATCATGAAGGGCTAGATATAATCTGTTGTCTTCATCCAATGCTCCCCCTAAGGCCATGCTCAGCCTTTTCTTTGTCCAGGTCATCAAGTGTTGCTTCAAATTTTTCTTGCAAAATTTCTGAATCCATTCTGATCTCCCTTAAGCTGTTAGACTTTCTCTCCAAGGGCCAAAATCTTTGATACCAATTGTTAAGATTGAGTAATACTGAGAGAGGGGTGAATCAGTATTACAACACTTTATATTAAATTTAAACCAATTCCAAATAAACCATATGATTGCAGAAATGAAAAGAACATAAGAAAATAACACACAACTCATAACACCATTATTTATTTTTGAGGAAACCCTGGCCAAGGGAAAACCCCAGTGGGGATGGACCCACAAATATACACTAAAGTATAATGTCCCTATTAGGAGACCTAGCCATGTTAGGAGATGAGTATGATATAGTACATTTTCTTGTTAAAGGAATATCAACCCTGTTAAAGGTATACAAAACCTTGTTAAATGTATACTGAGCTTACAACTCTTATAATCAATACTATGGTTACAAAGTGTTCTCAAGAATGAACAAAACAAGAATCTTCTATGCTTTCATATTTCCAGTTGTAGTTCTCAATAACATCTGTCAACCTTTGATCTCGCATATGCCATCAATTATCTCACTATCACTATCTCACATAATCATCTAGGCTTTACAAAAAGCTCTTCATATAAATATGTATTCTATCATTCAGTCGGCTCCCAAATACAATAAAAAATAGAATAATTTATAATGCAATGAGTAAATACTAAGTTAGAGATCTTGTATTACCAAAGTGTCAGCAATCCACAATCTTTATCTAACTTAGCACATTACCATTCCATCTTATATTCCCTTAATCACCGTGATTGTTCATATGCCATGTTTCACTATTCCTCTGTCTTCGCATGTCTTCATATCACTGTAACTCACTAACAACAATACCAAAACTCAAGTAACCTTAAATGAAGGTCAAACACATCCCAAAATTTCTTCCTCTAAGTTTGCAAGCCATCATCTAACATATACTATCTTCGATGTCCAAAATAGTATTGTTGTTCTCTATAAATTTGTCTCCATACTTAGTCATTTTGAAGACTGCATCTCCAAAACTAAACTTACCATAATGCGATCACCATATTAGATGTGTTGCCATAAATGAAAACTCTTAAGTGCTTCATACTATTCTAAAGCATCACTTGCCAACATAAACCCTTGTTTTTTGTGCTCCTTTTTTCCATAATCTATTGCAATTTTGACAATACTTACTAGATTTTTTCTTGTTGGATCACCTCTTTTTGGTCTGCAACATATGGCTAATTCACCGTTGATGGCCTCTACAGGTTTTCTATTGACCGTCGCTATTGGTTTGTAGTCTCCTATTGGTTTATCTTTTGCTTAGCTGCTAGCAATTGATGATTCTTGTATTGTCATATATTTCTCACCTTTAGGATTTGGTTCTTTATAGGTAAGTGCTTCTATAACCTCCCCAACTTCTTTATCCTTTTCTAAGGTGGTTGGATCTTCTAGTGGTATAACCCATTTTCTTCTCCCATTCATCCTTCTCTTAGAGGTAAATCCTTACGTTATTCTTCTTTAGTTTCTAGAGTAACTTGTGGATAGTAGGCATTATAAAATGAAGATTACTTCTCCAAGCATGCTCTTATTTATAGGTTCAATGGTTTATGGCCTTCTCATCCTGATTTGCGTAAAAGGGTTTTAGATTCTTGAAGGCCCATTATTGAGGATAGGATTGAGTTTTATCCTACTAACATGGTTTTTCTTGTGGCTTATTTCCAAACTGAGGTGAATATAGATAAAGTGTTTAAAAAAGGTATTTGGTTGTGGGGAAAGCACTGTCTTTCTCTTAGGCCTTGGTTTCATTCCTTCAACCCTCTTACTGAATCTATTATTATTGTCCCTACATAATTAGAAGTCATTATTTGCCTCTCCAATTTTGGATTGAGTCTTGTTTTGAATCCATTGGTAATGCTATCGGAATGTTTGTTATGATTGATGACTCTTCTCTTATTTTTTATTATCCCACTTTCATTTGCATTCTTGTGGATATTGACATCTCTCAACATTTTCTTGGAAAAGTTGCCTTCATTGTTGGGGATAGACCTTTGTCCCAAATTATTGATTATGAGGGTCTTCCTTTTTGCTATAGGAAGTTTTTTTTCTATAGGTCATTTGGTTTCAAATTGTCAAAAATCTCGCCATAGTAATGGTACATGGTAGACAAATACTCTTTCTAAGCATCTTATTGTGGGAAACGATGACGTTTCTAGGGATGTAGATTCAAATGGTCTTTTTGAGAAATTGCCTGCAGAGCCTATTGATTTAGGTATGAATGGGGTTAATTTTCCCATTGTTGGTGGTCCTTCATCAACCGATGTTGTTGGTCAGCCGTTAGCAACTTTTGTTGGTCAACTAGTGATAATTGTTGTTGGTTTATAGAATTCTAAGCATATTGTTACTAGCAAGCTTGAGAATGTGATTGAGACTACTCCTCATTTCTTGCTAGTTTTTCCTCTCGCATCCCCTTGCTCTTTTCATTGAAAGGATGGTATATAATGGATAGTTGTGCACAGAAGGAAGATAGGCTTCCCAAAACATTTTGATGTCTACCAATATTTGGTCAAGGGTGATTGCAATGGTCAAAAGGTGAAAAAAGTGGTATAGTTTGCTTATCTTTAGTTTATCTTTATGTTATTTGTAAAGGGTTTTGAGTGCCCTTCAAAACTCTCTTGTGTCTTGTTGTTGATTGGTTGGAGTTTATCTTTATTATATATTATGAGAACTTTCTTTATTGGGGTTTCAAATCCTAGTTAAAATCGGATTGCACAAGGTTTCAAATCTGATTCAAACCTCTTTCCTTTAATTAAAAAACAATCTTGTCTTAGTAAAAAAATTAATCAATCTAAATCTTCTATTCATTTATTTTAATTATAATTATAAAAATATATAATTAAAAATAAGATTATATCAACATAACACAAATCATATAATTGATAAATAAAAACATACTTGAATATCATATTTCTTTTGATAACATGTAGATTAGAATCTTATTAATGTTATCTTAAGAAAACAATTGTTAACATTGTATATTTTTTTTTGCCAAAATTCAAATCCAATAAACTTGCTTTTGACTAGGTACATTTTTATGATTAAAAGAGAGTGTAGCAAATGAATACCTAATTGTGATACCTTTGATAGTTACACAATTTTGAAATGGATCATTATTAGATAAGTGATGCCAAAACACTAATAGACATTTTACTAATTTATTTTAAGCATATTATTATGCTTTCAACAATGAGGGTTGATGCCATCTGTCAAAATATTGAAAGATGCTATTAAGCACCGCTACAAAATTATTGTCTATAAATTACAACATTGCTTTGGAATATTATCATCTTTAGCTAGCGGGGGACTGGAATTACAACCACCCCTGAGTGTATGGCAGTATAGACTATAGACACATTCTAGCAACTACAATGTTCGCTGCTAGATACATTTCAAACATTAAGATTTCCAATCATAAAACAAAAAAATAGAAATATTATCAACTTAGGTAGGTGAAGTTTGTTTTTAAAATAGGAACTCTTAGCATTGTGTGACATGGGAAGTCCTATAATGATTATTCTTTCTTATTTAAAATTAATCATATACTTCTATTGATTTAGATTAATCCAAGGAGTTTTTTTTCTTTTGAGGAAATTGGTTTCCCAAACTCACTTTTATAATTCTGAACTGAATGTGTTCCCGCATAGTTTAGTAATTTAGTAAGGCGATTAAAAAAGTCATCACTTAAATTAGGGGTAAAACAAATTAATATCTCTTCATAAAATTGAAAATAAGTGATAAATGGAATATAGTTTTGTGCATCCACTGGAACTATATATAAAAGGCTTTTTTTTTCAAGTAAAAAAGGCAGTGGAGAAATTTTTAGGGAATTTGATAAGTATAAAGCATAGTTCAAACCTTCTCAACAAACTAATTATATGTCTACCAAATTTGAAAGGAAATCCTAGTTTAAGGGTAGAAGGAATGTCAAGCTAATAACTTGTAATAGTAGTAGAATGGGTTGCGGGGTAATGGAATGGCAGCCACGCGGAAATAATGGCAACTACAATGTTGGCTGCTACTCTTCCGCGCAGCTCTCCTTGTTTTATATCACTAAATTTCTACTTGTTTTAAACATCGAGATAACATATTCAGCTTTAGGCAACAGAATATACTTTTCAAACATAAAAATTTCCGATCATAAAACAAAAGAATTGATACGCAGAAAACTCCTCTATTAAATATTTGAAGTCGAATGCTAGAAATCTGCATTTGATTGCATCATTTACTATTCTTATTTGGTAGGCAGGCTCATAAAACATTTTTTATTTCACCGGGCAGCTCATCAATATGAAAGACTCACGTTTTGAACGATACAAATGAAATATTAAGATTCTCATTAAGTTCGGTGGTGTATGAAACATACTGAAATCCATTCTTAAATGAAAGATTCTCATTTCGTTTGGTGGTGTATGGTACATACTGATGAAATTCATTTTTGTTTCATTGGTCATGTCGTCTCTAAATTGACAAGCTTTGTAATTGATCAGACAAAAATGGCTTCCTCAGAGTCTTCCATGGAAGCCCATCTGGAGCTCTATGAAATATTTCTATCAGCAGCCATCCGTGGTAATGTGGTTAAGTTTAATAGAGTAAAAGTATATTGTGGTTCTCTCATAAAGATTTAAAATTTCAGGAGTAGAGCATGTGGAGGGCAATATGTTTGAGCAAATTCTATCAGCAGATGCACTTTTTATGAAGGTATTTTTTTTTAAAATAATGTCTTATTTAAATTAAAGTTTATATTTTAACAAATAATTTTTTTTGAACTTATTGTTATTGTATTAAGAGAGGATTTTTCATGATTGGGATGATAAATTCTATGTGAAAATATTAAAGATGATTTATGAGGCTATACTAGAAGATGGGAAGGTATTAATTGTCGATGCAGTTATTATAAAAAAAGGGACCAAGTTACAAGTGGGACTATGGCTTGATATGTTAATGATGGTTGTTTCCATAGGTGGAAAAGAGAGAACATAAGAGAAGTTTAAGAAAAAAAATTACAAAGAAGGGTTCAAGGGTTATAGTATCATCAAATTACCATTTTATCAAATATTTATAGAAGTTTCTAAATAATGAGTAAGAAAAAGAACAAGAACATGCTAAAAAGGGTTGTAGTGTACCATAGTTCTTGCCAAATGATGATAGAGTGGTTTTGGAAAAAGACTATTACTTCTTAGCTTTTTACAAATGTCTATAATCAAAGATGTCATCTACAATGGTCCCAATGATGAGTCTGCTTGAAATTGTTTAGAGAGTGACCCTCTTATTTTTATGAATCATTTTGAAGCTACCCCTAATGCAGATTTAGCTACTCATCCTCTAATGTTGGAGCCTCACAAAAACACCCCACTAATTCTCTCGGTGCAATTATTGTGTAAGAGGGTTTGGTGGTGTTTTGGAAGGTTTTGTTAATTCAATTACGTAATTGAGAGAATATAAATGACAATATTGGGAAATGCAAATAAAATTGTCTATGTGATAGACATTAATTTGTTACTCTTTGAAATTGATGAAATAATATTTTCTAATGTTCTTGACATGTTCAAAGTGATCAAAATATTCTCTTTTCTACAAGCACAAGGGCTTCTAGTAGCTTTTGACTAGATAAGCTTACATTTTCTTTACTCTTAAAAGTAAAACTATTATTCATAGGTTTCCAATTTGGATCACTATCTTATGATATTTGTTACTTACATGAAGGCTTCTAGTTACTTGATGCTTGTATTTTTTTAACTATTAAAAGTAACTCTATTAATTGTGGGTCTTCCATTTGGAGGTTTGATGAAAGAGAGATTTTTTCATCAATGCACTTGTTGCATTCTTAGAAAGCAACTTAACTGAATAAGCATAAGCTAAAAGTTGAAACATTGATAATCTCTTCTAGGATTATTCCAAAAATACTAGTGTTTCCATTAGACATAGAATGTTATTTCTTTAGTAACCTCTCTCCTTTTTAGTACATCTTTTGAACCATGATTTTTTGTGAGGAAAAGAAACTAATATTACCTTCAACCTGAAGACAAACAAATATTTATAATATGCATATGAGGATAGATAAATGTTGAATTTATTTATAAAAGATAAAAACTAAACACTTTTAGAGTATTCCAAAAGTTGATTTTAGTATTAAAATAAAAATACTATTATCTTCAATAGCATCGGCCTCAAACTTCTTTGAATGAGGAACAAATGTATTGGCATGTCTCTATAGTAAAATCAAGCCAAAACTAGGTAATTTCTTTTTAAAAGAAGCATAAAAAATGAATCATCATTTTTGTTATAAATCCATTGTATATTGCTAGATATGATTTTTAAAAAAAAATCTCAAATAATGATTTGGTTGCTAGAAAGCATCACCACTAAGATTGGTTTGTTTGAGTTCTTTTGATAATAGATTGATTTCTCAAAGGAGACAATTGATATCCAAAATAAATGCATAATTTCTTTTAAAACCCAATAAAACACCTAGGGAGAATAAATAAATTGGTAGAAAATAATTTATGTCAGCAATATGTGTGAAGGAGATAAATGAAGAATACTCTACCATCGTCAATTAGAAGAATGAAAAGCTACATATAAATAAAACAATTGACCAAAAATAGATCATATTTAAATTTAATTCCATTATTTGATCGTGAATTGTCACATGTTGCCATATAGCTCCTAGACATTCCATTATTTGATCATGAATTGTCACATGTTGCCATATAGCTCCTAGACATGCACATTGTGAAAGAATGTTAGGAAAGAGTTTTAGTCATCTTGAAGATTGGAGTAGATAGCTGATTTCTAGACACTTTGATCCATGTGATCTTCTGGCAGGTAATTAAATGAGAAGTGGATAAGTGCACAACATAAATATGGACGGCATGGATCACCACATTTGTTTACTAGGCTATTTAAAGTGAAAACCTCACTATGTATGTGGTTTTGTTGGAATTCCAGAATGGAAGGAGGCTAATAATAATGGTACATTCATTTGTTTTACACTCATGGCTTTGACCTACACCATCCTATAGAAGGATTTTTCAATCTCTCCATCACTACTCCTTCATTTGTTAACAGATCATACCCAGACTAGTTTCATAGATCATATAATGCTTTTAGGATATTGATCATATAATTTAAAGATATCATTCAACACTCTTTGTTGGGCATGAACTAAAGAGGAGTTGGTGTGAATCATTCCTGAAGAGAATATATATCCTCTAATTTTAAGGAAGATATCATCATTTTTGGCCGTTCCATTTTTCTCTAATACTCTGGATTTCTAACTTATCATCAATTTACTATTTTTAGAAAAAGAAGGAATATGTTGGCAATCAAGGTTAGTTCATGAATCATTATTTTTCAAGAATATAAAATTAAGGATCAAAATTGAAGGCAAATGAATCAAGAAACAGTGATCTATTGATCACAAAGCAAGCATACAAATAAAAGCCCCAAATTGCCTTAATATAAAGAGAGGCTGGGAAACCATTATATAGAAGTTTAAGAGAGAGGTGACATTATGGAATTCAACCATATTCACCAATATTCCAACTACAATCATAAAGAGCTACAACTATCAACTACAAACATAAATACATGCAACTGTATAATTAATACCACACTGTGCAATCAATAAGGACTGTAGGTAGGCCCCAAAATGGGCATTATTGCTATCAGTCTCCCCCATAATGACCATTAGGAAGAAAATGAAGTAGATCCCTGAGCTTTTGGAACCTTTCATGAGCTAGAGCCTTTGTGAAGATATCAGTAATTTGATCTTTTGTACTGCAGTACACAATTTTGATCAAACCTTGTTGAGACAATTCCCTGATATAGTGATGTTGTATCTCAATGTGTTTGGTTCTACTATGAAATACTAGATTCTTTGTCATTTGTATAGCACTCTTGTTTTCACAATACAACAAGGTAGGTTCACTCTGAATGTGGTGTAAGTCTTCTAGTAGTCTTCCCAACCATACAATGTGACAAGTTGCTGATGTTGCAGCTTTGTATTCTACCTTTGCTATAGAAAGTGATACTGTAGGTTGTTTCTTGGACTTCCAAGAGAATACTACAGAACCAAGGCTAAAAGTGTAACTAGAAGTAGACTTTTGAGCATCAGCAGAACCTACCCAATCTGAATCTATATAGCCAACCAATCTACTATCCTCTGAATGCTAAAATTTGAGACCATAGCTCAATGTCCCTTTAACATATCTGAGAATCCTTTTAGCTGCATTCCAATGTGTTTCCTTAGGCTCTGACATGAACCTAGAGACCAAAATCACTACAAATGTGATATCTGGATGAATAGTAGTTAAGTAGATCAAGCTTCCAATCATCTATCTATATATAGTAGGATTCACTAGATTTGACACATCTAAAGTAGATAATTCAAGTCCAACTTCAATAGGTGTTGCAACTGGTTTGCAGCTTTGCATTTGAAATTTGTGTAGGATATTTGAAGCATATTTTTTATGAGACATAAATATTTCATCTTTGTTTTTCCATACTTCTATACCAAGAAAGTAGTGCATTTGTCCCAAATCTATCATTTCAAACTCAATAATCATGGTTGCTCTAAACTCTACAAATAAAGCTGGATTATTCCCTATGTAGATAAGATCATCAACATAGAGAACTAAGATAAGGATATCTTTAGCTAAGCTTCTGATATAGAGATTTGTATCTGATTGACTTCGTGAAAAACCTTTCTTCTGTAAGTATGAGTCTATTCTTGAATACCATGCTCTTGGTGCTTGTTTGAGACCATAAAAGGCCTTCTTTAATTTGCAAACATAATGTTATTTAGAAGGTATTTCAGAACCTTTAGGTTGTGAAACATACACTTCCTCATCAATATATCCATTCAAGAAAGCACTCTTCACATCCATTTGATAAACTATCCAACTCTGTTGAGCTGCTAATGCCAAAACCAATTTGATAGTATCCATCTGTGCTACAGGTGCAAATGTCTCAGTATAATCAATACCTTCCTATTGAGTGTACCCTTTGGCTACCAATCTAGCCTTATGCTTATCAATGCTTCCATCAGATTTATACTTTGTTTTGTACACTCATATTGTACCAATAACTTCCTTACCAGGAGGTAATTGAACCAAATCCCATGTGTCATTCTTTTCAATTGTATCTATTTCATTGTTTATTGCTTCAATCCATTCTTCTTTTTCTTGAGCTTGTTCAAATGTTTGTGGCTCATTATTTTCCATGATTTGAGTCCTCAAAGCAAAATTAACTTGTGCTTGTGACCTTGTTGTCATCTTTTCAAAATTTGAATCCAACATAAGAGTCGATGGATGATTCTTTTCTATCCTTCTTTGATATTTTTGATATTTTTTTTCTCCTGCATTAGATGATTCAGGTACATATTCTTCTTCCTCCTCTTCAATCTCATCAATAACTATCTCTTTTCCTTTTGTTTCATTTTCTTTGGTGTATTCTCCTATTTCATTGAATACCACATCTCTGCTTATCACAAGCTTTTTCACTATTGGATCGTACAACCTGTATGCTTTATTTTCATTTCCATAACCAATAAAAATGCATTTAAGGCCTTTATCATCTAACTTAGACCTTTTTTCTTTTGGTATTTGTGCATAAGAAACAAACCCAAATACTCTCAAGTGATCAACACTTGGCTTTACCCCAGACCATGCTTTTTAAGGAGTCATCCCTTTAATTGCTTTTGTAGGACTTTTATTTAGAAGATACACTGTTGTGTATACTGCATCTGCCCAAAAATTTTTATCCAAATTTTTCTCTTGCAACATACTTCTTGCCATTTCAATAATTATCCTATTCTTCCTTTCAGCAACTCCATTTTGTTGTGGAGTGAAGGAAGTAGTGAACTCTCTTTTGATTCCATAATTTTTGCAAAAATCAATAAATTGATTTGACTTGTACTCACCTCCATTGTCTGACCTTATCACTTTGATATACTTACCACTTTTTTTTTCAACCAAGTTTTTGAACACTACAAACTTTTCAAATACGTCTGATTTTGAAACCAAACAACATACCCAATTTTTTCTTGAGTAATCATCAATGAAGGTTAAAAAATACTTGGATTTGTTCAAAGAAGGTGTTTCCATAGGACCACACAAATCTATATGGATTATCTCAAGATGTTGTTTAGCTCTGCTAGATTTACCATCAAGAAATTGTATCCTATGTTGTCTGCCCAAAAACATTTATCCAAATTTTTCTCTTGCAACATACTTCTTGCCATTTCAATAATTGTCCTATTCTTCCTTTCAACAACTCCATTTTGTTGTGGAGTGAAGGAAGTAGTGAACTCTCTTTTGATTCCATAATTTTTGCAAAAATCAATAAACTGATTTGACTCAAGTACTCACCTCTATTGTCTGACCTTATCAATTTGATATACTTACCACTTTGTTTTTCAACCAAGTTTTTGAACTCTACAAACTTTTCAAATACGTTTGATTTTGAAACCAAACAACATACCCAAGTTTTTCTTGAGTAATAATCAATGAAGGTTAAAAAATACTTGGATTTGTTCAAAGGTGTTTCCATAAGACCACACAAATCTGTATGGATTATCTCAAGATGTTGTTTAGCTCTGCTAGATTTACCATCAAGAAATTGTATCCTATGTTGTTTTCCAACAATGCACTTTTCACACACCTCTTTTGTGTCTTCAATTAATGGTAGACCTTCAACCATTTTTAATCTTTTGAGTAAAATTAACCCATTAAAACTGAGGTGACCATATCTCTTGTGCCAAATCTTACTTTCACTCATTTCACTAGACCTTAGTTCTTGGTTCCCATGAGTAAAATGAAGAGGAAACATCCTATCCCATGTCATTTGTGCTCTTGCAACAATTGCATTCTTTTTTAATTTATCTCTTATTATGCACTCATTATTATCAAAAGTTACCTGATAATTTTGCTTTAACATTTGTCCAACATACAACAAATTCTTTTTGAGTGCTGGAACCAATAATGTTTCATTGATATGCTTCACTTCACCATATTTTGTTGTAACTGCAATGGTACCCTTACTTTTGCTTCCATGAGAATTATTATCTCTTAGTACTATAGTACTTTGATGCTTTTGATCCAACTTGACAAATAGATTCTCATTAGATGTCATATGTGAAGAACATCCAGAGTCTATATACCACACATTATTTTCACTTAAACTTGTATTGAGGCAAGAAATAAACAAATTTTGTTTATCTTCAACAGTGCTATGAGCACTTCTCTTTTTTGTTTCACCTTGTTTACTCCAACATTATGAAGCATAATGTCCAAACTTATTGCAATGAAAGCATTAGACATTCCTTTTACTATTATCTCCCCCATTACTTCTACCTCTTCCTCTTCCAGCTCCCCTAAAGTTGCTACTTCTTCCTCTGAAATAATTTCCTCTTCCTCTGGAATTGCTAGATTCACCTTTGTATTCATTCTTATTGTTATCATCATGTTTATTATGACTCTTGAAGAATGTGCTTCTTTTTCCTCTTATATTGGCTTTAGAGGAAAATGCTTGCTCTAAGCTTTCTTCTGCAGTTAACAAAATTCCACTTAATTCATCAATTTGCATGCTTGAGAGATCATTAGATATCACAATTGTAGAGACCACACCTTCAAATTTTGGAATCAAGCTTCTTAAAATCTTTTCAATGACATGCTTGTCATCTATATCTTCCCCTAGTATTTTCATCTGACTCACTAGACCTTCTACCTTTGTCAAAAATTCATTGACAGATTCATTACTTGTCATCTTTACATTTTCAAAGTTCTTTCTCATTGTTTGCAATTTAGCAGTTTGTGCACCTTGATATGCATTACTTAATATTTTCCATGCTTTCTTAGAATGAAGAGCACCACTTATCCTGGGAAAAATAGCTTGAGTGATTGCACCCTAAATTAAGAATAAAGCTTCATTCATTTCTTTACATTTGCTTTGTATTTCCTTTTTTGTTGGTCAGTTAATTCATTTACATCTGTTATCTCAACATAGCCATTTTGAACAATCTCCCACAAATCCTTAGATTTGAGTAGAGTTTGCATTCTAGTGCACCAATATGTAAAATTGTCTCCTTCAAAGATAGGAATCAACACATTAGACATTACATTGCCTGCCATATTTGCCATAAAAATGTGCACAATGACCCAAATGCTCAACATAGTCTAGGAGAGATCTGCAAATGAATACTCTCCTTGTCCCTTCAAATGGGACACACACAAAATGTTTTTTTTTTATTATAATATTTTTGAAAAATAAGTGTCAGTTTCAACCGAAAATGCACTTAGTTACAAAAAAGGATATATATCTCTTACAATTTTTTTGATAATCCTTTTTAAATAAATTCCAAATATCCAGTATATCACTTTCTTGTTATAATATAAAAGAGATTTGAAAATATCACCATAAAAAAAAACTCTATATAAGATCTCCTTTAAATAAAATAGGTTTGAAAAATACTTTAAAAATCTATAACATAGAGTCAATGCTTTGATAAAGAAGTCTTATGTTAAAAAGATTAAAATATTTCTTTTACTCTCTCCGTGAGTGCAGAGCCCTCTCCCAAGCTGCAAACACAGTCTTATGTTAAAAAGATTAAAAAAATTCTTTTTGCTTTCTCCATGAGCACACAACCCTGTGCCAAGCTACAAACACCTATGCATTGAGTATCTGACCTTTCAAGTCAAAACAAAATACATACAAAAGTAGCAAAGAAAAAAACACCATACAAATAACAATAGGAATGGCTGGCTGAGATCTCTTTCAATCTTTAACTTGCTCTTTGATTTCTTCCTTGCAATGAAAGAAAAAAAATCTCAAACTGGCTCTGATACCAGATGAAGGCAAATGAATCAAAAAACAATGATCTGTTGATCACAAAACAAGAATACAAATAAAAGCCCCAAATTGCCTTAATATAAAGAGAGGCTGGGAAACCATTATATAAAAGTTTAAGAGAGAGGTGACATTATGGAATTCAACCATATTCACCAATATTCCAACTACAATCATAAAGAGCTACAACTATCAACTACAAACATAAATACATGCAATTGTATAATTAATACCGCACTGTGCAGTCAATAAGGACTGCAGGTAGACCCCAAAATGGGCATTATTGCTATCAAAAATATCATAGGAGGTGAGCTCTTTGTAATTGGATTTGCATTTTAAATGTTATAGTTTTCCACCATAAAAAGGATCATATCATTTATTTTCTTGAAGTAAGATTTATAAGAAGCACCAATCAGAATAAGCACTAAGAAGTTTATATATATTTGGGAGTTCTATTTCAATTGGATACATTATTTATGGAAGACGTAGTTTTGGATGTGCATGTGGCTGCTTCATAGTCTTAGAAGAAAATTTAGACTAAATTTTTTGACAAAAATCGGACAAAAGCTTAACATAATCAAAATTTAGAATAAATTGTACAGTTAGTTAGATAATGTGTGTGTGTGAAATGTGGTTAGTGTACCTGCAATACAAATACTTTAATAGATCCTTGCATTAGTGTGTTATTAATATGAAATTCATCAATATAGAAAAGGAAAACCCATTATAAATTGATTTATTTCTTCCTAGTTAAGGTGAGTTTGATCTATTAAAAGTTCTCTCAAATTAAGCATGCTAAATCAGTGACTATACTGCCTTAAGATGGAAGATTCAAATGAGCATGATGGAATAAATGCATTCTTTACTCAAGATATTTATAAAACCATGCATATTAAGCTAGAAATGAGAAATCTTTGCTACAAATGCAACTAAGATTTAAGCTACATGAGGCTATTGAGATACAATTGATCTATGAAATAAACTAAGATGCAAGTTAAGATTCTAAGATAGACACATAACCCTAGATAAAATAATCATTATAACACTACTATGAAATTAACTAGCTCTAATGAGCTTAGGAAATGTTTGGATTTATAGGTATTCTCTGGGATTGTGTGGTTTGGATTCAAACTTTGTGAAGGGTTGAGATTCTCCCTTCCTTAATCCATGTGAGTCTATTAAAAATTATAAAGCAGTTTGCATTTGACTTTTAATTAAAATAGTATTTTTTTAACAATTAGAGTCAATGTTGTCAATGTATTGAGATCAGGTGATATCAATGAGTAGCAAAAAAAATATTATTTCTCACTAACACAAAGAGTGATTTTGTCTTTTAATAAAAAAACTTTTAATATTTTTAAAAATTATAAAGCAATTTGCATTTGACTTTTAATTAAAATAGTAATTTTTTTACAATTAGAGTCAATGTTGTCAATGTATTGAGATCAGGTGATATTAATGAGTAGCAAAATAAAATATTATTTCTCACTAACACAAAGAGTGATATTGTCTTTTAATAAAAAAACTTTTAATATTTTTAAATATTATAAAGAAATCTACATTTGACTTTTAATTAAAATACTAAATTTTTTACAATTAGAGTCAATGCTGTCAATGTATTGAGATAGATGATATCAATGAGTAGGAAAAAAAAAATTATTTCTCACTAACACAAATAGTGATATTGTCTTTTAATAAAAAACTTTTAATATTTTTAAAAATTATAAAGCAATCTGCATTTGACTTTTAATTAAAATAGTAAATTTTTTACAATTAGAGTCAATGCTGTCAATGTATTGAGATCGGGTGATATCAATGAGTAGCAAAAAAAAAAATTATTTCTTACTAACACTTGTCTTTTAACAAAAAAACTTTTAATTTTTAAAAAATTATAAAGCAATCTGAATTTGACTTTTAATTAAAATAGTAATTTTTTTACAATTAGAGTCAATGCTATCAATGTATTGAGATCCTATGATATCAATGAGTAGCAAAAAAAATATTATTTCTCACTAACACAAAGACTAATATTGTCTTTTAACAAAAAAACTTTTAGTTTTTTCAAAAATTATAAAGCAATCTGCATTTGACTTTTAATTAAAATTGTAATTTTTTTACAATTAGAGTCAATGCTGTCAATGTATTGAGATCGGGTGATATCAATGAGTAGCAAAAAAAAATATTATTTCTTACTAACACAAAGAGTGATATTGTCTTTTAACCAAAAAAACTTTTACTTTTTTTTTAAATTATAAAGCAATCTGCATTTGACTTTTAATTAAAATAGTAAATTTTTTACAATTAGAGTTAATGCTGTCAATGTATTGAGATCCCGTGATATCAATGAGTAACCCAAAAAAAAAAATTATTTCTCACTAACACAGAGAGTGATATTGTCTTTTAACAAAAAAAACTTTTAATTTTTTCAAAAATTCTAAAGCAATCTGCATTTGACTTTTAATTAAAATAGTAATTTTTTTACAATTAGAGTCAATGCTGTCAATGTATTGATATCACGTGATATCAATCAGTAGCAAAAAAAATATTATTTCTCATTAACACAAAGAGTGATATTGTCTTTTAATAAAAAAACTTTTAATATTTTTAAAAATTATAAAGCAATCTACGTTTAACTTTTAATTAAAATAGTAAATTTTTTACAATTAGAATCAGTGCTGTCAATATATTAATTAATAGTAAAAACAAATATTATTTCTCACTAACACAAAGAATGATATTGTCTTTTAATAAAAAAACTTTTAATATTTTTAAGAATTATAAAGCAATCTGCATTTGATTGCACAGCTCACTTCTTGCCACCATTTTTATTTCAGGGAGCAGGTCACCAATATTTAAGAAATAATAAATTATTTTCATTTAATTCTAAAATTTGAACGACACTAACAAAAGATTATCATTTCGTTTGGTAGTGTATGGAACATTTTGATATTCATTTTCAAATGAAAGATGCTTGAATTTCGCCTGGTAGCGTATGCAAAACAGTGAAATTCATTTTTCTATAAATTGAAAAGTTTGTAAATGATCAGACAAAAATGGCTTCCTCAGAGTCTTCCATGGAATCTCATCTGCAGCTCTATGAAATATTTCTTTCAGCAGCGAAGCCCATGGCCCTTCAAGCTGCTGCCTTGCTTAACATTCCTAATATTATTGCCATCCATGGTAGTGAAAATCACATCTCTGTAGAGGAAATTACTTCCCATATTTCTGCCTCTACAAACAAACCTGCCCACATAGGCTATCTTTCTAGAATCATGAGGCTTCTGGCTTCCATTGGTGTCTTTACTGAAGAGACCACAATAGATACTAGTGGCACTCCCCAAATCAAATATGGTCCAACAAACCTCTCTAAATTGTTGGAAAATAATGAGGCCCAACAATCCTGTGCGCCAAGTCTGTTGTTCATAAATCTAAAATCTATGACAGATGCTTATCAGCATCTTCATGACTCTGTCATAGAAGGTTGCCAACCATTCACCAAAGCCAATGGCATGAACATTTTTTAGTACGCCAGCAATAATCCTGAAACAAATAGGATTTTGAACGAGGCCATGACTGTTCAGACAAGCTCTGTGATTGCCTTTGTGTTGAAGGTTTATAATGGGTTTAAGAGCTTCAAGAGTGTGGTGGACGTTGGTGGAGGAGTAGGCTCTGCAATATCTACGATTGTTAACCAATATCCCCATATTCATGGCATCAATTTCGACCTTCCTCATGTTATAAGGACTGCTGCTCCAGTAAAAGGTGTGTAAACAACTCTATCTCTATACTTCATAGATGAAGTAGTTGCTGATCTACAAGTTTAAATACCGGTTGATAATCTTATCTGTGGTTAATTTGTTGAGAACTGCTTCAAAGAGGTTACAATAATTCAAACATCATTAATGTAGTTAATGTTATCATGAAGTTCACTAGGAGTAAAAGTGTATTGTGATTCTCTCTCATAGAGAGATTTAAAATTTTAGGAGTAGAGCATTTGGAGGGTAATATGTTTGAGCAAATTCCATCAGCAGATGCAGTTCTCATGAAGGTATTTATTGAAAAGTTATGGGTTTTTTTTAATGAAAATTTATATTTTATTTTAAATAATAATATTTTTTTTTTCTGTACTTACAGAGGATTTTGCATGAGTGGGATGATGAATTCTGTTTGAAAATTTTAAAGAAGAGTTATGAGGCTATATCAGAAGATGGGAAGGTATTAATTGTGGATCAAGTGATTAAAAGGGAAGGGATGACAAGGCAAGTGGGACTGTTGTTTGACATGATAATGATGGCTATTTCAGTAGGTGGAAAAGAGAGAACAGAGGATGAATTCAAGAACTTGTTATACAAAGCAGGGTTCAAGAATTATAGTATCATTGAATTGCCATTTTTTCAAACGTTTATAGAAGTTTCTAAATAATATGGAAGAAAATAAAAAAGAACTTCTTAAATAAGAGTTGTGTTGCAGTATAGCTCTTACCAAATGCTGGTATCACAGTTTTGGAAAAATTGTTTGTTACTTCAAAAGTTTGTTATCAAAGATGTCACCTACAACGGTCCTGATGATGAGTATGGTTGAATTGCTTCAGAGAATGTCCCTTTTTTCCTTTGAGTCCATTTGAAGCTACCCCTTGGTGATGTTTTTGCAATTTTTGTATATTCAATTCAGTATTTGAGAGATTCTAAATGATAATACTAGGACATGACATTTTCCCATTGGCTAACATTAGTTTGCTAATCTTCCGGAACTGATCTAAATATGTTGTTTGTAACTTACACAAAGGCTTCTAGTAGCTTTTGACTAGAGATGTATTTTTTTACCACTTTCTTATGCTAACATGAACACTTCTACTCATTTGATTCTTGAAGTTTCATTACTATTAGAATTTATTTTCTTTTAATCACTAGTGCAAAGAATGCTATTGTCTTTTAATTGAGATATTATCCTTTTTACAATGAGAGTTAATGTTATCTGTTACGATATTGGGAGGTGATATAAATTAGTAGTACAAAAAAAATACTATTTTCTTTTAATCACTAACACAAAAAATGCTATTGTATTTTAATAAAAAAAAATTAATACTTTTAAGAATTGCGGAACTCGCTTACTATTCTTATTTTGTAGGAAAGCTCATATGTAAAAGGATGACTTTGAACCAAACGAATAAGTAAAAAAATCACAATGGACTCTTGAATGTAACTAGACACACTTTAGGTGCTCTTTCATAGATACTTTTCATTGGGCCAAATGCATGCCCTTACCATTTTCTAATCCCAATCAAACTTGAATGAACAAACGCCCATTACTAAGGGCTGCACCTTTTCTTTGCATAGACATAACAACAATGTAGTAATAACTTGAGTCATTTCCATACACAAAACAAGCCTGATCAAGACTTATTAAATGTATTTAGGACCTTTGCATTCCATGCTTCCAATGATCAAACAAAATATTATAACATCAAACCCTCATTGAACTAGAATTTCAATGTGTCATATTATAATCTAGAGATAATACTCATCAATAACTTTCACAAATAAAATAATTAAGAAAATCAGTTCATTCAGATTGTAGATGATGCTAATAAAAAGTTTTCCTCCAATTTTTTTCAAGATCCAAAGGTGGAAAGGAAAGTTATGAAGTTTTTCCCAAAGCTACTAATCCTAGGTAGGGTTTGGGACAATTTTCACTAAAAAGGCCATAACTTCTTCAATTCTTCATGAAGACTGATCAAACAACTTTCATTTGAAAGGTAACTCAATGTTCTAACTTTTCCCTACATGTGTGGGTCTACACTATGCACTTATAGACTGTACAAAGCACATTTTCAAACTATAAAACTAGAATGTAAAAGAAAAACCAGTCCTATTAATACCAAAATTGCTATAACTTTCACAAAACTTGATGGAATCCAAAGAGACCACTTGGTCCAAATGAAATGGGATTCACATTACTAACTATTCCAACTAGTTTTAGATGTTTAAATGAAGGTTAAAATCTATACAAACTCAAAGAGCAATCTGCAATATGATGAAAATCTTAGAAATAATGCACAAAAGAATGTTTTTCTTCTCTACTCCATCTCCCACTCCAAATTTGGGTTTGGGTGAATTCAAATACATTTTCATTCAAATCAACTACCTCAACCAACTCCCCATCATTATGCTTAACAAAATCATCAACTTGACAACTTTTACAAAAGTTGTTTGACTACTTTTTTTTGCAATGTGACAACATTGTGCAACTTTTACACCTTTAAATTTTTTTTTTGACAAATATTAATATACAAACATGTAAGAATCTATGAAACATGGGGATGTGCCCCTCCCTAAACAACTGAGTTTTTGGTATGGGTACGTAACAGAGACTTGGGGATGGGGACGTAGCATTCCCCCACCATTTCTCAACCATCCCTCAACCTCCGCTTGAAAGTGAGGACAACTAGATATATACATATTTTTTTGGTTGACGTTTCTAGATCATTTTCAAACATAATATAGTCCACTTATGAGGGTTTGTAGCAACTATTGCACACATTATTGCTAGCTATGCTAACTACCCTAAATTAAAATTAGAATTAGGGTTTCTATGTTGGTGTTTCTATGTTTGAATTTCATCTGGTGCTACTGTCATATTTTTTATATAATATAAATATTTCATTTTCCAATTTGACAATTTTAGTTAGTATCCTAATTTCTAAAATTAATTAGTAATTTGATATTCAATATATAAAATTTTTAAGGTTCAAGTATACTATATTCTATATTTTGTATTTCAAATACTATAGTTGGCATTTGTAATTTGGCTATTTTACTTCTACTATTATACATCTTTTCATAACTAGCATTTCAAGTACTATATATATAGTATATAGTATATACTAGAGCAACACCCCCCTCATTGTCATCCTCCCTCCATCTCCTCAGCATCCCCAAATTGAAGCCCTTTTTCCCCCATCCTAGAAACTCATCCTATTGTCCCCTCATCCCTCGGTCCCCTAGGACCTGTGTTACATTCGTAAAAATGGTCTTTCATGACCCCAAATGGTCTTTCATGACCTTATTTACTCAAAACAACCAAACTAACTAAAAATCAACGTGACATCAAATGCATCAAAGGATGTCCTTGCACTAGTGGATGTTGGAGGAGAAGTAGGCTCTATGACATCTACAATTTTTAATGGATGTCCTCATATTCATGGAACCAATTTCGACCTTCCTCATATTATAAGGATTGTTTCTCCAATAAAAGGTATGTAACCAACTCCATCTCTAACTTAGAAGGTGAAGAGGTTTTTGATCTACAAGTTTATTAGTTAATTTATATTTTTAGGTTTTTTTTCTTTATAATCTACATGTATATCTTATGTTTGTTTGATCTACAAAGAACCTTCTTCTTTAAATTTGTTCTAATAATTCAAACTCTATTATTCTAAATATCATTAATACATGGTGAATGTTAAATTAAATTCATAAAAATAAAAGTATTGTATAACTCTCTCATCGAGATTTAAAATTTACGTAGTAGAGCATGTAGAGGGTAATATGCTTAAGAGAATTCTATAAGCAAATACAATTCCCATGAAGGTGGTTTTAAAACTTTTACTTTGTTTAAATGAAAATAAATTGTTTGAATAATAATTTTTATTGGATATTTTTATAGAAGATTTTGTATGAGTGGAATGATGATCTTGTTTGAAAATCTCGGAGAAGAGTAATGAGGTTATACCAAAGGATGGGAAGTTATTAATTGTTGTTAGAGTCAAAGGATGGAAAGTTATTAATTGTTGTTACAGTCATTGAAAAGGAAGGGATTGAAATATAAGTGATACTATTGTCTGATATATTAATGATGGCTAATTCCACATATAGAAAGGAGAGAAGGGAATATGAATTGAAGGGCTTGTTTTGTAGAACAAGGTTCAAGTGTTATAGTATCATTGAATTACCTTTTTAAAAACTTTAATAAAAAATTTCTAAATACTAGTATGAAAAAAGAAAACGATATGTTAAATAAACAATAATAAGAACTAATATGCATATATAGAACATGTAAGTCATGGGTGGTCAATAGTTGGTTATTCCATTGGAGAAGATTAGAAAAATATAATATTTTATTTATGTATATTACTAGTGTGGTCTTCAGTAGTATGATACGGGTTGATTTGTAAGTTTACTATCAAGCAATTATGAAATTCTAATTTTGTAAATCTGATTCATTTATAGTATATTTTTTAAATTATGGCAATATTTGTAGAAGTATTTCATTTGTATATTTTAAATACGAACATGGGTTAGTGTGAGTAAATTTTAAAATAGAATAATATTTCTATAAGGATTTGAATTGTGTGATTTAAACATGAAGAAGGTATGTATGTGCTCACATAAGGATTTTATCTTTATTATATATTATGAAAGCTTTCTTTATCAGGGTTTTAGATCTTAGTTAAAATCTAATTACTCTAGTTTCAGATCCCATTCAAACCTTTTTTCCTTTAATGTAAAAACATCAATTAATCTAGTTCTTCTATTCATTTATTTCAATTATAATTATAAAAATATATAATAAAAAGTAATATTATATATATATATATATATATATATATATATATATATATATATATATATATATATATATATATATATATATATAACACAAATCATATGACTGGCGATAAATAAAAACATACAAATATCACATTTCTTTTGATAACATGTAGATTAGAAGCTTATTAATGTTATCTTAATAAAAAATTGTTAAAATTGTGATTTTTTATTTTTTTCCAAAATTCAATTCCAATAAACTCACTTTTGACTAAGTACATTTTCATGATTAAAAGAGAGTGTAACAAATGAATACCTAATTGTGATATCTTTGATAGTTACACAATTTTGAAATGGATAATTATTAGATAAGTGATGCCAAAATACTAAAAGACATTTTACTAATTTATTTTAAGCATATTATTATGTTTTCAACAATGAGGGTTGATGTCATCTGTCATAATATTGAAAGATGATACCAAGCACCGGTAAACAATTATTGTCTTTAAATTACAACATTGCTTTAGACTATTATCAGTTTACCTAGCAGGGGACTAATTTTACAACCACCTCTGAATGTATGGAAGTGGAGACTGTAGAAACATTTTGGCAACTACAATGTTGGCTGCTAGACATTAAGATTTCCAAACATGAAACAAAAATAGTGAAATATTATCAATTTAGGTAGGTGAAGTTTGTTTTTAAAATAGAAACTATTGGCATTGTGTGACATGGGAAATCCCACTGTGATTATTCTTTCTTATTTTAAATTAATCTTCTATCTCTATTGATTTAGATTAATACAAGGAGTTATTTTAAAGAAATTGGTTTCTCAAACTCACTTTTATATAGATATGAAATGAATGTGTTCGGCATAGTTTAGTAAAGGGATAAAAAAGGTCATCACTTAAAAATTAGGGGTGAAGCAAATTAAAATCTCTTCATAAAATTGTTCAAATTAAGTGATAAATGGGATAGTTTTGTTCAAACACTGGAACTATAAAAGGCTTGTTTTTTCAAGTAAAAAAGGTAGTGGAGAAATTTTTAGGGAATTTGATAAGTATAAAGCATAGTTCAAACCTTCTCAACAAACCAATTATATGTGTACCAAATTTCAAAGGAAATCCTAGTTTAAGGGTAGAAGGAAAGTCACCCTAATAACTTGTTATAGTACTAGAATGGGTTGCGGGGTAATGGAATGGAAGTCACATAGAAATAATGGCAACTATAATTCCCACTGCAATATGGAGTAGAGCATGTGGAGGGCAATATGTTTGAGAAAATTCCATCAGCAGATGCACTGAATTTATTGTTATTGTATTTACATAGGATTTTTCATGATTGGGATGATGAATTCTGTGTGAAAATCTTAAAGATGATTTATGAGGCTATATTAGAGGATGGGGAGATATTAATTGTCGATGCAGTTATTAAAAAGGAAGGGACCAAGCTACAACCGGGACTATTGCTTGATATGTTAATGATGGATGTTTCCATAGGTGGAAAAGAGAGAACATAGGAAAAATTTAAGAATTTTTTTTTACAAAGCAGGCATGATGATGAGTATGCTTAAAATTGTTTAGAGAGTGACCCTCTTATTTCTATTAATCATTTTCAAGCTACCCCTAATGCATATTTATTTGCTCGTCCTCTAATGTTGGAGCCTCACAAAAACACCCCACTTATTCTTTCGGTACAATGCTTGTGTGAGAGGGATTGGTGGTATTTTTGAAGGTTTTGTTAATTCAATTACATAATTGAGACAATATAAATGACAATATTGGGAAATGCAAATAACATTGTCTATGTGATAGACATTAATTTGTTACTCTTTGAAATTGATGAAATAATTTCCTAATGTTCTTGACATGTTCAAAGTGATTGAAATATTCTCTTTTCTACAAGCACAAGGGCTTCTAGTAGCTTTTGACTAGATAAGCGTACATTTTCTTTACTCTTTAAAGTAAAACTATTATTCATAGGTTTCCAATTTGGATCACTATCTTATGATATTTGTTACTTACATCAAGGCTTCTAGTCACTTGATACTTGTATTTTCTTAACTATTAAAAGTAACAATATTAATTGTGGGTTTCCCATTTGGGCCACTTGCTTATATGTCATATGATTGGAATCTCATGTGCTCACAACATTTGACAAAATACAAATTTTCGCATCAATGCAATTGTTGCATCCTTAGAAAGCACTGATGAAATAAGCATAATTTGAAAGTTGGAACATTGATAACCACTCCTAGGATTATTGTAAAAACACTAGTATTTCTATTAGACACAAAGAACGTCATTTCTTCAGTAACCTCTCTCCTTTTTAGTACATCTTTTGAACCATGATGAGTTTTGAGAAAAAGAAACTAATATTAGCTTTAACCTAAATACAAGCAAATATTGATAATATGCATATGAGGATCTAAATGTTGAATTTGTCTATAAAAGATAAAAATAAAACTATATTAGAGTATTCCAAAAGTTGACTTTAGTATTAAAATAAAAATATTAAAATAAAAATACCATTATCTTCAATATCATATGCTTCAAACTTCTTTGAATGAGAAACAAATGTATTGGCATGCCTCTATAGTAAAATCAAGCCAACAGTAGGTAATTTATTTTTAAAATAAGTATCAAAAAAGAATTATCATTTTTGTTTTAAATCCATTGTATATTGCTAGATATAAGTTTTTTTGAAAGATCTTAAATAATGATTTTGTTGCTAGAAAGAATGAGTGGTGTTGTTTGAGTTCTTTTGATAATACATTGGTTTCTCAAAGGAGACAATTGGTATCCAAAATAAAAGCATAATCTCTTTGAAAACCCAAGAAAACACATGGGGAGAATAAATAAATTAGTAGAAAACAACTTGTGTTAGCAATATGTGTGAGGGAGATAAATGAATAATGCCCTATCACTGTCAATGAGAAGATTGAAAATCTACATACAAATAAAACAATTGACAAAAATAGATCATCTTTAAATTCAGTTCCACTATTTGGTTGTGAATTGTCACATGTTGTCATATAGCTCCTAGACATGCACATTGTGAAATAGTGCTAGGAAAGAGTTTCTCATTTGGTTATATTTTTGTCAATTGAATTTCTTTTAACAACTCCATGATGTCCTATACTAATTCATTACGGCTATATCTTGCAATTATCATGGTCCAATAAATCACTTCTAAATCTACACATTAGAAAAGAATGCTACCAAAGGTTTTCTCACCTAACTTTACCCTTATCAATTACATTTATTTTAAAAGCTATGTGGTGTCCTCTACCAATCCATTGTAGCTATATCCTTCAAGTATCATGCTCTAAGAAATCAAATTGAGTTTAAACATTTTTCAAAAAGCCTTAGAGACAAATTCTTACCATTAAGTTTAATTGTTAAAGGGAAAAGAACTTGAGAAACTTAGGAAAAAAAATTTAATTAATGATAATAAATTCTATCTCATGATGAACAAAATTATATTGCCAAAAAACTGGTTTCTATCAATGAATTTAGAAATAATAACAATTTCTATCTCATGATGACCAAAATTATATTGTCAAAAGACTCGTTTCCATCATTGAATGTGGAAATCTTGTCTAGTAAAAGAAAAATCATAATAAGAATAAGTGCACAAAGATGGGGACCAAAAGGATATAAGATGTTTACATAATGGCATTGTTATAGTTACGATAACTGCTATTCACTTACCTCCAACTGTTTTCTCATATTGTATAAAACTATTCCTCAGCATATCAATAATATCATCGAACATCCAATCTGGTCTCGTTCATTCATTTGGTTATATCAGAGCGATGTGATCTTCTGGCCTGCGTTTTGTTTGGTTCTGTCGTCTTGAAGAATGAAATAGATAGCTGGTTTGTAGACACTCTGAGCCACATGATCTTCTGGCAGGTAATTAAGTGAGAAGTGGATAAGTGCACAATAGAAATATGGCTGGCATGAATCACCACAATCATTTGTTGGGCTAGTTAAAGTGAAAACCTCACTATATATTTGATTCCATTGGAATTCCAGAATGGAAGGAGGCTAATAATGATGATACATTCATTTATTTTACACTCATGGCTTTGACGTGCACTATCTTGTAGAAGGTGTTTGACGTACTTTCTCCATCACTGCTCCTTCATTTGGTAACAGATCATACCCAGACTAGTTTCATAGATCATATAATGATTTTAGGATATAGATCATATAATTTGAAGATATCATTCAATCCTCTTTGATGTACGTGAACTAATGAGGATTTGGTTTGAATCATTCCTGTGGAGAATATATATCCTCTAATTTTAAGGAAGATATCATCGTTGTTGGTCATTCCGTTTTTATCTTATACTTTGGCTTTCTAACTTATCATCAGTTTACTTTGCTTTCAGAAAAAGAAGGAATATGTTGGCAATCAAGGTTAGTTTGAGAATCATTATTTTTTAAGAATATAAAAATAAGGATCAAAATATAAAGGAGGCGAGCTCTTTGTAAATGGATTGGCATTTTAAATGTTATAATTTTCCACCATAAAAAAAAGGATCATATCGTTTAAATTTTTTTGAAGTAAGATTTATAAGAAGCACCAACCAGAATAAGCACTAATCAGTATAAGTAGTTTATATACATTTGACAGTTATATTTCGATTGGATACCTTATTTATGGAAGACGTAGTTTTGGATGTGCATGTGGCTGCTTCATAGTCTAAGAAGAAATCTTTTGAGAAGTTTAACTTCTATATTAATCTTGATGCAATTATTAATAATTTTGTGAAGCTCTTCCATAATCATGCTCAAAGATGGTTTCAACAAGGCTTGAAGGGGAACCCAATAGTTTTGATGAAGAAACTATGAAAAGCTAAGCATGAAGCTTTTTCAAGTGTAAAGTAAGAATTAGTTAAAAATCACCTTCAAAATATTATTATTATTTCTGAAATGATTGGAAGCATCACTGATATATCAACTTAGAATCAAGTAAAAAATATAGGACATTTTCTGATAGAGTTCTTTATTTCATACAAGCCTATAAAGAATAGAATCTTTGGTCTATTGGATTGTAAAAGGCTAAATAAGTACATCAAGATTCTTAGTTCATTTGAGGAAGAAGTCTTCGAAGAATCATCTAAAACACCAAATGGGTAAACTGTAATAGAATCATTCTAGAGGTTGGAGGCATTAGAGGATGGAGGAACTTCCTTCCATTATCTCAAGTCAACTTCTCGTTTTGGGATAGTGTTTTGTATTTTAAGCATTTTTGGCTTTTTTAATTTTCTATTTTATTTTTCTTTCTAATGCTGACAAATTTGAAGAATGTATATCATGTGAAGATTCATTTTAGAGACAAGTTTGGGACTTGGTGTTGCGCTCAATATGGATTGTTGTCAAACGAGCTTTAGAGTATATATGATCAAGAATTATACCCTTTCGTGGTCACTAGACAATGATAGATATTTGTCGCATCTCTTAGGGATCACTGTTGAATAATTTAAGACTCTACGATTCAAGAGTTCGGGACTTAGAACTTAAGAACACAACTTGAAGCTACACCTTTCCAAGGGTCAAGAGAAAGCTTGATGGAGCCTTGCTTAGTTCAGGATTTTCTACTTTAGAAGAATATTTTTTTCAAAATATGTATTCAAATCATGTAATCAACATGTTTTGTTATGTAAGCCTTAAGGGGGGGTCCCTAGGGAAAGATGAATTTTATGATTTAGAAATAATGTATTAAGCGGGGAATGTCATCATAATGACATTGTTCTAGTTATGATAACTGTTATTCAGTTACCTCTAACTATTTTCTCATATTGTATTAAACTATTCCTCACCATATCAATAATATCATCACCCTAGAAATCATTGAAAACTAATAAAAAATTAAAGTTTCTTTTTTTTAAAAGTGTATAGAATGGAGTCTAGTTTCTAAAAAAGTAACTTTTATTCAAAATTCAATGAACGAGCTGAAATCTAATCCCAAAATACTACATGTTGGTTTTTGACAAAAATTGGACATACATACAAAAGAAATTAGAGATGAAAAGCTTAACATAAGGTAAAGAATAAAAAAAATGATGATGTGATTATGATTGGTGATTTGGTTATTGTAGATGTGTTCACCAACATGTAAATATTATCCTTTACATATAGAAGAATTGGGGAAGGTAAGATTCTCTTCTTAACCCCAAATTCCCAAAGGAAAGATTTGAATTGATTAACCACAAGAAAATGGTCAATGCATAAATGAATCAATCGATTAGTAATAAGAAGAAAGAGGAAAATCTTACATTTCATTTTGGAAGAGAGTATTTAAATCTTATTTGAAATGAATTGAAGACAAATACTAACCTCAAAGTATAGTAGATCTGGAAATTGCTATTTTCTAGTGTCTGTATTGAGTTTCTAGAAATTCTGCAACCAAATCTGGAACACAAACACATAGAGGGAGAAAACCCATAAATATTTTTCTTTTCTGAGCCAGGTCAACCTTGACCTAAATACGGGGGCACAATTGTGCCCCTTTATGTTGACCTTGACCTACACTACTCCGACGGAAATTCTGTTTGTGGATCTTGAAATTTTGTCGAAAAGGGTATCCAAATATGTTCTGTAATTCATTGTTTTGTACCTGCGCCTACAAGAAAAATGGTTTTGTTATTTGGATTAGGGGTTTTCCTTAGTCAAACCCTAGTTTTGGAATTAACCTTGAAATAGAATTGAAATTGCAGTAATAAACAAAGTAAATAGAACAATTCACCTTGCTTATGTTGAAACCCTTATGGAGGATTCAAATCCTTGAATCCACAAGTATGGATGCTCTAAATGGATGAAGAATTGTAGGATGTGTGATTTCTCAAATTAATTGCCTTTATATCTTCACCACCAATCTTGAATGGATCTTAGAATAGGAAGAAGCTTGAATGGATATGGATGGAAAAATGTTCAACAAGAGGGCTCCATAGAGCTTGAATCCTTCAATGGCTACCAATGGATCTCCTTGATGAATTGAATCTTGAATGCTTGAATGATTGAAAATAGATGATTGCTTCGATAAATTATGCATAGATGATCCTCCCTTTTCTTTTCTTCTCTTTTCCTTTTCTTCTCCTTTTCTTTTCTTAAAATGAGAGGAGAAGGCTTCCTTATATACTAGTCTAGGACACCAACTTCTAGAGAGGCTGACATATGAGAAATAAATTCTCATTAGGCTCAGACCCTTAGAAGTGGACCTATATTAAATATCTTTTAAGAGTCACCATTTCGAAGCCTGAAGAAGCCGACCCAGAAGCGGGAAAGAATTCTTTCCAAACCCCGACATCCAAAAATCTTTGGAATTTAAAATTTAGACCCTGGGTCAGGGTCAAGGTCGACCCTGACCTAGGTCAGGGTAGACCTTGACCCTCACATCAACCTTGACCCAGAAGGTCAACCTTGACCCTGAGGTCAAAAACCTCAAAATCTCAGAGCAAGATACTAGAAATAGGTAGGAAAGAAGTGGAAGACAGGGCAAGAAAGGGGAAAAACTAGATCCAAGTCAAAGACCCATTCAAGGCATTTGACATTACCACAAACCACTTACTCAAAGGGCTAAACCAGTCCTAAATGGAAGTGCTTCCATTTTCTGACGATACACATAATCAAAATTCAAAATAAATTATATGGTTAGATAGCTAATGTGTATGTGTGAAATATGATTAGTGTACCTACAACACAAACACTTTAATATATCCTTTCACTTTAATAGATCCTTGCATTAGTGGGTTAGTAACATGAAATTCATCAATGTAGAAAAGGAAAACCCATTATAAATCGATCTATTGCTTCCAGTTAAGGTGAGTTTGATCTATTAAAAGTGCTCTTAGATTAAGCATGCTAGATCAGTGACTGAATTGCCTTAAGATGGAAGATTCAAATAGGTCTAATGCAATAAATGCATTCTTTACTCAAGATCTTGATAAAATCATGCATATTAAGATAGAAATGAGAAATCTAGGCTACAAATGCAACTAAGATTTAAGTTTCTAGATGCTTTTGAGATACAATTGATCTAAGAAAAAAACTAAGATGTGAGTTAAGCTTCTAAGATGCACAAATAACCCTAGATAAAATTTATCATTATAACACTACTATGAAATTATCTATCTCTAATGATCTTAGGAAATGATTGGTTTTATAGGTATTCCATGGTATTGTGTGGTTTGGATTCAAACTTGGTGAAGGGTTGAGATTCTCCCTTCCTTAATCCATGTGAGTTTATCCACATGATTAGCCTTTGATTGGTTCCATTTGTGATTTATTGGTAGTTAGAGAATGAGACAAATTAGTTATTTTATCTTTTAATTCCCTTTTTAATTATAAAGTCTAGAAAATGGGTTCATTTAATTAAATATGCTAGGACCATTAATTAAATGACTTGATTTAATGATTAAATAGCCTTGATGTTTGATTAGGAATTAACTAATGATTGATTTAATTATATGTAAGCACCAATCAAATCACTTATATAATTAGATCCATTATAAGGTTTAATGTCTTTAATTAGGAATTTACCCTATTTGATTATGCTTTAGGGTCAATTATTTGAGATTAGGGGCTCTTGGTTTACTAGACCAATTTTAGATGATTACATTTTCCCTGCTTTGAATTGATGTGTAAGTAGTGTGTTGATTCAAAGAGAATATGATGTTGAAGAAGATGATAGTTTAATATGAAGTGATGAAACTATTCCTAATTAGAAATTGATTCAGAGTTTGATTGAATGAAGATCCATTGAGAATCCGAAGGTACCAATTCTGAACTTGATTGGACAAAGACCGATAATACCAACTTCGATCTTGATTGAACGAAGATTGATAGATCAAAGACCAAAATGTTCATCTCAATGTGAAGTGATGAAATTGAACACATGTCTGATGATATAATGACAAATAAAAATAATTATGTGAAGCGATGAAATTGATCAATGTAGGAAAGACTCTTAAACCATAAGGTTGGTTTGATAAAATAACTAGCTAGATGAAGTTCAATGAAATTGATTATCGTTAAGAGACCAAATGGGATAATTAACTTGATATGGGTCCTAATGAAGCTAATTACCTGATTAGGAAGACACTACTATATTGATGCAATTTGATGAAATAGATATGCACCTAGAGATTCAATTGAGTTGAAACTAATTAGATGACTGTTTGAGTTTTTTAATGTGAAGCGATGAAATCACTCATGAAAAAAGATTAAACAACCTCAACTTGACATAGATTATAATAAAGGTGAGATGTTCATGGAGATGAAGTCTTTCTTGATTCATTGTTTAAGTTTGATTATCAGCTTGATCACTAAAGAAGATTTGAAAAACTTTTAGTTAGATCGATGGTTTTGACAAAAAAATTCCTGGTTCGATGTTTGATGAAGTATTGACCCTTTTCCCATTAGGAGAGAAATCGAAATATGAAAAGTTACTACATTAATTTCAGCCTATTTGATAGATGAAAATCATTTGGTTTTGATTAGAAATGATGTTGAGTAGAATTGATATGATTTCAATTAGGTTGCAAATTATTGAGAACAAGATTCAGACTTGATTGAGATCATATTGACCAACTTTGACCAACTTTTGACTAGATTTGACCCATTTTTACCATGATTTGACCATGTCAGGTTGATTTGAATAGATTCACAACTCATTTTCCATTGATAGGATTGAGTGCACTAGCGGCCAACTACATTTGACCAAGGTTTGATTGAAGTGTTGATTCGAAATGGAAGGTTGGATTTCAATTTTGATCCTGATAATGGACTTAGGATACTTGAATTAGCTTATATTTGTCAATTTCAAGTCGATATGATGATTTTGAAAATTAGGGGAAAATAGGTATTAAAGGGCCTTGAGGGGTCACTTTCAAGTCATTTTCACTTTCATAGTTTTCAAACTCTCAAGCCCTCCTCTGAGACAAAATGATGATTCCATTCCAAAACCATCAATTCTAGCTGCATAGATGTGAGAATAGGCCTCTGAACTATGGTGCGGCAGTAAGTGACCTAATCCATCTCTTTTATTGCAATTTTTAAAGAAAATTTGTCTAATTTTGTCATGTTTTTCATTTTTTTATTGTGTTTTGTCATACAAAATCATGTTTTGTCATATTAGACCCAATCCTAACTCCTACGATAATATGGTTAAATATACTTTATCATTTTACTTTTTGAGTATTATTATTTCAGACTTACCCTTGTGTCATGCAAAATTTATTGTCTTTGACAACTTTTTTGTATGACTTTATGTAAATTATCGTATAAGATGCATTTATCGATTTGGCCTATGATTTTCATCATATGATAATATGGTTAGTTGCATAGTCTCGCATCAAAAATAGTGGCTTGAATTTGTTAATTTTTCATTTTTGTTTGATCATCGTACCTTGCATTTTGATTTATTTACCTGATTCTTGATGTTTTATGATAATTCTTGTGTTTGATTACTGCTTATATTGCTAGATTTTAGCATGTACTGATACCCTTTTGTGTTGATTTGTGATACATGTATGGCTGAATGATCTACAGTTTTATTGCGCATACCCATACACCATTAGATTGATTTGTAACTTATCCAATGAGGATAAGAGATTAATTGATCAATGTAGGCTTAGGAAGCTCATGACATACCTAATATTTGTGTGAATCACAAGTTACTTAATGCACTAGCTAAGAGATTTAATTTAAAGCATAACACATTTCACCTTCTAACTGGTTAGATCATAGTGAAACTGGAGGATATGTGTAGGATTCTTCAGATTCTAGTGACGACAGATCTCATGTATTATGATTAGGAGCCCACTCGGGGCATTGCTGCATTATAGAGCACTTTTTCAAGATCCTAAGATTGGAGAAAGACATTTAACTTGGGATCATATCATGACCCACTATTCTGAGCATAATTTCTCACTTGCTTCTGTTATTGCTAGATTCATTGGATGTGTTTTGATTCCAGATCAGAGTGATGAAGCGTGCTCACCTTAATACCACAAACACATAACAAAAATAGAGAACAACAACAATTTGCAAGAACAAAAAATGGGCTTCTTATTATCTCCACAAATGTGAATTACAAATTTCAAAATTACAATATGCAAAGCCACATGGGCATTTTCCTTTACAATATTATGTAGGACAAAGCCTCGAATCATTAACCAGATCTACTACCAGAGTTGCCCTAGACAACACTATGGGTCTTTCTGATATAGGCAATTTCCACTGCCCGAGAAAGTTCTAGAAATTTAGTCCTTAAGGATGACCAACCTAAGAATTATTTTATTTTTCAATTTATTACATCAAAGTCGGCTCAAAACAACTTTTGAAACCCAAACAGAAATTTTGAAGGAAATTTATTGTCCACCATTTCAGGTGGCCCAACTTCCAGAGACCATAAGTCATCACCCATTGACCCGATTGACTATTATGACCCCATTTTAGAAAGGGTGTGAAGTGCTCTACAATGCCTAAATTAAGAAATATTCATTGAGACAAAGTTTGGACCTCATCCGGGGCCTCTAAAGCCTTCAAAACCAAGCTCAAAGTTTTTGTACCCTACTGCCAATATTGAAAATTTTCAATATCTTCAAAACTAGACTTGATCTGGCAATGAAACTTTATTGGTAGGCTGATATGACCAAAATGAACCTCCACCTGTGAAATTAGAACATTCCGAGATCGAACGGAAAACTTACTAAAAATAGTAAATTTCCAAAAATAGCAGCTCTGCACAAGATAGCCCTTATTGAAAAGAAACCAGAAATATTTTTGGGTGATGCAAGATTGCTCTTACACCCAGGATGCTCCTGGATCAAACACCTAGGGTAATTTGAAAAGTGACCCTATTACAACTTAGGTGTGAAGAGGAAAACCAAGATGGTTAACCTCCTCCTTTGTCAGCCATGATGAATCTTCAACAGGTCACCCTTTCCATTTGACCAGATATTCTTCATATGTCTTGTTCTTTGTACTTATGCCAACACGACTATCCAGTATTTCCTCAATCTCCTTGGTAGCTCACCTTAATACCACAAACACATAACAAAAATAGAGAACAACAACAATTTGCAAGAATAGAAAATGGGCTTCTTATTATCTCCACAAATGTGAATTACAAATTTTAGAATTACAATATGCAAAGCCACATAGGCATTTTCCTTTACAATATTATGTAGGACAAAGCCTCGAATCATTACCCAGATCTACTACTAGAGTTTCCCTAGACAACACTACGGGTCTTTCTTATATAGGCAATTTCCACTACCCGAGAAGGTTCTAGAAATTTAGTCCTTAAGGATGACCAACCTAAGAATTATTTTATTTTTCAATTTATTACATCAAAGTCAGCTCAAAACAACTTTTGAAACCCAAACATAAATTTTGAAGAAAATTTATTGTTTGCCATTTCAGGTGGCCCAACTTCCAGAGACCATAAGTCATCACCCATTGACCCGATTGACTATTATGACCCCATTTCAGAAAGGGTGTGAAGTGCTCTACAACGCCTAAATTAAGAAATATTCATTCAAACGAAGTTTGGACCTCATCTGGGGCCTCTAAAGCCTTCAAAATTGAGTTCAAAGTTTTTGTACCCTACTACCAATACTGAAAATTTTCAATATCTTCAAAACTAGACTTGATTTGGCAGTGAAACTTTATTAGTAGGCTGATATGACCAAAATTAACCTCCACCTGTGAAATCAAAACATTCCGAGATCGAATGGAAAACTTACTAAAAATAGTAAATTTTCAAAAATAGCAGCTCTACACAAGATAGCCCTTATTGAAAAGAAACCAAAAATATTTTTGGGTGATGCAAGATTGCTCTTACACCTAGGATGTTCCCGGATTAGACACCTAGGGTAATTTGAGAAGTGACCCTGTTACGACTCAGGTGTGAAGAGGAAAACCAAGATGGTTAACCTCCTCTTTTGTTAGCCATGATGAATCTTCAACAGGGTGTCCTTTCCATTTGACCAGATATTCTTCATATGTCTTGTTCCTTGTGCTTCTGCCAACATGACTATCTAGTATTTCCTCAATCTCCTTGGTAGCTCACCTTAATACCATAAACACATAACAAAAATAGAGAACAACAACAATTTGCAAGAATAGAAAATGGGCTTCTTATTATTTCCACAAATGTGAATTACAAATTTCATAATTACAATATGCAAAGCCACATGGGCATTTTCCTTTACAATATTATGTAGGACAAAGCCTCAAATCATTACCCAGATCTACTACTAGAGTGGCCCTAGACAACACTACGAGTCTTTCTTATATAGGCAATTTCCACTGCCCGAGAAGGTTCTAGAAATTTAGTCCTTAAGGATGACCAACCTAAGAATTATTTTATTTTTCAATTTATTACATCAAAGTCGGCTCAAAACATCTTTTGAAACCCAAACATAAATTTTGAAGGAAATTTATTGTCTGCCATTTCAGGTGGCCCAACTTCCAAAGACCATAAGTCATCACCCATTGACCCGATTGACTATTATGACCCCATTTCAAAAAGGGCGTGAAGTGCTCTACAACACCTAAATTAAGAAATATTCATTGAAACAAAGTTTGGACCTCATCTGGGGCCTCTAAAGCCTTCAAAATTGAGTTCAAAGTTTATGTACCCTACTGCCAATACTGAAAATTTTCAATATCTTCAAAACTAAACTTGATCTGGCAATGAAACTTTATTGGTAGGCTGATATGACCAAAATGAACCTCCACTTGTGAAATCAAAACATTTTGAGATTGAATGGAAAACTTACTAAAAATAGTAAATTTCCAAAAATAGCAGCTCTGCACAAGATAGCCCTTATTGAAAAGAAACCAAAAATATTTTTGGGTGATGCAAGATTGCTCTTACACCCAAGATGCTCCTGGATCAGACACCTGGGGTAATTTGAGAAGTGACCTTGTTATGACTCAGGTGTGAAGAGAAAAACCAAGATGGTTAACCTCCTCCTTTGTCATCCATGATGAATCTTCAACAGGTCATCCTTTCCATTTGACCAGATATTCTTCATATGTCTTGTTCCTTGTGCTTCTGCCAACATGACTATCCAGTATTTCCTCAATCTCCTTGGTAGCTGAACTAGTTGCTGGAATACTCCACTATGCTATTGTGATCTCATCTTCAACACCTCCCTCATGATACTCTGTCAGATCTGAAATGTTAAACACTAGTGAAATATTTAGCTCTGTAGGAAACTCGACCTCGTAGGCATTTCCTGAATCATGCTTCTTTGGTATCTTGCATGGCTGAAACTTCTTCATTTTCAACTTGTTATATGTACCAACTAGAAATCTCTCCTTCAACAAATTAACCATGACTGTTAGATTAGGTGAAAGACTAATCTCCCAAGAACACCTACATGCATAACCCTGTCACATGGAAGAAGCAAAGTACAAAAGGCAAGAAAAATCTATGGAGGCCAAAAAGCCAAAGACATCATATGCACAATATTACAAATGATATTCTAATCTGAACAATGCATTGAGTTTCTAAAAAATACAAAGAGGGAATCCTTATAGAAGGATACCGAAACCCTAAAGGAGAAAACCCTAAAGAATAATAAGATGCCTAAGTCTAACTTAAGTGAAGAGAATAATAGACTAATAATTAAATAAATTAATTATTAGCTATAATATGACTACTCTAACACCCCCCCTTAAGTGTAACTTAGGGAGAAGCTAAACAAACTAAGGACTAAAAGATGCATGAAAACAAAAATGCATGAAAGAGTAATGGGTCTCGGCAACAAGGCCTGATCAGGTACCCAAGTACAAGAAATAAACTAGATGAAGGAAACAAAGCCTCCAATCTAGGGAATGTCCCAAAGCAAGGAACAAGAAAGAGCATGAAGCATCTCTGAAGCATGAAGTTGCAAACACTATCAGAAGAAACTGCTAGAACCCCCACTGAAATAGTGCATGACCAGGTAGAGAAGACGAAGTTTGAAGAGCTGATAAATCGAAGAGGTGGCCTCCAAAAGCAAGAATGAATGAGTGTATATATAGTAGATGATCCATCTCACCGAAATGCATAGGTGCCTAGCCACTGCATCTGCCTAGTACATAGGAACAAAAACTGTATACGTAGATCACTCAATTGAACCAAGGAAGCAATAGAACCAATAGGTGAACCCCCCCCCCCCCCCCATAATGCTGAATAGGGAGAGGGGTGACAAGAACACTGAAGTGCAATGCCAGAAACATCTGCAAGAAGAAGAATTAAGAACACCAACAATGCAACAGAAGTACAAGCATAGGATAAAGGGTGGTGTCATAGACACACAGCATGGGCTAATGTCATGGAAGGTACACTCACTTGACAAAGGTGGATGAGCACAAAAGGAAAAACATCATAACCCCCCATGGCACTTTATAACTGAGTGTGAGTACAAACAAACACAAGGAGTACAAGATCCTAGATATGTAAAAGAAGACACTTTATCTCAGTGCATTTATAGGAAAATGAATGCAATAGAAGAGAAGTATGCAATGCTCAGAAGTCAGAAAGAAGAGTGAGCCAGAAGAATAGAAGAATAGATCCCAGGACCTGTAGAACCCAAGTAATTTGCTAGAGTGCGAAAGTGCAAAACTCAAAGGAGAGAAAACCTAGAGCAAAATCTGGATGAAAGATCCTTGCAACTGAATAACTCATAGAACCAGCTTTCCAATGATATCTGGTGAGCCCAAAAATGAGTCTGGATGAGCGAGATATGGCTCCCGGAAGGCAAAAAATAAACATCACCTTTGACAGAAAAAACATTGTCAAAATAGTAGAGCCAAAAAACCTAACCTCCATAATTGGAAAGAGCTCAGAAAGAGCTTTTCGACGATATAAAGAAGTCCAAAAAAGACCTCTGTATGCTCAAGATATTGCAAAAAAGGCCCAAGTACCCTTAAAAAGCTCCAAAAAATATTTTTAAGCTCTTGGGGCTAGAAAAAAATAGAACCCTTGGGCGCATGGTGCGCGCAGGGGGCTAAACCTAGAGCAAGGCTCTTGGTCATCCATGTGACCGTTGCAAAGGGCCGCGGGGCTTAAAACCTTGCCAGGCGCTTGGGGGCGGAGCTGGGCGCTGGCAGAGCAGAGCGCTAGGTGTGGGCCGGTGGAGCGGAGAGCTGGGCACGGAGCGGAGCGCTGGAGTGGAGCATTGGGCACAGAGTAGAGTGCTAGGAGCTGAGCAGCGGAGTGCGCGGGAGCTACAGTCTATAGCGGTGGCCGGTGGGAGGCCGTCGGGTGGTACCGGGGTGGTGCAGCGAGGGCCCAAACAATTAACATAGGCCACATTTTTTTAAACGCAAAAATCATTAAAAAACAATGATTTTTTATATATTTTTTTTCTCAGTTTTTGTGTCCGTACGACACTGAAAACTAAAATTTTTTTGCCTCAGAGCCACGTTGTCCAAAATGGACAAGCTTTATATGGATTCTAGGGTTTTTGGGCCTTCTGGACGCAATGGTGGCATCCGTTTCTGCTCAAAATAAGCCCCAAATTTTTTTTATTTTTTGCAAAACAAAAAATAACGTCCTGCATAGAATACCAGAACTAAAAATTTGCTTCAAAAATACCAGAACAGGCAGCAGCAGGGAAGCTCTGATACCATGTTAGATTAGGTGAAAGACTAATCTCCCAAGAACACCTGCATGCACAACCCTGTCACATGGAAGAAGCAAAGCACAGAAGGCAAGAAAAATCTATGGAGGCCAAAAAGCCAGAGACATCATATGCACAATATTACAAATGATATTCTAATCTGAACAATGCATTGAGTTTCTAAAAAATACAAAGAGGGAATCCTTATAGAAGGATACCGAAACCCTAAAGGAGAAAACCCTAAAGAATAATAAGATGCCTAAGTCTAACTTAAGTGAAGAGAATAATAGACTAATAATTAAATAAATTAATTATTAGCTATAATATGACTACTCTAACAATGACTTCATCTCCAACCTGAAATTCTTTATGTCTTCTTTTCTCATCTGCCTCATCCTTATATTGTGCATTCATCTTGGTAATGTGCTTCCTTAGCTCCCCATGGATGTTCTTCAAGTGTTCTGCAAAATCTTCAGCTTCAGCACTACTTATCTCTCATTTATCTATCTTCCTCAACTCTGAAGCATTTCTGGGACTACTTCCATATACAATCTAGATTGGTGATTCACTAGTGCTCCTATTGATTAAATTATTGTATGCAAATTTTGCCTTTGGTAAAATCAAATCCCATCCTTTTGGCTTGTCTCCAAGAAAACATCTCAACAAATTTCCCAAACTCCTATTCACCACCTCTTTCTGTGGATGATGTGATGAACTGAACTTCAAATCTATCTTCAACTTCTTCCACAATGTGCACTAGAAATATCCAACAAACTTAGTGTCTCGATCTAAAAATATGCTCTTTGGCAAACCATGTAGTCTCACCACTTCTCTGAAAAACAATTCTGCTACATGAACAACATCATTAGTCTTCTTATAGGGAATGAAATGTGCCATTTTCAAAAATTTGTCAACTACCACAAAAATTGAATCATGTCCCCGTTGAGTCCTTGATAAACCAAGAACCATGTCCATACTGATATCCTCCCAAGGTTTCTCTGGTATAGATAATGGCTGACACAACCCTGTATTCTACTTCACTCCTTTCACCATCTAACATACTCTGCAACTCTGTACAAACTTCTTGACATCTTGCTGCAACTGTGGCCAATAATAATTCTCACTAACCAAAGCAAGGGTTTTATCACGACCAAAATGTCTAGCCAATTCTCCGCTATGTTTCTCCTTGATGAGATTCTCCCTCATAGAACTTTGTGGAATGCACAACTGGCTCCCTCTGAATAGCATATCATCCTGAATGATGAAATCCAACCACTTTGTTTTGTCTAGAGTAACATGTTCTTTACAAGCTTTCCAAGCTTCTCCAAAATCGGGATCCTCATGATACAAATTCTTGAGTTCCTCGAACCCAACCACCTCAATCTACATCTCTGTCAGCAATAGTTGCCTTCTGCTAAGTGCATATGCAACCCTGTTAGAATTTTTACTCATGTGTTTCAAAACAAATGTATAACTCTGCAAAAACACAACCCATTTCAAATGCCTTTGATTCAACTTTCCTTGACTATTCAAATATTGCAAAGCTTGATGAGTAGTATACAAAACAAACTCCTTAGGAAGTAGACAGTGTCTCCACTTCTTCAATGCCTAAACTATAGCATAAAATTCCTGATCATAAACAAAATATTTTCTCTTGGAATCATTTAACTTCTCACTGAAATTAGCAACAGGTTTACCTTCTTGGCTCATAATAGCTCCTATTGGAGCACCACTAGCATCATAGTCTACTTGAAACACCTTATTAAAATCTATAAGTGCTAAAATGGGTTGTCCTGTAACTTTGTGTTTCAACAGTTTAAAACTCTTATCTGCCCCAATAGTCCACTTAAACACTTTTCTATCCCCTCTCATTTTTTCAGTCAAGGGTCCACAAATACTACTAAATTTTTTGATAAACTTTCTGTAAAAGCTAGCCAAACCATTAAAATATCTTACCTCAATTACACTCCTTGGAGTTGCCCATTCAAAGATATCTTGTACTTTCTTTGGGTCCCTTTTTAGACCTTCTGCTGAAACTACAAATCCTAGATACACTAATTCCTTCTTCACAAAACTACACTTCTTCAAATTAATCAACAATTACTCTTCCCTTAACTTCCCAAGCACCATATGAATATGCATCATATGCTCCTCCAATGTCTTACTAAAGATCAAAATATCATCTAGGTAAACAATGACAAACTTACCCAGAAATTATTTTAGAACCTCATTCATGAGTCACATGAAAGTTCTTGGTGCATTGGTTAGCCCAAAAGGCATGAATAACCACTCATACAGTCCTTGCTTTATCTTAAAGAAAGTCTTCCATTCATCTCCTTCTCTAATTTGATTCTGATGATATCCACTCTTTAGATCTGTCTTTGAGAAATACACAGCTCCACTCAAACAATCCATAATATCATCCATCTGTGGCAATGTAAACTTATACTTGATTGTGATCTTGTTTATTTCTCTAGAATCTATACACATCCTCCATTCTCCATTCTTCTTTGGTTCTAATACTATTGTTCCAACATATGGAACCAGGCTCTCCTAGATCAACCCCTTCTGTAACAATGCATGTACTTGTTTGTTCAACTCTTCACTTTCTACTGGTGTCATTTTGTGTGCTGCCTTATTTGAAAAATTGGCTCTTGGAATCAAGTCCATCTGATGACTGATCTTCCTTACTAGTGGTAATCCATCTTGTACATTATCGAATACAATATCCTAAAACTCATTCAAAAAATCTGCAACTTCTATAGGTACATCCTCTACTTTCTCTTTACCAGCTTTTGGAATTAAAGAAAAACACACATGCTCATGCCTCATACCCTCTAAGAATTTTAATCCATCAAAAAAACTTATTCTTGCATTACCACATACCTTTTCTTATGTGTCCTTCAATGGTTTTAGCTTATGTCGCACTCCATCGTTCGTCAGGGAATAGGTATTCACATGACCATCATGTACAAAATGCCTATCAAATTTCCATGGTCTACCCAATGACATATGACATTCATCCATAGGTATGATATCACATAGCACCTCATCATGGTATCCTCCAATCTTGAACTTTACTAGGCATTGTTCACTGACCATGACCTTGTGGTCATCCTGTACCCAGGCAATCCGATATGGATGTGGGTGTTTCTATCTCCTAAGCTTCAATTCTTTGACCATCTCTTTTGACACTAAATTATCAGTGCTTCCACTATCAATAATCACATCACAACACTTATCTTCACACTTGCACCTGGTGCGAAACAAGCTCCTCCTTTGTTCAAGTTCATTCTCACCACTCAGCAGGACTCTTCTGTTGATTAGCATTTCTCCCCTTTCAGCATCTTCGAAATGTGATGATCTAGCATCTTCATCTACATGTGCAACTCTGGCCTAGCCTTCATTTCTCCTATCTGTCCTTCCTTGGCATCGAGGACATTCAAATTCCCTATGACCTTCTTCTCCACAATGAAAACATGTTCCATAGAAGCCTCCTCTTCCAGAACCTTGTTCTCTTCCTGTTTCTCTCTGATCTCTATTATTTTGATCATGAAAATGATTGAAATTATTTCCTCTTTGATTTTGACTGCTACTGGCCTCATCCTTCTTTTTCAGATCTTCATTTTGGCCTCCATATGACTGTCCACCAGGTCTTCCACCATGACCTCTTCCATTTTGTCTGGTCTCAAACTTCTTGTTTAACTTTTCCTCTACTTTTAGGGCAAACTGGTATGCCTCTTCGATACTATTCATTCAAACCAAATTCAACTCCTCTTGAATACTCAACCTCAACCTAGTAAGGTAACTGGCAACTTTCTCCTTATTAGCTTCCGCATGGCCTATTCTAATGAGGATTTGATAGAACTTCTCTGTATACTCCTAAACAGATCTTCCTTCTTGCTTCAAACTTTGCATTTTCTTCAGTAGGTCAATCTCATAATCAATAGGAATGAACTGTCACTTCAATTTATCCACCATCCTATCCCATCTTGTGATTTTATCCTTTCCTCTTCTATTTCACTCCAATTGAATCTCTTTCCACCAGATCTTCGCATGACCCTTCAGTCTGGCCTTCGCAAACTTGACCCAATCAGGATCCTTGATGTCTTCATACTCAAAATATTCTTCTAATTCATTGATCCAGTCGATCAACTCCTCTAGTTAATATTTCCTGAAAATGTAGGAACCTCAATCTTAGGTCTTTTCTTGATCTTGGAAATGGCTCGAAAAAGCCTTGCTTCCTCTTGGTTCATAATTTTGCCTTCTCCTTCTTGATCAAAATTTCCTTCTTCAGCTTCATCCTCGCTTTCATCTCTGACATTAAGATTCATTCCTCTACGAATTTCTTCCTGCAATGCTCGCACTTGTCTCTAGAGTGCTCTAACCTCAGGTGTCATGCCACCAACTCTTCCACCACATTCCCTTTGTGGATGCATTTTCACTCTGATCACTGAAATCCTAAACCATGGTCTTAGTGCAAATTGCCTCACAGTCGACGATCTATTTACACATTCAGGAACTCCCACTTTGATACCTCTTGATGAAGGGTGCTCCCCTTAATACCACAAACACATAACAAAAATAGAGAACAACAATAATTTGCAAGAACAGAAAATGGGCTTCTTATTATCTCCACAAATGTAGAATTAAAAATTTCATAATTACAATATGCAAAGCCACATAGGCATTTTCCTTTACAATATTATGTAGGACAAAGCCTCAAATCATTACCCAGATCTACTACTAGAACTGCCCTAAACAACACTACGGGCCTTTCTTATATAGGCAATTTCCACCACCTGAGAAGGTTCCTTAAATTTAGCCCTTAAGGCCGACCAACCTAAGAATTATTTTATTTTTCAATTTATTACATCAATGTTAGCTCAAAACAACTTTTGAAACCCAAATAGAAATTTTGAAGAAAATTTATTTTCTGCCATTTCAGGTGGCCCAACTTTCAGAGACCATATGTCATCACCCATTGACCTCATTGACTATTATGACCCCATTTCAAAAAGGGCGTGAAGTTCTCTACAATGCCTAAATCAAGTAAGCTTCATTTATTTAAATTTTTGACCCCATTCGGGACCTCTAAAGCCTTCAAAACTGAGTTTAAAGTTTATGTACCCTGCTGCCAATACCAAAATTTTTCACTATCTTTAAAACTAGACTTGATCTGGCAATGAAACTTTACTGGCAGGCTGATATCACCAAAATGAACCTCCACCTGTGAAATCAAAACATTCTGAGATTGAACAAAAAACTTACTAAAAATAGTAAATTTTCAAAAATAGCAGCTCTGCATAAGATCACCCTTATTGAAAAGAAACCAGAAATATTTTTGGGTGCTTCAAGATTGCTCTTACACCTAGGATGCTCCTACATCATAGAGTCATAAAGGCTTCGTCTATGGATGGGGGAGGAATTTGGAGGAGATGTTCTCTAAACCCAAGTAATTTTATTGAGGTCCATGTTTACTTTTCCATATGTACCATGAGATTCATGAGATAGTTTATCATAAGGATAAGAGTATCATTGCTAGTGTTTTAGTTTTACATATATGGGTATGGTAATACCATCCCATTGCACATCTTTTTACTAATGGAGCCCATGGGTTTTCCCATCCTAACATCTATAGATACACTAGTTATATTCATAAGCCCAATCTGGGTAAGACTGAGTACTAGAAGTGATAGTTGGATGACCTTACAATTGTTGACTAGTGGCTCTATGTTGATACTAAGTGATGGTCACATGTGTGGAGAGAGATATCATTTATGTTCTATATTCGGAAACCAATTTGAAGAGCTTCTCTTATGGTGGAGATATTTTTTATTACACGTGTGTGTTGATAATTTGGGTGGCAGTGGGATGTCTCCATGGAGTTCACCACCTATGCCAAGTTTTCTAATGAGGAGATATATGTTTGGGGTGATTTATTATCTTATCCCTTCATTGTACAGGAGGTACAGGGACTAAAAACTATGAGATGAGAGTGCCTTCCCAATAGTAATGATACTAGTGTTACTCCTGCTTATAGACAACATTTGATTGCACATCCCTTTCCTTGGTTTACTGATCCTATAGAGAGAGATCCTCACCTTGAGAATGATGATCCACCTATATGAGCACAACATAGAGTACAAGGAAGAGTATCATGAGATGGTGCCCCTAGAGTTGGAGATTGTACTTGAGGGAAGCAACACAGACATGGAGAATGTTGCACACTAGTTTCCATTGGTGGCACAACAGAGGGTGATGTAGAGATGGGAGTTGCAAAGTATGTTCCAGAGGAGGAGGGTGGAGACTAGTGGGTATGACCATGGGTTGAGAATAGAGGCTACTTTCTATGCAAGGATAGATAGGGTAGGCACATAGATGCCAATAGGGATGAGGCTTGAGTAGAGTCTCCCACATAGGATCTCATGAGGACATTGAGAGGTCGTGTCAGGATGCTATATATGTAAGTGGTAGTAGCATAGTCCCAACATACTGAGAAATATTGAAGGATTACTAAGAGAGATTAGTGTATAGATGATCTGATTTTTGAGAGGGACCATAGAGTTCAGGAGAGAGATCAAGATTTTCCTATCACGGCTTACCAGAGATCCAGATCTACCTATTACTATTCTCTATACATTAGTATCATTCCTGTGATGAATAGAGTGCCATCATATTCTTGTTTTTATGCCATGTTAGAGGGTACCATTCTTGCCCCACTTCCTACAAAAATTGATGAGCCATCTCCTCCCCTAGCCCCCTCATGCTGATCATGAGGGTGGGAGTGAATCTTAATCCTTCTTCCTTATTTTATTTCATTTCTTGTTTTTGGATACATATTGACATACACATGATGTATATCATTTGATTGTACTTGGTGAAAATGATATTGATGATTTGATATATAAATTATTTTTGTGATCTCATTGTACTTAGACACTGACATATTTTGATGATATACAAGATATTATCACTTTATGCTTTTGTATTCTCATGTGATGCTTGTTATGGATGAACTTCATTATTCTTATTATATGATAATGGATATGTAGGTTTCCTTTATTTCATATTTTTCTAGATGCATTCAATTCCCATGTTTGTTAGTATGGTTTCACTTTCTTTTTAGTATGATACCACATATGCAAATCAATGCATTGATGTTCTTGTACTATTTTTCATTGATGCAATGTAAATGATAATATGATATCTTTTCCTCTCATGAGTTCAATGATACTCTTAGTGAAATGAAATCTTAACATAGTATGCCTTTTGAATCTACAAAATATGATAGTGTATGAAACTCATATCTCATGTAGTTGATGTCTTTGTATCAATATCTAGATACTTGATCATGTCAAGGGTGATGTCTCCAGTTGACTGCTGATGCAAAGAATAATGTCAATCTCAATTGGAATACAATATTATGATTACCTATCTCAATAAATGTTACAATTCCAAAAACTAAATGTAATCCTATAATGAATGTAAGCTACAACGCTAGTCACTTTGATCTTTTAGCTATTTTTATCATCATTGAATGGTTCAGAACAACAAAGTCAGTATAACCCTCATTGGTGCTACTGCAACCATGAGGATATGAATATGAATTTCATCAAATAAGATATGAAAATAAAATTCAAGAACAGAAGCATTAGGTCCAAGATTACTTGAGCATATCTTCTAGTTGATATTTCAAGGCTACACCAGCATCGAAGCATTAGGTCCAAGATGACCTGAATGTGTCTTGTGTGAACAAACATATAAATAATAGACAAGGAAATAGTTCTGACCTCACCTTAGTGTCCAAATAAAATGAGTTGAGTTATGTGCAGCGTACCTCATGAAATGGAGGATCTTATCACAGACACCCATTTTATTTGATAGTATATGATTATCAGAGCCATGCCCAAAAGAAGAAGTCAAAGAAAAGCATCACACCCTTTTTCCTTGTTCATCTAGTCATTAGACATCCTTGAGTTACTCAGAAGGCACAATAACCAAAATTATTGATAACAAACACCACACAAGTAAAATTCATTGTCCTTCCTTGTTTCGCTATCCTATCGGCATTATTGAGTTACAAATGAGACATGATCATCACAACGTCGGCAAGTTTGGTTTTTTTTACCGTTTGTTTGTTTGGGATGTTGAGAAACACTAGTGTTTTTGTTTGTGCGTAGTGTTAAGAAATATTTTTATGTGTTGATTTTTGTTTGTCAATGTCTCTTGTATGTATAGATCCAAAGTTTTGATAAAATCCATCCCATGAGTGTTGAAAAACATTGTTGTATTCAAATATTGTACTATTAAGAAACACTATTTGAGTAGATTAGGGTGTTCAGAAATACCATTTCTTCATTGGAAAACCCTTTAGTGATTTAAGACTGGGAAACTGACTTTGATTGGTTTAGACAATTGACTGACAATATTTTGACTTGGCTGGAAAAATTGCTAGGAAACTACACCCAGAGAGATGCAAGTATCTAGGACTAAGACATTGATTGATTCTAAGTCATGATTGCGAGACATGAACCAAATGAGTTGTAAAAGATCATGAAAGTGACTAAAGATACATACATGCAAGAGAGAATATTGAAGCCTATGTAGGTAAGATATCCAAGCTACACATTTAAAGATAGAGCATTCATCGCAAGTAGTGCATGTTTACCAGGTTTTCACCACATGGATTTATTGTTTTTGTTTCTACCCTAGCATCTATTTACCAGGTTTTCACCAAGGTTTTTCAGGACATTTTCCACTATTTTTTTTTTTTTCTTTAGAATCTTTTTATGATGTTTTTATATTTTTCTACTATTGACTATTTTTTGTATTTTTTCAAGAACATTATCTTTGTATAGGAACTGCTCATTCTAAGAATGCCTAGCAATAGAAATTTTTCAATAGGATAGTATTGATCATATTGAGGAGAATATTTCCTTCAAGAGTTGAAAGTTGATTAGCTCCCAATCTGAATGCTACAATAATCATGAAGGGACCTAGCTATTTAGGTTCAAATTTTCCCTTTTATACTCGATGTTGTTGATTCTTTGTATTTTATCTAAGTAGAATATCTATGACCTAAAACTCTTTGTGTCTAACCTTCTTGTTATATCCTCATGAAATTCTCTTTTGATAGACCCTTAGATGATTGAATGCTTCTTTTCTTCTTTCATCAAGTATTTCTAATTCTTGGATTCTAGAAATTTGATAATCTTCATCGGTTATGAGTCCATGTAAAGAAAATTTGAGTGATGGTACCTCTACCTTAATAGGTAATATTTCTTCTGAACCATATACACTAATGCAAAAGGTGTTTCTCCTATAGGAATTCCAATAGTGGTCCTATATGCCCACAAAGATGGATTCAGTTGAAGGTGTCAATCCTTGTCAGATTTGTTCACTATTCTGTGTAATTTTTTGAGAATCATTTTGTTGGAAGCCTTGGCCGGTCCATTACCTTCCAGTTACAGTAGATAGAAGATCAGTTTTGGGTGATGTGAAAATTATCACATAGTTCATCAATATCCTTGTTCTTGAATTTTCCTCCATTACCAATTACCATTCAGGAGGGTATCTCATACCTATAGATGATGTAGTTTAGGATAACATTGACACTCATTTTCTTGTTTTCTTAATTAAATAAATGGATTCCACCCACTTTTTGATGTACTCCAGGGAAGTGATAATAAATTTTTACCCATTTGATGATGAAGGATAATTTTGAACAATAAGGTTAAAGGTTGATTGTTTAAATGAGCAGTGTGTGATAAATGACAACAACTCTATAGCAAGAGTGTGGATCAAGTTACTGTGTAGTTGGAATTTCTTTTAAGACTTGACATACTGAACAACATCTTTCTCCATGGTAGACCAGTAGTATAAAACTCTTAGGGATGTTGGAAAACAAGAGACCATTCAAATGAGCTCCACAAATACATTTGTGAACTTATTTTAGTGCATGTTCAAACTCTTTGTGTCCTAGACACCTAAGGAGAGTATCGTCTAGACCTCATGTATATAAATCATTGGTAATGATCAAGTAACATGATACATTTCTTATGAGGTTTCTCTTTTCATTCTTATAAAAGCCATAGGGGATAATTTTGTCTCATACATGTAGGATTATATCTAGCTATATCTAGAGTAAGAGTGGCCAATAATAGAACACACTATTTGGGATTTAGGGGATTCATATGGAAGAAAGGGGAGTTCTTCTACCAGGGAGTCATAGCAGAAATGATTTTCTTCCAACTGTAAAATTGAGGCTAGCATAGCCATGACATCATCTACCTTATTTTCTTCTCTTAGAATATGTTGGAAGGTGAAAAAAAAATTCTTTAGATCATCAACCATTCTCTTGTATGGCATAATATTTTCATCCTTGGTATGGTACTGATTATTGATTTGGTTGACGATTAGTTGAGAGTCACCATAACTATGCAACTCCATAGTTTTCCATTAAATAGCTAGCTTCAATCCATTTACTAAAGCTTCATATTTAGAAATATTGTTAGTACAAGGAAAAATCATTTTGTAAGCTTTAGGAATCTTATATTCTTGGGGAGTTATAAATAGCACACCATCTCTAGACCCTTTTTGGGTAAATGATCTATCGAAGAACATCTTCCATGGATGCTCCATCAAATGTAGAATAGATTCATCAGGGAACTTGATTGTTAGTAGTTTGGTATCTTAAAGAGGTGCATCCGCTAAGTGATCGACAATGACCTTACCCTTGATTTCTTTTATGTCCACATATTCAATGTTGAACTCACTCAATATCATCAACCACTTTGCTATTTTATCTACCAATGTTTCTTTATTTAACAGATATTTCAATAGATCAATTTTTCAATTAACATCACTAAATGAGCCAACATGTAATTCTTGAACTTTTGTGAAGAAAATATAACTTTGAATCAAGATTTCTTTATGATTGTGTAATTGATTTCATATGAAACCATTATTTTGTTGATATAGTAGATTTCTCTTTCTTTCATAGTTTTATCATTTCATGCAAGAAGAGTGCCAAGCGATGTTGATGTCTAGTTGATATGTATAGTAGGAGAGGTTTCCATAGTATAGGTGCCAATAGAATAGGTAGATTTTCCAAGTATTCTATGATCTATTGGAAGTTATTTTCACACCCTTCATCCCATTTTAATGTTACACATTTGTGTAATGTCTATGTAAAATGTTGTTCCTTATTAGCTAGTTGGGAGATGAATCGTTTGATTGATTGTAGCTTCCCTTATAATATTTTGATCTGACTAGTATTTTTTGGTGGTCGCATCTCCATTATTGCCTTAACTTTTTCTAGATCAACTTCAATGCCTTTTATTGAAATAATGTATCCTATAAGCTTTCCTGATGTTACATCGAAGGTCCATTTCTTTGGGTTCAATCTCAATTTGAATTGTTCTATTCTATCAAATATCTTCTTTGAGTCGACCAAGTCTGTTGTTCTTTTATCTAATTTAGTTAAGGTATCATCCATATAATCCTCCATGTTCTTATGCATCATGCCATGGAACATGGTGGTCATTTATTGTTGGTATGTAGCTCCTATGTTCTTAAGCCCAAATGGTATTACATTCCAGAAGAATGTGCCCCAAGAACAAGTGAAATTTTTATTTTCTTGATTCTCTAGTGCTATTTTGATCTAACTGCAACCTAAGAAGCCATATGTTAATGAGTACATTTCATATCCAGTAATGAGATCAATAATCATGTCAATGTTGGGAAGTGGAAAGTCATCTTTTGTACATTCTCTGTTTAAATCCCTAAAGTCTATACACACTCTGAATTATTTATCTAGTTTAGAGATAGATAAAATATTTGAGATCCACTCTACATAATCAATAGCCCTTATGAAGCCAGCTTTCAGCAATCTCTCTACTTCATCTTTGACCAATAATGCCATGCAAGGATGTTTTTTCCTTAGTTTTTGTTTTACTAGATTTACTCTTGGAGAAATTGATAAATGGTGAATTATTAAATCAAGAACAAGTCCAAGTATATCTGAATAGGACCATGCAAACTTAATCCTTTTATCCATAGAGAACTGAGTTAAAAAAAAGTCTTCCTTTGACAATGATTGTGCAATGTGTATCAACTAAGGTGTTTATTTTGTTCCCAATTTGATAGGTTTTGTAGGGTCTATGAGTAATGTAACTCTCCTAAAAGTGGTTAGGTAGGATATCAAGCTTCCCATCCTTCGGCACCTCTGAGAGTTTTTCACCATTAAACACATCATTTTTTTTTACTATTTTGGGTTTCAACACTACCACAATATGGTTTTCACTACCAGACCTCTTTTTTTTTCTTTTTTTTCTTTTTTTATAGACTAAGAAACTTGATATACTACTCCATCCTATTCATGCTCATTTCATTGGTGGAAGAAGTAATTGGTCCAACAAAATTTAGATAACATGATAAGGTATAGCCATTTAAAAAGGATATTAGATGTACATGTTAATTATGAATCTATTTGATGAGCTCAGGCTACAGAAAAGATAGGGATTTAGAAGATTATAAGTATATAACTTTTTAATCATCAAGGCTTATGACCTTTAAGGCAAGATCTATTAAGTTACTCTCTAAAGAACTTCCTAGACCATGAAGCATCCTAACATCACTATTAGAGTAATTGTTAGTATTATGTGAATCTAATCCACTTGATTGAACCTTAGAACCTTGTCCCTCTTATAATATAATTTCCCTATCTAGATCGAATACAAATCTGGGAAGAATAATATCAAGAAATCTTGGTGGTCGTCTAGTCATGACACTAAGATATTTTTCATCCTCCTCAAAGTTTGAGTTGATATTTTATGAAAGGAGTATTGTTTTCCTACTACCTAAGCTTTCTCCTTGTTCATATTGAGGTGTATATTTATGAATAACATCAATTTCTACATCTAGTATAGCATTAGAAAAGGATTCCCATTCATATTCATTTGAACTTATCTCAATGGAATGAGGCATTTTTAAGATATGGACAAGGTTTACTTATTTCCCCTAGTTTGGGTGTCTTTTTTCTAGATCACTTTAGATTCCTTGACTGAATTCATATTCATGAGAACCCATTTGACTATCATAAGACCTACCCAAGTATTGAGCTATAGTTATGGGAACTTCTTTCCCTTCTTGTTGATTTTAAATTTCTTGTACAAGTGTTTGTATTTCAGTTTCTTGTATTGATGTTGATTGAAATGTTGACATCTAAATTTATTGCATTGATGTGATCATTTCTCTTGGATCAATAAAGTGAGGTAGATCAAGTATATAAATTATAGTAACCAATTTCTCCTAATTAGGGTGACTTTCTTCCTGTTCACTTTCTAGTTCTTGGCCCAACTCATTTTCATGTAAATCATCCTCTACTTGTTGGCGATTAGGATCTTGTTGAGTTATCAATGTTTCCTCAGCTAGTTGATTTTCTTCTTGACTTTGTTGGTGCTCTTCTTGTGACGATGATTGATGCAAAATTTAATCATTTGGATTTGAGAGATTTCTTAGTTGATGTAAAATGTATTGTTCTCCTTGATAAGCGGGAATCTCTATTTGTATATGCAACAGTCTTTCAAAGTATATGTGCATAATTTCTACTTCCTCCCTAGACTCATCATTAGAATCCTTTCTTGATCAAATATAGGACCATCTCTAGATGAAGGATTAAATTTTTTATCATTGTACTCTATCCCTATTTTTTCTTTTGGGCTTCTAGACTATGTATGCAAGGGCTCTATTAGTCCTTTATTTTTTCCTAGAGATCATTTGCCTTAATATCCCATTTGTTGCATGATTTCGTATACATTCACATATTTCTATGGGGATATTTGAAATGTTTGATTATTGATTAGGCTCTTCTCCTTTGTACATACATTGTAAGACATATTTCTCTTTATTTTCCTCAGCAAGAGATATCTTAGTTTCTACCATTCCTATTCCTTTATGAATTGTCAATGCCTTAGGGTTGCAAGGTTTGAATGTTGATAAAGGTTTCCCATAAAACCTAGGAGATGTGGGGAGCTCAGCCATAGATGGAAATGAATCAAGTTTTTACTCTCCCATTCCCCTTTCCTTGACCTTTAGTTTATTCTAAAATTTTCTCATGATGGCTTCTTTAGAGCTCTCATCTTCTTGACTATTAGAGGCCTATTTTTTATGTGGGACCATCCTGTCATCTTGTGTCAAGTTGTTGTGAGAGTAACTAGTATCTATTGGGATAGTAACTTCTACTTTTTTGTGCGGAAACTTTACACACTTATGGTATGTTGATGGGATAACCTACATATCATGCATCCAAGGCTTGCCCAACAAGATGTTGTAAGCTAGAGGCAAGTCCAATACTTGGAAAATGGCATCCATCTTGATGGGTCCCACTTTGATTGGAAATAAAACCAATCCTTTGGATGATCTTTCCTCTTTGTCATATGCCTTTACTGTGATATTTATTTTTGGGTCTATTGAATTCTCTAAGAAGCCCAATTCTTTGACCATATTGATCGTATAGATGTTCAAACCAATGCCTCTATCTATCAAGATGCATTTCAATCTATGCTTATGAATTAACACCTCTATGTGAAAGGAGTGATTATGAGAATGGTTTAGAAACTTATCATCTTCTTCTTAGAATGATAGTTAGTGAGGTGAGGTCAGATGACCTACCATTATTTGGAATCGATCAAAATCAAGGTCTTTTGGCACCATTGCCTCAAGAAAGGAAGTTTTAAGAATCTCTTTGTGTGATAGAGAGATCTTGAGAAACTCTAGAATATAAATTTGAGTGGGGATACATTGTAACTAATTAACCAAGTTGTAATTCATTGGTGGACTTGATGAGACCAATTATTTTGATGTTGACAATTTTTTTTTATGTAACACACTTCTTTGATGATGAGGCTACTCCTTTAAGAGTAACCTTGGACTAATTTCTCATCACCACATTGGCATATTTAGACTCTTTCTTATCCTTGATAATTACCGCTTTGAAAAATTGATCACATGGCTCAAGAATATGAATCACACTATCGATATCATTGTAGGTATAGTTCACTTAAGAACATTTGTTCTTTGATGTTCCCCTTTCTCATAACAGGGAAGAGGTTTTTTAAAATCCTTTTGATCATTATTTGAATGATGTCCATCAACAGTGATTGTTTCATTATTAGTTAAGTATTGTATCATATTCTTTAGCTTCATGCATTTGTTCATCAAGTAACCCTTTTTTCTATGATACTCAAAAAAATGGTTGTGATTCCACCACTTAGGTTTGATTGTGGTTCCCATGGCCTTGAGTCTAGTAATGTGATGATCTTGTTAGCCAATAAGGTCTTTAATGTTGCTTCAATTGGTTCTCCAAGAAGAGTGAAGTTAGGCTTAGGTTTGGGTATCCATAGTGATTTTTATTTGTTTATGTCTTGATTAGCTCTTGGATTTAATGAGATATTTGAATTAGTCTTAGTAGCCAGGAAGCTACTAAAGAGTTTGGAAAATTGGCTCTATGGGTTTGGAATTTGATGAATCAACCACCACATCATTGACCATATTTTCTTTCTTGTTCCAATACTTGTTCAAGATCATCCTTGTTGTTGTTATTATTGGAAATGTTTGAGGATTTATTATCTTTATATAGGGTAAGTTAACCCTTCCTCACAAGAAATTCATCAATCTAGACAATGTTATGTACCAATTTTTCAAAAAGTAGCATGAGTTTTCATTTGGAGTGCGTAGTTCATTTTTGGTACCAGGTGTATCATATTAAAATGGAAGCACTTCCATGATAAGAGCATTTAACCCTCTAAGTAATTAGTCTGGGGTCATGTTAAGTGCCTTGATTAGGTCTTTGCATGTATCTAGCTTTCTTCCCCCATTCTGCTTCTCTTTGCACCTATTTTCCACCTTATTTCTCTATTTCTGAATACTCTGGATTGAGGTCCTAAGGTTTTTGACCGAAAGCTAAAAGTCAAACTTGAGGTTCAAAGTTGACCTCAACCCTGACCTTGGTCAGGGATGACCTTGACCTTGACCTAGGGTGGGGTCTACCTCGTCCTTGACCCAGATTTCAAATTTCAAGATATTCTGATTTTTGGATATCGGGTTTTGGAAAGATTCTTTTTTCCTACCTCTGGGTCAGCCATTTCAGGTTTTGGAATGGAAAATCCTTAATTTCATTTAATCTAGATATATTTCTAAAGGTTATGACCTAATTGGGATTTAATTCTCTAAGGTGGCCCCTCTAGAAGATTGTGGCCTAGTTCACTATAAAAGGAGGCATTCCTCTCTCATTTTAACAATCAAGTTTTTGTGAGAAGAGCTTTCAATCAAGTTTTCATATCTCATCTCAAGCCCTCAAGTGAAAGCAATTGAATTCAAGCATTCAAGAAAGCATTCAAGTGTTCAAGCATCCATTCATCAAGGAGATCCATTCAATATTGGTGTTGAAGATCAAATGCCATTGATTTGAGACATCCTACATTCGTTCTACATCCATTGGAGCATCCCTACTTATGGATTTGAGGACTCGAATCCCCTACAAGGACTTCAACATAAGAAAGGTGAATTGTTTCATTTACTTTGTTTATGCTCAATACAATTTCAATTCAATTTCAAGGTTAATTACTAAATTGGGGTTTGAACAAGGCAAAACCCCCATACAAACAACAAAAACCCTCTTTTTCTTGCAGTTACAGGTGCAAAATTGTGGATCTGAGCTTGGATTTGGATACCCTTTTCGGTGAAATTCTGAGATCTACAAACAAAGTCAAATTCGACCTTCAAAATATTAATGTAGCCTTTGACCTTTTATCAGGGTCAAAGATTACTTGCTGTCAGAAAGATAAAAGTTTTATGGGTTTTCTTCATCTAGGCATTTCCAGTCTGAAATAGGTTGCAAAATTGCCTGAAACTACACACAGACATCAGAAAGTGGCATTTTATAGACCTTTCCTACTTTGAGGTTAGTACTTGTCTTTCAATTATTTCATATTTCAAGCACATATTATCCATAGAGAAATATAAGGTTTTCTTCCTCTTTTATATTCTCCATAAATTGATTCAATTGTGCATTAACCTTTTGGTTGATCAATTTGGATCTCTCCTTTGGGAATGTAGATTTAGAAGTAGATCTCATATCCCCCCATACATTTTAGGGTGGATACTATTTCCACCTATTCATTTTGGTGAACCCGACATACTTACTCTCCTTTCTTTTGTGGAATTAGATGCTTTATTATGTTTTATGGTGTTAGATCTTGCATGTATTATATTCATTTTATGTGTTTGCATCTCATATAAAATAAAAATATTTGGTGCTAGTTTAGTTCATTTGCATTGCATTGGTTTATGAGCTTTACTACCTTTAGTCCTACTTATAGCATTCTGGTTAGACGAAATCATAGAATCATGGGTGCCTTTGATCTTGAATCCTTTTGTCCTTTCCTTAGGATCCTGGATGATAATTTGATTCTTCATGATTCCAATCCTATTATGGAGAAAAAATATTCTCACTCATTTCATGATGAGGATGACACTTTAAGAGTTCCTCCTGAACAAGTCCAAAAACTTTCAACTGAACTTAATAAAATGGGTAATTGGCTTATTCAAGAGAACCATAATCAAGATTCTATTCAAGATATTGAGGCTCTTAAGAAAGTTCTTCGTGACAGTGATCAAGGTGTTAATCTCTTGCATGGTATTACTCACCTCGTGCATTCAAATGTTAAACCTCTAGCTCAAGAAGCTCAAGATTTAGGGTTGATTCCTCCTATCACTAGTGTAAAACCCTCTTCTAATCCTTTACCTAGTATTCCTACCTATACCCCTTCTTTGGTGACTATGACGGTTCCCTCTATTCCTATGAGTGTTCCTCATGTGTCCCTTTCTACATCACAACCTTCATATCATAATGTTCCTTTTACTTATTCCAATCTGCTTCCAACTATAGTTCATAGTGTTCCTCCAGTTGTGTCTTCTATTCTTGCAGCTTCTTACACTGTACCTAGTGTTTCTAACGTTGCTACTCCTATTTCATCTAATGATTCAACAATCATCAGTTTGGCTCAAACTGTGTCATCCTTACAACAATAACTTGCTTCCCTAACTCAAAATAAGTTTAGTATTCCTACATGTGACATGGTAAGTCCTTTGTCCTGAGACATTATTCATACTCGTGTTCCTCATCAAGTCGATATGCCTCATCTTGAGAATTATAATGGAAAAGGAGACCATGTTCATCATGTTAAAACATTCCAAATCCTTTGTAGTGATTATGCTCATGACCATAGGATTTTAGCCAAACTGTTTTCTCTAACTTTTTGTGATAAGGCCTTACAATGGTATTGTTTCTTGCCTCCTTATTCTATTGATTCCTTTCCACAACTTTCCAATACCTTTACTCAAAAATTTCAAAACAATATTGGCTCGCAAGTGTCTTTGACTGATTTGATGCATTGTAAACAAAGTACTAAGGAAAAAATAACTAAATTTATTGGTAGATTTAAGCATTTATATGCTCAGATTTCCTATCATGTTCCTAATATTGATATTCAACGTATGTTTATTTCAAATTTGCAAAAGGATATTAGAGATAAGATTCTACTTACTGAATTTACCTCTTTTCAACAACTATGTGTAGCACTTCATCATTATCAATTACGAGTGAGTCAATTTGAGAGCAACACTCCAATGGCTCCTGTTCCAATTGATAAAAGTGATGCTTCTCCTAATCCAAACAAATTTCAAAAATTCAACAACTATGTTAAGATAAACAAACAGGTGAATGCAGTTGCTAATCAAGTTGTTGTTGCATCTCACAATGCCACTTCTGCATCCACTTCTTTTCGATTAAATTGTACATTTACTCCTCTTTCTAAATCTTTACATGCTATTATGATTAGGTTGTTAACTACTAATATGATTACTTTACCTCCTATTCGACCTCTATTACCTGCTACAATTGCATCTAAATTGTTTGATCCTAAATCTTTTTGTCAATATCATAGTCAGAATGGTCATGATACTGAAAAGTGTTATTCTTTAAAACATAAGGTTTGAGACTTAATTGATTCTAATGCCTTATCTGTTGATATTGATGATAGTGGAAACAAATCTATCTCTCCTCCTAATCAAAACCTTCAAATCTATACGAATCCTTTACCTACACATGATACTAATACCATTGCTCAGCCATCTACTATGAAAATTGTGTATGATTCAAAGATGGATGATCTCAATCCTATTGTTAATCAAATGGAGCATGTTGGTCAATCTATATCTCCACCTCAACCTCAACCTCAACCTCAGATTCAACCTCAAGTTCAATCTCAACCTCAACCAAAACCTAAGCCTAAATTGAAAACTCAACCTAAACCTCGACAACAACCTAAGAATAAAACACTTTGGGAGATTTTGATTACCTTTGATGACTTTGAGGCTATTAAAGCTCCTGATGGTCCCCTTTTCATTTATGCTAGGATTTCTCAGAAACCTACTCATGGTTGTCTTGTTGATCCTACATCCTTAGTCAATGTTATTACCAAAGAAAATCTTTTTATGAAAAGCTTACAACGCGATTCTTATGATACATCGTATGTGTGGATTCATACTTGTAATGGTTTTTTTTATCCATCATTTGGTTCTATTACTTTACCAGTTGAACTTTGTGGAAAAATTGTGAACACTACCTTTGTTGTTGTTACTACTTTTGATCAATTTCAAGTTAAGCTAGGTTTGCCTTGGTTGAATGTCGAGCATGTTGTTGCTTCACCTATCCATAAATGTCTTAAATTTGTCCATGATGAAGAAGTTAAGATGGTTAATCATAGTTTATATCAACCTTCTAGGCTTGGAGATTGTGCTACTCTTGATTTCTTTTGGCCTTCATTACCTAATTCATGTCTTCCTCGACTTGATAATCATTTTGATTCATATCAAGCTTATGAACATCATAAGATTCTTGAATTAAGCATACCTCCTATGGATCTTAATCATGGTCTTTTGCCTACACCTTCCATACCTCCTTTAACTATGGCTTCTAGTTCTGTTAATCAAGTTCCTCCTATTGCTGATAATCCTATCGATCTTCCTAAAGAACTTGTGAAGGATCTTATGGTTGTTCCTCCTAGTTCTCAACCTATTTCGAGTAAATCAAAATGTAGTCAATATGAGAATGAACATCGTAAGAAATGTCATGCTCATGTGAAAGCTCATAATTCTATTCTTCAAAGATCTCTTCCTTCTTTGGATAAATCTATGCATGATGTGTTAGAAGAAGTTGTTACTAATAATGATGTTAAGATGCATGATTGTGATTATTCTATTTATATCTTAGATCCTATTTTGATTAATTTGGATGAAGAAGATACTCTTGATGATACTGATGATGTTAATGATGAATATGAGACTATTGACATTGACATTGATTTACCTAATATGCTTTCATCACAATTAACACTTATACCTAGTATCAAACATTGTGATTCTCAAGAGGATTCTTTTTTGGAACTGGCTATCATTCCTACTATGTTGGATATAGTCCCTCTTATGAGTTACCCACCTTCCCTAAATGATATACAATGAGATGGGGAGAGTAGGTGGCATGCTTTATCAGCTTGTCCTTTGTGGTAGCTTTGTTTTGTATTTGCCTGATGTACTGTGCTTCTCCCGTAATGTGTTTGCTAAATGTTGTTAGATTCTTTTATACAATCGTTGTTACCAAGTTGGTGCAAGGTGATAAAGGAATCGAAACTGTTGTTCAATTCCTCTATATGTATCTCTATTCTTCTATATGTTGTTTCATGTTATGTCATAAATGTGCTATTGTTTGTAAATGTTTCCTTGTGTAATCTTCTTGGATTTGAGACATGGTAGCACTGATTCTTTTTGGTCTCCATGTCATGGTTCGAAAAGATTCTTCTTCATATATCTTACGTAATCTTTCCTCCTTTGTGATTGTAGTTCTACTTTCTTTAGGGAATGATGTCAATTTATTTGCAATAATATCATATATATATTATCTTATGATCATACTGACCCCATGGTAGGTAGATCCCTTATGTGTTCTTTGTATGTTTCTATGATATTTCCCTTGATTTGTCTTCATCTGGGGGCATCTCAATGTGGAAACGTAATCAATGGAGTTTTTTATGTTTCCATTAAAGCCATTGCTCTTGTTAAAGTGTTAGCAATGACTTTAACATGGGGGCATAGGCTCTTCTCACCTGTTGCACACAGGCACTTTTTGGTATGCATATATTATTTTTCAAGATACCTTTTCTCCCTTTTTGGATTAGTAACTAATCCTTAAAGCATGGATTTATATTTTAGGATCTCTTGATCCCTCTAGTTTCAAATGAGTATATATATATATATTTTGATCCCTTAAGGTCGGAGGTGTCCTTAAGACATCTCTTTTGTTTTTGGTTTTTTTCTTATGGAATAAAATATTCCTAAGGGTAAATCCTTGATGGGTTGACTAGTGAGTAGCCACATTCACTAGGCGGTTCAATTCCATCTTTCCAATTGTGTTGTTTTCTTGTGTGGTTCACAATGGGACATAAGTTCTTATTGTGTGAGATAATCACACCCTCTCTTTCTCTCTCTCTCTAGAGATGTCTCTCTTATTGTGATCTTGGAGTTGACAAAGACTTGAGTCCTTGGGGGCTTGAGGTTTCTCTTTATCTCTTGGATTACGATAAGATTATCTTTTCATTTTGATCTCCATTACCAAGACTTTGCATCGAGTCCATACTCTTGCTAAAGTGGGGGCTTAATGTATCATCTTAAAATGGAAGAACTTCCATGATAAGATCATTTAGCCCTTCGAGTAAGTAGTTTATGGTCATTTTAAGCACCTTGATCAGGTCTTTTCATGTATTTGGCTTTCTCCCCCATTCTGCTTCTCTTTGCACCTATTTTCCATGTTATTTTTGCATTTCTGAACACTCTGGATTGAGGTCCTAAGGTTTTTGACCTCAAGTTCAAAGTCGACCTTGAGGGTCAAAGTCGACCTTGACCCTAACCTAGGTTAGGGATGACCTCGACCCTGACCTAGGGTGGGGTCTACCTTGTCCTTGACCCAGATTTCAAATTTTAGGATTTTCTAATTTCTAGATATTGAGTTTTGGAAAGATTCTTTTTTACCACCTCTGGGTTGGCCATTTTAGGTTTTGAGATGGTAAATCCTTAATTTCATTTAAACTAGATATATTTCTAAAGGTTAGGACCTAATTGGGATTTAATTCTCCAAGGTGGCCCCTCTAGAAGATTGTGCCCTAGTTCACTATAAAAGGAGGCATTCCTCTCTCATTTTAACAATTAATCTTTTGTGAGAAGAGCTCTCAATCAAGTTTTCATATCTCATCTCAAGCCCTCAAGTGAAAGCAACTGAATTCAAGCATTCAAGAAAGCATACAAGTGTTCAAGCATCCATTCAACAAGGAGATCCATTGTTAGCCATTGAAGGATTCAATCTCTTTGGAGCCCCCTTGAAGATCCATCCTTCCACATTCATTCAAGCCTCCTCATATGAAAAGATCCATTCAAGATTGGTGTTGAAGATCAAATTCCATTAATTTGAGACATCCTACATTCATTCTACATCCATTGGAGCATCCCTACTTGTGGATTTGAGGACTCGAATCCCCTCCAAGGACTTCAACATAAGCAAGGTGAATTGTTTGATTTACTTTGTTTATTCTCAATACAATTTCAATTCAGTTTCAAGGTTAATTCCTAAATTGGGGTTTGAACAAGGCAAACCCCCCATACAAACAACAAAAACCCTCTTTTTCTTACAGTTACAGATGTGAAATTGCGGATCTGAGCTTGGATTTGGATACCCTTTTTGACAAATTTCTGAGACTTGCGAACAAAGTCAGAGTCGACCTTTAAAAAATTAATGTAGCCTTTGACCTTTTATCAGGGTCAAAGACTACCTATTGTCAAAAAGATAAAAGTTTTTTGGGTTTTCTTCATCTCAGCATTTCCAGTCTGAAACAGGTTGCAGAATTGCACAAAACTACACATAGACATAAGAAATTAGCATTTTCCAGATCTATCCTACTTTGAGGTTAGTACTTGTCTTTCAATTATTTCAGATTTCAAACACATATTATCCATAGGGAAATATAAGGTTTTCTTCATCTTTCATATTATCCATAAATTGATTCAATTGTGCATTAACCTTTTGGTTGATCAATTTGGATCTCTCCTTTGGGAATGTGGATTTAGAAGTAGATCTCATATTCCCTCCATACATTTTAGGGTGGATACTATTTCCACCTATTCACCAAGTTATTGATATAGATATCCATCTTTTCCATTTTTGGAATTTGTCTAGGATATCTTGCAAATTTCTTTCTCCATCTTTAGAGGAATATGAAAAAAGATTCACCATTGCATTTTTGGTGTTACACAAATCCAACATGGTGATAATGTGTAGGATTTTATATGAGTATTTCTAAATGAATCTTTACATGGGTTCATCAAATTTTTGGATACCTGGTGATCATTTAGTGAAACATTCCATAGCTTGACCTCTAAGACTTCTAGGAAAAATTATCATTGGGTACATTTTTTCATGCATAAAATCCATGCTAAGAGTGCATAATTCTCTTATGTGATCTTGGTGGTCACTATTTCTATCATATTTGTCATTCTTTGGAATTTTAACCTTGGGAGTAAATAGTGACATGTATAAATTCCTATCAAATAGGAAAGGGCATATGGCTTCGAGAGAATATTTGTTGGAATATTTTTCCTTTTCCTTATTCATTTCCATGAGGTCACACCTCATGTCATGCAGTTATTTATTGACAATAGCGGTAGGGGATTCCTCCTTGTGTTGTATGAGTCTCTCAACATCAAAATTTTGAGGGATTTTGAGTCCCATTGAGGTGAGATACATGAAATACTTCTCTTTGTCTAGTTTCATGAGTATTTGCATCATCATCTAAAAATTTTTGTCTTGTTGACACTTTTTTATTTCTTCCTCAATGGGCTCTTCATCCTCATAAGAAGTATCACTATGATGGCTCTAACAACCCTAACTAGATCCCCAATTAAATGGTGACATGTTTGATTTTCTATGATGATCGGTGGTAAATGATTGATATTGGTGACTTAAAGATTGATATAGGGGTGTTGACTATTGTGTAGAGGATTGGTTTTGAATCAGAGTCCTCTTTGTAGATTTTGATTCCTAACATTATGAGGATCTTGGAATAGGATTGTCCATAACCTTACCTCTTAAATTAGGATCAGCCTTTTGTCATTGACTCCTAATTTGTACTAGCATGAAATATTGATGTGACTGAGAGTTAGAAGAAACTAGGTTCAATATTCAGATAGAAAAGTGATGACTTGTCTCTAAGGATTGATGAAAAATGACATTTGAAGATTGATTGGGTTTGATGATGAACTTGGTAAAAGGTTTCAAAGTTAAGGATTTATTTCCTAATAGGTGACACTTGTGATCAAGTTTACTAGGATTGATTTATGGATATGAGACTAAGATAATTTGAGCACTTGATAAATTGGGATGAAAGACTAATAGACCAAAAGTCACAATAGAAAGGGTACATGATTGATTTGTCACAACAAGATGACATAACCAGATTAGGATAGGTTGAAATTTCAACTGGATGAACTGACTAAGGTTCAAATGATGATGTCCTAGGTAAAAATCACATTCTAGAGATCAAATGAAAACAAGATCATATGACACTATGCAACATTCGTATAATAATTCCTGGCAGTCCATGTGAGAATATGGTGAATAAATTGTATGACATATCTCATAGTCTAAAATGATAATATGGTGAACTATATGCTAAACCCTTACTCGTACGAAAAATCTTGACTTCTGTTATGAAGATTCTCACTTTTTGATATGATAATATGGTGAAACAAAGGCCTAAAACTCTAGGTCACATGAAAAAAGTTAAGTGACTGGTACAATTTTCTGGTGACCTGGAGGATTTTCTACTTATGTTTAGGAAATTTTGTCAAGTCTTGATGTTGTTTAGAAAATTTGATAAGTCTTTATTATGTTTGGAAAATTTTGGCAATGTTTTGGGTATTCAACACACACATCAAGCACATAAAGGTAAACTAGACCAAGCACACATTATCCCTATAAGAATCACCATAGCATGAAAATATTTTCTTGTAACTTAGGAACACTTCAAAGATCTAATTAGAATATGGTCACTGAAGACCATGCAATGGGTCAAGCAATATGATATTAGTCAACTATTAATTGATGATTGATTAATGATCTATTTAATTGTGTAAGCTCATCGATCAAATCACTCACATAATCAGGTCTAGAATAAGGTTTAATGCCTTTGATTAGGACTTTACCCTATTTGATTACACTTTAGAGTCAATTATTTAGGATAAGGGGTTCTTGCTTTACTAGACCAATTTTAGGTGATTACAACTAATAGAGAGATCTACAATATCATGTTGTGTGATATTATTGTTATTGAACCACTTGAAAACTTGATGAGGAGCACACAAGAAAAAAATGTGATTTTTTTATATATTCATTATAAAATACATCTCATACCTATTTGAAGCCTCTAAGCCTTTGGGTTGGATCTCCAAGGGAAATATGAGCCTTAGGCTTGGTGGAATTCAATGAAATTTAAAGAGAATATGTGAAATAGTACGTACGTGCTATGCAAATCCAAATGCTAAAAAAAGTTGTATTTGCTACAATTTCAAATTTTTAGTGTATTACATAGTGTGTAAGCCCTATAGAGTGTATGCGCTATAGGGAATATGCACTATAGTGATTATGCCCTATGGTGAGGATAGAAAATAGATTGAGGGAAGGATAGAGAGTGACTAGGGGGAGAGAGAGGGTGAGAGTGAGAAGGGATGGGAGCATAAAGAGAGAGAGAGAGAGAGAGAGAGAGAGAGAGAGAGAGAGAGTTTAACATTAAGAGTTTAGTGTTTAGTGTTTTTTTCATAATGTACAAATTAATATTGAGATGGGTGTGAGTCAAAGGAATGGTTTGACGAGTGCTCTACATGAGTTTTGAGCCCACTTGACTCCTATTGGCCCCCAGCAGCACTGCAAGTGACACAAATGGAATCATCCATTGACTTTAACTATTTCTCTGATCTAGTTGAACTAGGTAAATTATCAATGTATAAATAATCAAAACATGTAAAAAAAAATAATTATTTCTATTGTCCGATAATAAACTAATTTCCTTGTTGCCAGTACCTTAGTTCTGCATTCTTTAGATTTGTGCCCATAGTGATTATATTTGTAGCAATATCCATAGGCATTTTTCTCAGATGTTCTGTTAATAGTTATAGATCTACACTCAATAACTTTATGACCAAACTTGTTACATTTTTAATAACTTAACAATTAAATAATGTTCTTTTAGGAATGTTCACTTGTTTTCTTCTACAAATATTAGCAATATGACCATATTTTCCACAATTGTAGTAGGTAGGCTTGTAGGGTTTCTTACCTTGTGTATCACTAGATTCTTTAGAGGTTCGTTGTCTAGATTTTGATGATTCTTCAATCTCCATTGTATTTTTACTTATATATCCTAGTCCGATAGTGTCACCTGGTTTTCTTTTATTTTTCAATCGTTCATCAATATTTTTCTTTCTTTCTTCAAACTTTGTGAGTTTTGTATTAACTTCTTTTTTCACTTTCAAGTTGTTTTTCAAATCTTTATTTTTTTTTTGCGGGTTCTAATTTTATGCTTGTAGTTATTGAATCATGTCACTAATACCTTTTATCATGTCATTTCTTACTCAAACTTCTTCTATTTATACTTGTAGGAGAAAATCTTTGTCTCAGATTATTTCTTCGACATTTCTCTTCTTGGTCTCAAGAATTTGTTTGGCACCCTTAGTAGTCCTCATTCTTTCCAATACTTCTATCATTCTTAAGAATTGACTTTCATGTTCCTTTTTCATTTGACTAATTTCTTCAAGTAATTCATTATTCTTTTTCAATAGTTCTTGTATAGGTACATCATCTTTCTTAGAATTGATACTATCTTTTGATAGTCTGTCAAGGTCATCAAGACTCATTTGTAATATTTTTGTCAGTTCCTTTATTTTTGCAAATGATGTTCTTATATTCTTCTTCAGATCATGGATCTTTTCATTAACATCCTCTAGGGATTCTTCCAACTCTCTATGATACTTGTAACTTCTCATCATTCCAAATCTACTCTTAAGTTGTTAAACTTTCCTCTAGAGAACCAATGCTCTAATACCAATTTTTGGAAATTTCTAAGTAGGGTATTGAGAGAGGGGGCATAGTTAGTACCACAAAAATTTCTAACTTATTCAACAATTTGAACATAAACTCATAGCTAGTAAATTACTTAACTAATAACTATTTTTTCTTCTACTAATAACTACTTTAAAGTTTAATCGATAATTGATTATATGCAAATTAAGAATACAATGTACATAAACATTCAAAAACTTAACATAATATTTTGGTGTCGTAGAAAACCCTTGATCAGAGGGAGAAAATGAAGTGGGGATGATACCCATAGCTCATCACTATAGTAATAAGGTGCCCTGTTAGGAGCTTACACAAATGTCATCTTCTGAATGACTTAACCTAATTAGGAGTGTCTAATACCCTATTAGGAGTATTCAAAGTCCTATTAAAGACTACTGTGTTAAGAGATTTTATCCCACTTCTACAGTGATCACCCTATTAAAGGATTTATAATAAGTTCCTAAATAGAAATTCTAAGTCTGATTAGAGACTACACGATTAAGGGATTTCACAATCTTGTTGCTTATAAACTGTTAGGAATAAATCAATAAGAAATTTGACCTATAGACATAGAATTAGAGAAGGAAATAATAAAATGGGGAAAGATCCGCTAACATTGGGGTCAATATGATCATATGATAATATGTAATATTATATCAAGTATGAAATGTCATCATTCCCCAAAGGAAGTAGAACTACAACACAATGGAGGAAAAACACATAAGATATACAAAGAAGAGTTTTTTTAGGCCGGCAACATAGAGGCCAAAAAGAATCGGTGCTACTATGTACCAAGAATCCAAGTAGACTACATAGGGGAACATTTATGAACAATAGAATGTATACAAAACAACATGTAACAAAAAAATAGGAGAAAGATACAAATAGACAAATCATACAACATGTTCAACTACTTTATCATCTTGTGCCAACAGAGCAATAAAAAATTGTCTAAATAAATCTAGACAAAATATATAACAAAAAGCACAACATGGGGGAAACACAACACAAACACACAAAGACTACCATGCTAGATAAGTCCACATCTAGCATGCCATATGATGCCCCTCCCCCCTTCCCCATCTCTATCTGAAATGTTATGGAAGGGTGAGAAACTCACAAGGGGAACAACATCCAACATAATAGGAACCACTGTTAACCCCAACTGATGGTGATGATGATGAAGACTGAGATCAAAGGTATACAAGATTGTAGAAGGATTAGATTATTTTTTATTTTGTCATTGATGTCAAGAAATTAACTTCTGGCTTATTTTGAGTTGTCATACCATTAGGAGTATGATATAACTTGAGTGAGTTAAGGAAAAAGAGGAATTGAAAAGTTGTGAAGAAGTTAGTGAAGTTGAAGAACTTAACTGGAAAGCTAATATAGATCAGACAATGATAAGGTAACAATTTTTTAATTGGTTTCTACTTTACATTTGATGATATCAAGTCGGTAAAGGAGATTGGTCAAGTTGGTAAATAAAATAGTTTAGCTACCAAGAAAGAAGAAGTTATTCAGTAAAAGGAAAGTAATTTTTGGTAAAGAGAAAGGAAACCAATACACTGAGTGTAAGGAGTTAGTTACCGAGTGAAGAAAACAACATTTTGGTTGAAGGAAAAGGAAGGGCACAAAGTAAGGAACAAAAATTAAATACAAGGATCAGAATGACATTTAATTAAGAGCCATAGTGATCTAGAAGATTCCAAGGATGAGGAAAAGTTAGATAAATAGATCTACAATTAGGAAAATTCAAGGTGATGATCTATGATAAAGATCTAAGTGGTAAAAAGTGAAGGTACAAGTTCTAAGAAAATTCCAAGTTCTGAGGTGATGTTAACACGTTTTACCAAGTGCCAAGTTCATTGAATTAGTGCAAGAGGATGATTTGATGGTTTACAATAAATAGAAGAAAAATGTAACAAAGTAGATTAAGAGACAAAAAAAGTCTATATAAAGGATGAAATTGAATGAAAAATGATCTGGCAACTTGAAGTGTGGATGTGTAACCGAGTGATGCAGTGAAGAAGAAAAAGGTTGAAATATGAGTCTACAAGAAGAGATTGTTGAAGTGTTGAGGCTAGTGAGTTGTGATGGAATGAAGTGAAGATAAAGAGTGCATAAGGGATTTGACTAAGAAAGAGGTAGTTGCAGATTTACAGATCAAAGACTTGAGTAAAATATCTCAAGATGTATAAGGGGGAGGCACCAAAGTTGAATAGGGAAAGCTTCTCTACATGGAAAAGTGATATGAGGCTGCACATATTTACAATTGGAGAGTATTCCATATACTATCTTGACAATGAGCATTCATCACCGCTATTTGGGCCTATGATAGTTGGACAAGTAAGAGAAGGAAAGATCATACACAAGTTATGATTGAGATATATTCTGATGTCACTTACCTAGAGTTCAATGATCTTAAAAGATGTGATACAACAAACCAAATGTGGGACAAGCTTGCATTAGTATATGGTGGAGATTGGATTGGTATTTTGAAAGGAGAATTTGATTCTATGAGAATGAAACAAGGTGAGGATGTTACACACTATAGTACAAGATTGAAGGAATTTTTGGGTGATATCAAAGGTTTTGGAGGACATATTGAAGAAGAATATGTAATAAGTAAATTTTTGAGGACATTGTTGCCTATATATGAGATCCTAGTGTCTGTAATACAAGAACTGAGATCCATTCCATAGATGCCTATTTCATTGGATGCTACAATTAGTAAGTTGATTTCTTTTTAGCTAAATAATTTTGGCAATAATTTACTTGCCACTACTAAGATTAATTCTGCATTCAAGTCATCTTTGAACATTGGAAACTCTAGAGAGTCTAGATCAAGTGATGGTTATGTAAACAATGCAAGTGAAAGGTTTCAAAGTTGCAAGAGTGATCTAAAAATTTTGTTTGAAGAGGAAAGACAAAAAGAAGAGTTTGAAGCTTTACTAGCTAGGAGAATACCAAGAGGAAAAGGAAAATACTAAGGTAAACTACCTTTGAAATTTTTCAATTGCACCAAGATTGGTCACATTGCATCTAGATATCCTAACATCAACAATCATGAGAAGAAAGACAACTAAGATAATAACAAAAGAGGAAATAGATTCAAGAGATACCGAGATTTCAAGAACAAAGGTAAGAAGTCATGCTATAGTGTTGAAGAAGGATTAACCAATGATGATTCAGATAATGATGAAGGTGAAGAGGTTGTGTATGTTTCTATCAAGGATGATTCTAATGAAGAAAGGTATGAAGAATAAAAATCCCTAATTTCTCATGTTAGTAAGAATGATACATGGATAATAGATAGTGGATGTTCACATCATATGACTAGTGACACACATAAGTTCATTACTATGGAATATCATGATAGAGGTTATGTTAGATTTGATAATGATTCTCCATATCTTGTGAAAGGTAAAGGTTTTATAATTCTGCTAAATAATACATAATGTGATGATGTCTATTGAGTTGAAGGAATAGAGTAGAATCAATTGAGTGTGGCACAACTGAACAACACAGGTCACCGATTGTAATTTTAGAATGGAAAGGTAAGAGTATTTGATCAAAATGGAGGTTTGATTGTCATTGGTGAACAGTCAAAGGTAACTTATTTACCTTGATACTACTACAAAGAGTTTCTTGTTTGCTAAAGTTGAGGATGTATGGTTATGGAATAATAGATTTTGTCATGTGAATTTTGACAACTTAATTAAGGTGAGAAAAAATAATACAGTAAGAGGTTTGGCACAACTAGAAAAACTTGAAAAAATGTCATGTGCAAAGGATGTCAAATTGGTAAGATGAAAAAGCTAAGTTTTACAAGAAAATATTACTCTACACAAGGAAATTTAGAGTTAGTACACACTGACCTATGTGGACCTATGATAACACAAAGTTATTATGGTGATAGATATTTCATTTTATTTGTTGATGATTATTCAAGAATGATGTTTGTCATGTTTTTGAAGGATAGATCTAATGCTTTTCAAATGTTTAAGTGGTACAAGGCAAGAGTTGAAAAGGAGACTTGAAGATAATTAAAGTGTATGAGATCTGATAGAGGAGGTCAGTTTACATCTGATGAGTTTACACTTTTCTGCAATGAACATGGAATAAAGAGACAAGTGTCTGCATTGAAGACACCACAACAAAATGGTATAGTAGAGAGAAGAAGAAAATTCATTATTGATTGTGAAAGGACATTGATGATTGAGAAGGGTGTATGTCAAATATTTTTTAGAGAAGCAATCAACACTATAACTTATGCACTAAAGTGAGTGCAACTAAAGAAAGATACAAACAAGACTCCATATGAGATCTGGTATGGTCACAAACTGAATTTAGGTTATTTCAAAGTATTTGGAAGTAGATGTTACATTCTAAAGGATTCTATAAATGGGAAGTTTGAGAATAAAGGTGATGAATGCATATTCTTAGGATATTCTACAAAGAGAAAGGATAACAAGTGCTTAGAAAACTCTACTAACAAAATTGTTGAAGTGCATATGTAAGGATTAATGAATTTACAGAGAAAAATGATGAAGGCAACAAAAAGGAACCTGAGGAATATCAAAGATTTGTATATGTTCAACCTAAAGTTATTGATACCTTACTTGCAGTACAAAGTGAGGAGCAAGATGAACAGAGAGAGTGGCCACCTAATGTTGAAAATGAAAAACTTCCACAACCTATCAAACCTATTCTAGCAAAGTATGTGAGAAGATACCATTCATCGAACAATATTAGTGGAGACAAGAATGCTGGAGTTATGGCAAGAAGTAAGTTAAGAGATAATACATGTTTAATTTTTTATTTTAGCCAAGAATAGTAAAAGATGCATTGTAGAATGAAGATTGGGTTAAAGCTATGAAAGAAGAGATAGATCAAAATGAAAAGAAAAACACATGGACTTTGGTACCAAGACCTAAAGATAAAAATGTTATTGGTACTAAGTGGATTTTTAGAAACAAATTGAATGAACATGTATATGTGATAAAAAAAACAAAGCTAGACTAGTTTACAAAGGGTATGCACAAGAAGGTATTGATTATGGTGATACTTTTGCACCTATTGCTAGATTAGGAGTTAGAATTATACTAGCATATGCAACTTATAAATGATTTAAAGTTTATCAAATGGATGTTAAGTCTAAATTTCTTGATGTTATTCTTGAAGAAGAAGTCTATGTTGAACATCTTGAAGGATTTTTTGAGAATACTAACATGGACATGGTATGCAAACTGCACAAGGCACTGTATGGTTTGAAACAAGCACCTCAAGCATGGTATGAAAGGTTACACTCATATTTAATCAAGATTGGATTTCAAAGAATAAGTGACAATAGAAATGTGTATCTTAAATGTGATAGTAATGATAGGATTTTGATTGCTGAAATATTTGTTGATGACATTATTTTTGGAGGAAATAACAGATTATACAGATCTTTTGCTGAGGAGATGAGAAAGGAATTTGAGATTTCCATGATTGGAGAAATAAAATTCTTTATTGGACTAGGGATTCAACAAGTCAAAGATGGGATCTACATCACATAGTCAAAGTACATTAAGGAGATCCTAAAGACATTTGATATGGAAGAATCAAGATCAGTTGGAATGTTGAGGGCTACTGGTTGCAAATTATCAAAGGAATATGATTCAAATGAAGTGAATGAAATACTCTATCAATCAATGATTGGTAAGCTACAATATATTGTACATAGTAGACCTTACATTGATCATGTAGTAGGCATTGTTGTAAGATTCTACCAATCCAAAGGAATCACACATGTCTGTAGTGAAAAGAATATTTAGTTATCTGAAAGGTACTAAAGACTTCAGTCTACTATACAAGAAAGGGGGAGATTTTGATATAAAGGTTTACAATGATGTTGATTGGGCTGGAATTATTGATGATAGGAAAATTAAAAGTGGAGGAGATTTATTTTTAGGAGAAAGATTAGTGACATGGATGAGTAAGAAATAGATTTGTATATCATAATCTATAGTTGAGGAAGAGTATGTAGCAACATCTATGAATTGTGAAAATATTGTATGGATCAAACAACTACTTGAAGGTATGCAAGAGGAGATTATTGATCCACTTACTATTTAATATGATAATACAAGTTCTATCAATATATCAAAGAACCCATTGATGCATTCCAAGACAAAGCACATTTCTATCAAGTATCATTACTTGATAGAAAAAGTTCAAGACAAGCATGTGATATTGGAGTATGTAAATTCAAAGAAGTGGATAGAAGATATATTCACCAAGCCACTATCAAAGGATTCTTTTGAGTATCTCAGAGGTAAATTAGGGGTCCTTCACCTATCCAATATTCACTAAAGAAAGATGCATGTTGCATCAATTCAAGGATTCAGTAGAATATCTATTTTGTGAGTTGATGCTAGTGTTCACTCTTTAGGTGATGCTTGAAGTTGTGAAAAATAATTATGTATGCAATGAGAAATTAGTACATGCTAGGTATGATCCACTTCCTAAACAAAGTTTTTAGGAGTATTTGTCTTTGTAATTGTTGTCAAAGAGGGAGAATAAGCTATTGATGATTACAGATAAATGAAGATTGATGATGAACACAAAGAAAGATAAGAAGGAGAATTGATGATCAAAAGAAAATGAAGATGATAAAGTTAAGAGGGAGAAAAGAAAAGAATAAAGAAGTCAGAGTATTGACATCATCAATTGACAGTGTTTCATCAATGCAAAAGAGTGAGATTGTTAGCCCCAACTGATGGTGATGATAACGAAGACCAAGATCAGAGGTATACAAGATTGTAGAAGGATTAGATTAGTTTTTTATTTTTTCATTGATGTCAAACAATTGATTTTTGGTTCATATTGAGTTTCCATATAATTAGGAGTATGGTATAAGTTGAGTGAGTTAAGGAAAAAGAGGAAGTGAAAAGTTGTGAAGAAGTTAGTGAAGTTGAAGAACTTAATTGGGCAGCTAATACAAATTATAAAATGATAAGGTAATAAGTGTTTAATTATTTTCTACTTTATATTTGATGATATCAAGTCAATAAAGGAGATTGCTCAAGTTAGTAAAGAAAATAGTTTAGTTAACAAGAAAAAAGAAGTTATTCGCTAAAAGGAAAGTAATTTTTGGTAAAGAGAAAGGAAGCCAAGAGACTGAGTGTAAGGATTTAGTTACTGATTGAAACAAACAATATTTTGGTTGAAGAAAAAGGAAGGGCACTGAGCAAGGAACGTAAATTAAATACAAGGATAACAACAAAATTTAATAAAGAGCCATAATGATTTGGAAGATTCCAAATATGAGGAAGAGTTATTTAAAGAGATCTACATGTTAGAATAATTGAGAGGGGGGTGAATTAGTTATCCAGTGTCCCAAAACAAAATGTATAATCCAAAACAAATTCTTCAAATTTTGCTACTCGGTAAACATAAAATACTTTCACTGTCTGTGCTTTTACCTATTTTCAGTCTAAAACTTATAGTAGTTACCAATCAAATCTAACATGTAATATGCAAAGTATGATAACAAAAAAATATCACAATCAACACATAACACAAGAGATTTAACATGGAAACCCTGTGAAGGGAAAAACCACCTGGGACCGGCAACCCAAAAATGTTCACTCTTCTGAAGTGAGGTCGGTGAAGACCCAACCCTGTTAAAGGTTACAAACACATTATTAGGTGTGACCTTGTTAGAGGATTTTAGACCAGAAGTTATCATCCAACCAGTAGTCACTCTGGGGTTGACAGGATAACAATGTTCACTCTATGAATGAAACATAAAAAGACTTTCTTAGTCCACTCGGTTAAGAGATTTGACTGTGTACAATGGTTAAATATGTAACAGTAGATGATCTACCTTGAAACAACTTCAATTGCAGTTTATAGATCAATGTTCAGCTCATTCAAATCTTTCTGATCAATATATCACTTTAGATTCAATACTATATCAACTGACTATCCGTCGATAATTACTCTTTGTAGCTCGATAATTGTTCTGCAGTTCAGTTCTCATTAACCAGTATGATCAGAATGCATGAAAACTTGTTCACATAATAATTCTGCAGTATCTTCTTCTTCCGGCATCTTTTCAACAATGAAACCAATGTCTCTTATATAGACGAGTAAATCATTTTCTTTTTGTCCATCAAATTTTGCCGCTTAATCTCATTCATTGATTTTGCTACTTTAACCTTCTTCGGCTGATGTGTCAGTAACATGTTTCAATCTTCTCTATTAGACCTTCCTTGATTTATGTTAGCTGTCGATCTTCATAAAAAACCTTATCTATTACCTCGATTTCATACACTTTCCAGCTCATCAATTTATTGGCTAAACTAATCATTTAATTCATTTCTATTCTGCTCAGTTAATAAAGAAATGTTTTGGTGAACACAAGCTCGGTTAACACTACGCTCAGTATACACTACACTCAGTCAGTGTATACTGGAATGCTTCATTTACCAACAACACTGCTTTGTGTCTTTCAGCTCTATTCTTCATCATAGATGAATGCAACATAGTAAAGTCATTATCATCAAGTCATAGACTCATCAAAAAGTTACTCAGTGTATTCCTTATCCTCATCTGACATATACATCTTCCTCATGTAGATATTTTTGTTCTTCATCTCTTTCAGCTTTCTTCAGATGTTTCAATAAAGTAACTTACAAGATAAGTACTATCAAGCTAGTTGACATCAATGACAATATAATACTGATTTAATCATCTTGCATATCTAATCAGCAACTCCTCAGTGATCTTTACTCACAGATTCTTCATTCAGGTTCTAAATCAGTTTTAGTTCATCACTACGATCAGGAAAATTCAAGGTGGTGATCTATGGTAAAGATCTAAGAAGAAAAAAGTGAAGGTACAAGTTCCAAGAAAAGTTCAAGTTTTGAGGTGATGAGAACATGTTTTACTAAGTGCCAAGTTCATTGAATTTGTTCAAGAGGATGATTTGACAATTTAGAATAAAAAGAGGAAAAATATAATAAAGTAGGTTAAGAGGCAAACAAAGTCTATATAAAGGATGAAATTGAATGAAAAATGAGTTGGTGAGTTGAAGTGTGGATGTGTAATCGAGTGATGCAGTGAAGAAGAAAAAGGTTGAATTCTGAGTTTGTAAGTAAATATTGTTGAAGCTAATGAGTAGTGATAGAATGAAGTGAAGATAAAGAGTGCATAAGGGATCTGACTAAGAAAGATTTAATTAAAGATTTATAGATCAAATTTTATATTGTTTCTTATTAATATTTATAGCAATAAAATCTCTTAACCGAGTGGACTTAATAGTCTTATTGCAAATCCTTGAGAGAGGTGAAATTATAGAAGAGTGTTCAAAGATCTTTAACTAGGCCACTCCTAACATGGTGAAGATCCTAATAGATCTAAGGTAAATCCCCAAACAGGGTCACATTTAACAATTTGCATTGTAATCTTTAATAGGATTGACTCTTAACTGGGTATACTTCAGAAGATTATTTTTTATTTTTGGGTGACCATTCCCATAGTGGTTTTTCCCAAATTGGGTTTTCCACATTAAATACTAGTTTCAAATGAGTTGAATGTTTATTGTGCATGTTATTTGCTAATTATGTAAATTTTCTATTGTTATCAATTCTTACTAAAGTTTGTCTTACTGAGTTGAATCAGAGTTAAAGTTTTTAAGGTTTAAAAAATCACTAATTACCAATTCACCCCCCATCTCACTAATTCAGCAACCACTTCCATATCCAAGAAAGGACTCTACTGGTAGTCACTGCGCTCTTCAATAGGAGTGATTGTAAGCATGTTAGGGAAATCATAATCCATATCAATATTCTTATATTCATCTGGTAGTCACTGCGTAGAAAGCATGTTAGTCACTGCTGGTAGTCACTGCGTAGAAAGCATGTTAGGGAAATCATAATCCATATCAATATTCTTATATTCATCATCACTAACATATGTATTAGAATCATCAAGAGTATCTTCCATATCAAGATTAATAGAATCTAAAATATGAACAAAATCATCATGTTTATCCTTTTTCATATTATTATTTTGGCTAACTTCCTTTAAAGGCTCAAGCATGGGTTGATCATAGGAAGGAAAAGGTTGAGAGGAAGACTCAATGCAAGAAGAAAAGGTACGATCCTTATCCTTAGCTTGATGGTTCTTGCGACATTGATGAGCATGTTGGTTATGAATGGTTGTATGAGATAAACTTGAAGGATTAGGTTCCACAATAATAGGTTCCAGGGAGGGAATGTCTATGGATTGAGGAATAATAGATAGAGGAATAGGTGGGGTAGGTAAAACAAGTACAGGAGTAGCATCCTTAGGAAAGATATGCTCAAGAATTGTTTCTACCTTGTAACATTGATAGGATCGGAGTAATCTTTAAGACCCCCATTCAAAAAAGGTGTAAAAAACTGGCAAAATCTATAAAACTATCGAAGAAAATATTAATCTTATTGGAAAAAAAAATTAGTTTACAAAGAAAAAATAAAAATCTGAATTGGTGAATCATTCATGATGCCCGAAACTATGTGAAAAATCTGGGCGAATTGTGTTTTTTTTCAAAACTACAAAAATATATATTGGTGAATAAAAAAAATATTTATAGTATAACAATAATTTTGTGGGCACATTATTAGACAAAAACATAAAAAAAAAAAGATAATAATACTATCTTCAAAACATAGGACTGAGACCAAAACTTGACCATGGACATTGCAAAGGCAAAAATAGTTATTTTTGGATTGGGTTCAATCTCACAAAAGTAGGAACATCAACAGAAGTTTAAGTAAAGAAGTCAAATATATATATGCATTGTGAAAATAGCATAGACGACATATCCCACCTTGGTGATGCACAATGCTACATATGTTCTTTTATATGTCAATGTTCACTTATTCACTTACCAAAGGCACAACGCCTTTTGGCGGAGGGCAGACACGCACGAGGCTAAGCTGATGTGGAGTTGATCATTGAATTTAGTGCACATTTCAATAGATGAAGACAAGTTGGCTATCATGTGGCATTTGTTGACAATTTTCCTAATGACCAGTTTCAGGTGATAGTTTCCATAGCTTTGACAGGATAAAAGGAGGGTCAATGCTAACAGTCATGAAGATATGCAATGGTTAGGTTGACAGTTTGCATGACTTCAGTAGTTACATTGGTGGTTTTGAGTTGTAGGCCACAAAGATACACAAAGGTTAGGTCAGTTTGTGGTGATTGGTGACAGTGTGTATAGCTTCAACATGCTAAAAGGAGGGTCGATGTTGATGGTTATGAAGATACACAATGGTCAGGTTGACGGTGTGCATGACTTCAGTGGTTATGTTGGTAGTTTGGAGTTGAAGGCCATGAAGATACACAAAGGTTAGGTTGACGGTGTGTGTGACTTCAGCCCCTATGTTTGCGGTCTGAGATGAAGGTCATAAAGATACAAAATGGCTTGGCTGAAATTTAGTGTGACTTTGGAATGTTAGGCCCATGGTTAAAGAGCAAGGTCGTAAAGTTACGAACATGGTTAAGCTAGCCTTTGGCATGACTTTGGTAATTAAAATCACAGCTAGGATATGGGGGTTTTGAGATCATATTGGAAGTATGAATAACTTTGTGAAAGTGAAGACTAAAGCACAATTAGGGACATTAGTAATGAGACTTATCAATGGTTTTAAATTATTCAGTAGTACATAATCAAGGCAAAGACCTGATATTTTGATTAGACATTAAAAAGGATAATTTGTATGGGCCCCAGGATATGACACTAGTACATTTGAGGTCAAATTCCAACAGCCATTTGTCAGATTTGCAATGCTAATTTGTCGGCATTTTGACACGTGTCTATCGTAGTTTTTGCATTGGAAATTATGATGGAAGAGACATCCGTTAGTTTACCAACACTTCTTTACGTTGAAAAACTTGCACATGATACCATCTTTGTTATGGCATTTCCTACAGTCCATCTATCAGAATTTTTACACAAAGACCTATCAAAAATATACAATCAGTGTCGGAACTAACTGTCGAAAACATATCATTTTTTACATTACAACTATTGGAATAGCGATAGATCTACTACCAGCTTCTGACAGATACACCCGTCGGTGACATAGCATTATTGTTGGATGATTCTATCAAAAATATGATATCTACAACATTTTAACTATCGGAAGAGCAACAGTAGAGCAGCATATCTCTGACAAGTTGTCCCGTCGAACATATAGCATTACTATCGCAAGAATTATTGTAAAGTATTTTTCTCTGACATTGTATCTATCGAGTTTATAGCACTTCTTTCGGAATGAATTATAAAGTGTTGAAAAATAAATAGATATGCACATTAAATATAACACAGCTCAAGAGACCATCATAGGTTGTCTCTTTCTTTGGTCTATATTATTGACAGAATGTTTTACCTTTCATTAGCTCATCAAATCTGAGGATTTGAAAGAATTTAATAGAATATTTTCATGACAACATATATTATTGAAGTTGACCTTGCACAAATGTATCTACTTCGCGCACTTGCAGACTATGAGGACGGCAATAAAGAAGCATCTCCTCCCATGGCCATGCTTCTTTATCACCGTCCTCATAGTCTACAAGTGCATGAAGTTGATAAATTTGTGCAACGTCAACTTAAATAATATACGTTGTCTTGAAAATATTCTATTAAATTCTTTCAAATCCCCAGATTTGATGAGCTAATGAAAGGTAAAACATTTTGTCAATAATATAGACCAAAGAAAGAGACAACCTATGATGGTCTCTTGAGCTGTGTTATCTTTAGTCCTAGCTACTGGGTAAGGCCTGGAAGACTTATACCTATCAATCGTCGAGAATAGTCACCACCTTGCATTTATGTACATTACACAAATTGATCCCAGTCTCACAAATACATTTTACACTTGTACATCTCATCAAACATTTCTTTGTTGTAAACATGCCATTGGTTCAGTTTTGTAAAAAAAAATTGTGTTAGATGCATTTAAAATTATCTTCATTGTCTTTTGATTGTCTAAATGCTTCTTTATTTGTCAGCCAATTAATACATGCTACTATATAAAGAAGACAATCAGAAGAAAATGAAGATTTGTCTGACAAAAACGAATACACTAAACTGAACCAATGACATGTTTACAAAAATTATCATAACTCGCAAGAAAAACTGAAACAATGGCATGTTTATAACTCATTAAGAGTGAGGCCTTCTTTAGAATCTCATGAGTTTTGTACTACATATGCAACATATTGTGAGTTTGAAGAGAGTTCATGCCATGTGTGATAGAACCTACTTTATCTAATATGGTGCATTGTTAAAAAAATTAAGGATAGAGTAGTTATTACTTAGTTTTTTGTGGGGGACAATGAAGATTTGCTTGACAAATAGTAGGTCTTCTTTAGTATTTTATGAATTTTTACCACATATATTATTTCAAGCCTTTGAGTCTTGGAGAAGAAGAATGGTGTAAGTTGAATTGATTAGAGTGAATGGGGTGTTGAAACATGGTGAATAGACCATGATGAGATGATACTTGATGTCATGACTAAGTTTCCCTCACAAACATCAGCATAGACTGGTTTTACTAAGTTTCCTTTCTCTGCCATAGGGGTACAGTCAGAGGGTTCATTGACAAAATGATCCTTCGAATGGTTACTATGAATATGAATGATTTGATATAGCATATTGCTCATTTTACTTGAAGTTTGGAATAGCTTGTGCAAGGGTGAAAGTAGTTTTGATCATTTTGGTCGTGACTGTTCCTCTACACAGTCAGGAAATGTAACTGTCTAATGATTATATGTAATGTTGAATGGATTAAATGCTTTATTATTGGTAGAAGTTAATGGAAGGAATAGTGTTGGTGTTAGGTTTCATTTATTATTGAATTCAAAGGTTTCCAAGATGTGTTGAGGAGTTTGCTCCTTGTTTAATGTTAACTATTCCAACACAATCCACTCATACAACAATGAAATGCTATGTGGAAGGGATGGTTGATAGTGTTCCTTGAGGGAAGGGGGATTTTGAAAGACTTGTTATCATTGTATTGTGTATCTCCAATATGTTTGGATGTAGGGAAGACTAGGAGAATGAAGGATCACTCACTGATTGCATGATAACCTAGTTTTGAAGGGTCACTGGAAGAGGGGAATGAAGGATCACTCACTGATTTCATGATAACCCCACCAAGTATTCTTTCCTTTAAGTTTCCACAATATCTCAAAGTATGATCATTATTCTTTACTTTCTTCTATATGCTATTCTTTCTATGGTTTTGTTATCTCAGAAATATATCAAAAACATTGCAAATGTGCATATAAAAGTAAAATATTGTCCTTCAATTGTTCCACATTGAAGCATTTCCTCTTCGGAGTATTCTCTTCGTTTGTACAACATCTATCAAAAATGGTTCCCATATTTCTTCAAGATCTATTTTAATCTTTATATTGCAATTTTGATTAGATTTGACCAATAGTTGATTTCATTAGTATTTTATAACATATACTCCTAATGTGAAATGTGGAGAGAAAGAAAGAGACACACTAGGTTTGAATTACACGATATACCCATCATCACTTAGCACTTAAATAATAAATTATGGACAGGGAACAACCCCCTAACCTCTAGATGTTTGTTTCATGTTGGCCTCTTATTATATGCAAAGGTAGGACTATCTTAATTAGGCTAACAACCACAGTGTAGGGGCCATAAATTATGGATCCCAAAATAGTGCACACTTGTATTAAATTATGTTCACTATACTACAAGGGAATGGAAACCATGCAATAGTGCCTCATGGGGATGGAAGAAACCCTTCACCAAGAAGATGGTTGTGTCTACAATATTTACTAGAGGCAAAGAACATAATTTGGTTCCAGCAATTACTCCTAGAAGATAATGGCACCCACAAAACACTTGTAAAAGATAGCACTCACTATATCTTTTATCACTCTTTTAAAGCTGGGACAATAAATCTCAAAGATTGACCAACAAATTCTTGAACACAAAGAGCCATTGACAGATATAACTCATGTGTACAATAGCCAACAACCAGTTGTTCCAATCATGGTGTCTAATAATTATGTTAGAAAAAGCATCTACAAATCCCTTACACAACCATAATAGATTCAAACCATGAACTATAAGAACCTAACAATGGGACTAACAAAGATACAACCTAAACAAATCTTGATCATATTCCACCCTATTGTAAGGCCCAAGAAGTAACTCTATCTTAAAGCTACACATTCCTCTAGATGAAGCTCAAAGTTCAGGTAGATAAAGCATAGTAATACTTGAATGAATATAGGAATAATTTGATGTACAATCATTTGCTAGCTTGGTTTGTGGGTTTTCCACATAATATTTTCCCTTTAACCACATTTATAGTTTGAGAAAATTAGAAAAAATTGTTTCAGATTTATATTATTCTTTTGAACTAGCACACTGCCATCAAAATGCATAATCATTGGTCATCTCAAGAAAATTCTTATTGATTAGTAGGATATCCTTATAAAAATTTGATGCATGGATTTCTTGTGAATTATCAACTACTATGTATCCTACAACTATGGAAGGAATAGTGTTAGTGTTAGGTTTCATTTATTATTGAATTCAATGGTTTCTAAGATGTGTTGAGGAGTTTGCTCCTTGTTTAATGTTAACTATTCCTACACAATCCACTCATAAAATAGTGAAATGCTATGTGGAAGAGATGGTTGATAGTGTTCCTTGAGGGAAGGGGGATTGTGAAAGACTTGTTATCATTGTATTGTGTATTTCCAATATGTTTGGATGTAGGGTAGACCAAGAGAATGAAGGATCACTCATTGATTGCATGATAACCTAATTTTGAAGGGTCACTAGTTGAGGGGACAGTCAAGGTCCAGATGATTGCGCCATTAGAGGACCCTATTTCTTTGTATTAATTTCTATTCAAATTGGATGCATGGATTTCTTGTGAATTATCGGCTGCTATGTATCTTGCAACTACATCCATAAATCTGCATATACTTCTCTAGGGTTGTAAGCCACTTAGGGATCAAAATATAGAGACTAAATCAAAATCGTTCTTTGTCCTATTTCCTTTTAACAAAGTATCAACTATCAATGATAAAATATACATTAGATGCCCTAAGCTATAAAATATACAAATGGCACCTAGCTAGAAGCTCACCAGGAGAATGAAGGATCACTCACTGATTGCATGATAACCCAGTTTTGAAGGGTCACTGGTTGAGGGGATAGTCAAGGTCTAGATGATTGGGCCATTGGAGGACCGTAGTTATTTGTATTAATTGCTATTCAAATTGGATGCATGGATTTCTTGTGAATTATCAATTGCTATGTATCCTGCAACTGCATCCATAAATCTACATATACTTCTCTAGGGTTGTAAGCCACTTAGGGATCAAAATAGAGAAACTAAATAAAAATCATTCTTTGTCCTATTTCCTTTTAACAAAGTCTCAACTATCAATGATACAATACATTTGATGCCCTAAGCTATCAATACAAATGGCACCTAGCTAGAAGCTCATAGGCTATCCATTTGATAACCACAGTCAACATTTCAAAAAAATGGATATCCTTGAGCGCAAGCACCAATAACATCCAATAATGGAATTAAAGCATAGGCTAGGGCATGACACCAGTAGAATGTGGTCATTTCAGTGACAGCAATACAATGGCATCATTAAACATATAAGCCAGTAATGTCAACAAACATGAATCCAAACATTTGAATACAGTGAATCGATATCCTTGAGCACAAGCACCAATAACATCAAATAATAGAGATAAAGCACTAGCTAGGGCATGACACCAGTAGAATGCAGTCATTTCAGAGAGCATTCATGATCAAATATAAAGAAATGCATTCAAATATGATGCCAGAGGCTTGAAAGATGAAGAAATCACATACCTTCTCCCACACTCAGCTTTCACTCCTTTTCTCCCGCTCCTTCTCTATCCAATCGAAATAAAAATGATGAGGTCATTTCACTTTTTTTTTATCTATACCCCTAATCTATCATAATTCTGATGGTCAATTAAACACCCATCGAAATACTGACATCATCAGGGCCTATTACAAAAAAAACACCAAATTAGTAATAAAAAGTTACCCGTCGAAAACTTCTGTCGAAATTTGGCCCCAAACGTAGTAGTGTGAGTTGTGCCTATGATTCATTATTTCATCAGCATTCATTATTTTTCTTTTTGGAGCTAGGTCACCTTACGTGAAACATTCATTCAAAATTTAATGTAGCTACCAAGTTTCCAATGCCAAGTTGGTGATTAATTTCTTTATATACTCTCGGTCTCGGTAGTGAAAACTGGAATAGTACAAGTAACAACACTAAACACATGGTGCTTTCTAATTTTGGATGAGATAATGGGTCTTCTAGCTAGAGTGACTTCATAAGGCTAGGCCCATGGTTAAAGAGAAAGGTCACAAAGTTACGCACATGGTTAAGGTAGAGGTTGGCATGACTTTGACAGTTAAAATCACAGCTAGGATATGGGGGTTCTAAGGTCACATTGGTAGTCTACATAACTTTGCAACAGTGAAGACTGAAGTGCAATTAGGGACATTAATGAGACTTATCAATGGTTTTAAAATATTTAGTAGTATATAATCCAAGCCAAGATTTTGATTAGACATTAAAAAGGATAATTTGTACGGAATATGAGTTGTGATTCATCAACATTCATTATTTTTCTTTTCAGAACCAAGTCACCTTACGTGAAATATTCCTTCAAAATTTAATGTGGCTACAAATTTGGTGATTAATTTATTTATATTCTCTGAGTAGTGGAAATTGGAATAGCACAAGTAACAATACCGAACACAATCCTCTTTCTAATTTTGAATGAGATAATGGGTCTTCCAGTAGTTGAGGGACCATCAAATGAGAATCTAGAACCTGTTCTCAAACTAAATTTGGATATCATCAAGGAGAATCAGGAGGATGTCTTGATCTAGCTCATGTCTACACCATGGGAACATGCTACCAATTACATATGATACCAAAGCGATTTGTTGAAACTGGAAGTAGAACAGAACAAGGCAGAGATGCACGCTATTTTTGAGAATCTTGGCTTCGACTAGGAGGGGTTCTAGGATGAGTTGAACCAATTATTTGTTGGCCTTCACATCGACTGGTTGTCACCTTTTGGATACTATAACAATTATGATATGTAGTTTTTTCCTTTCAAAGGTTAAGTTTTGTAATGAATTGTAAATACTTAATTGTACTATTTTACAAATTAATACAAATGAGAAGACCCTTTTTCAAATAGTGTTATATGCATTATTTTCAATTTTTGAATTTATCCTCGCCCTTATACTTCAAATTTCAATATAGTAACATGAACAATAACATTATACATTATACTTCAAATTACAAAAATCATGAAAAATAGTTTTGTAAATTGTAAATTTAATTATTAATATGAGTATAGACTCAAGAAGTACAGTATATGAAGTATTTGTAGACTATGATTCTAGATAAATACCTATTAATTCATTACTAAATGCTAAATCACTTCACTGACTCAACGAACATTCTGATGCTTCTAAATCCCACATGGAATCCAGCTCCTAAAATTGACTGGTAGTAAAAGGTTCCTCTTCAGTCTGAGTCCAGTATTCTTCATCTTCATTTTGAGTCTGGGACTGAGATCCATTGTTTGTCTCAAAACTAGCAGTACCACCACCAGGTTTTGAATTTGAACTATTGCAAATCCTTCATCTTTCATGCATGGAATTCCAAATTTCCAATGCCCTGTCATAAGGAAAATCTCTAATATTGTACTGAGTTACAAACAACCTCAAGCAAGTTTCCAAATTTTTGTCTAGTTTGTTTTTTATCTTTGATTTTAAAAACCCCAATGCACTAGAAACTATTTCATCTTCCAATGACCCCAGTATCATTATTTGACATAAATCAACAAGTTTGAAATATTTTGATATTGAATCATGTAGTACTTCACTCTACTCTATCATTTTCCAAAGTCTGGTTATTGCACCAGGTTCAAATGGATTCTCCAAGTTTTTCAACTGCAATTTCATACATGATGCAAATTGCTTACATTATTTTTTAAGATTAGCTGAATCTAAAATTCCTTCAATTGGTTGTTCATTTTAATATGCATATTTTGAAAACTCTCTCACCAATTCATCAATTTTTTTATGAAAGATATGTGCACCAGTTTGTTTATCTCTGATGTTTTTCCAAAAATGAGGAAGCACACAACCCATGGCTTCAAGAATTTCTTCTCAAGGGAATCTTTCATGAATCTCTATTGAAAGTTGGTATGAGATTGACTTCAAATTATCACTAACATAGTTAACAATCCTGTCAAAATCTTCCTTTTGAACTAGAAGTAGTCTGCCTCTCTTTCTCATCTTAGATTGGTGCATTGGTATTTCATATCCTTTCACAAACAGACATAAATCATTTGTTACATTAAATTGTAAAAAATTCTTAGCATGATTCAAATTTCTAATTATCTTCCACTTGAAAAAATTTGGGCTTCGAAGTGCTATCATATCTGAATAAAGAGCATCTATTCTACGTCAACTCCTATACTCATGGATATACATAGTTCTATCTTGGGCTTTCTTAACAAGTTTTTTTATTAAATCTAGCATGGAGAGAAGATTGGCTAAAGTTTACAGTGTCTATATATCACTTAACTTATGTAACAAATTAGGAGCTTTGTCTATTGTGAGGTGTTTCTCATACATTAGTCCGATCAAGGATTGATATTCTATTAGAACTCGTTCTATTGGTCCATGCAAAGAGATCCATCTAGTTTCAACATCCTTGAGAAGCTTGTTCCTGGTGTTACTCCCTCTAAAAAAATCTTAAATTCTACAAAATGTTTTGGACTTCTGCAGAAGTAAGAGTATAGCTTGCAAACTAGCTCTTCAACTTTTGACACTGTCGAAAAATTGCTTACACTTTTATATTCTAAATTCATTCGATGTGCCATGCAATGTATGCCAAGAATGTAAGGTGCAATACTAGTTTTTAATCTTTCACAGAGACCATTCCTTTGGCCTTGCATTTTTTAGAATGGAGAGATCATGTACTGATAGGGGAGGGGTGAATTAGAGCCCTCTAAAACTTTTAACTTCAAACTTAATCAGTAAATAGTAGTAAGCTAGTCTATCCAATTGAATCCATTGTATGCATCATTCATTCAATTAACTTGTAAATATAAATTGCATGAAAAAAAAAACAATTTAATCACATAACACAAGTATTTTGGTTACGCATAAATCCTTGTGAGAAGGTAAAAATTGTGGTGGAGATGACACCCAAAAATTCTTCACTATTGCAAATAAGAAAGTATGTCGGTTAAGGCTACAAGTTGTGATCACTTATGATGATCTTACCCTATTAGGAGTAACAATAAGATCGACTAGATCTACCTAGTTAAAGGATTTCAACAACACCACTTGAGTGTGTACTCGGTTAAGACATTTACAACAAGCCTGTTAGGTCTACTCTGTTAAGAGATTTTGCTAACTATGTTACAATGATTAGAGAATAACATAAAGTATCTGTAATTGATAACTTATGCTTGTCTGAAATAGATCTATGAAATATCAATATGTATCACCTTAATGTGTAGATATTGTTTCTCTGTATTGCTCGGTAGCCTAGAAAGAATATCTCTGAATGCTACTCAACCTTGTCTGAAAACTGATGTCTTGAAGACTGTTGCTTGCTTCAAGATCTCTTTCTTTTCCTTCACATTCTTATGTCAAAACTTATCAAGACTTATGCCAAAATTTCATGAAATACAAATGTATAGCATACTGCTATGATTTCTATCACCGCTTAACCTTCATGACCTAATTAGGTTTATATCATCATAGGAAAATAACCTAAGATCTACGGTATACAAAAATAACCTAGATCTAACAATTACATAGAGATCATCATCACATTTAATGATTACATCTGCAATAAATGATCCTCAATCTTGGTAAAATGTTTTGAGATTCTATTATAACCATTTGCATAGATAAATGTGCCAAAACTGATTGCTATACCATTTACTAGATTTCTCAATAAACACTATCAATACTATTCAGTAAATACACTAGTGCTCGGTATCTAGTCTGCTCAGTGTTTACTGACGCTTGGTATCGGTATACACTGATGCTCGGTAATACTACTCTGGTGCTCGATAAAAATTATTTCATTTTAGTTCTCGGTACTACCTTGTGGCTACTCGGTATGAAGGCTTATATAGTTAATTGACTAGCATATGTAGCTTGTAGTTCTTCCTTTTACCAACTAAATAGCATAGGTAACCGAATGATCTTATTTGACACTAATGACAATACTTAATGCTCAAATAGAGAGAACAATCTCCCCCTTTGGCATTAGTATCAAAATCTGTAATGTGTATAGACTTGATATCTCAAAAATGTTCTAACTTCTCCATATATACATAGATAACTTTTCTATCAAAAAAATTTCTCCCCCTCAGTGCATGCTCCTGATAGTACACTTATCATATAATTACACAATTTGGCATATAAATTATTTTTTCCCCCTTTTTGATAATAATTTCAAACTCAAACATTGTGTACTTACAGTTTATCAAATATGTGCTGGTGGGTTTTCTTCAAAAAAACTAAGAGATTTGCCCATTCCTCTTTCAAGTTAGTTAGATAAATATGCTCAAGACTGACTTGTGCATGTATGTCAAAGATATTTTCTAACACATAAATTTTTGGTGTTGCAAGTAAAGCTTGTGCTTTGACTACATGCTTCTCAAAAATTTGAAGGTGGAGAAGCAACTTTGTTTTTAGCTCGGTGACTTGGTCACTTATCCTATTCTCCTGCTTCCTCAAATCATCTCTTAACCACCTAAGTTCTTGAACTTTGAGTATGTGCTTATAAAAAGAATTTGGCTTGGTTAAGACTGCTTGTGCACTAGCTTGGATTTTGGTATCCAACTATTTTATCTTCTCGCTGATCTCAATGGCGAAGTTCTCCATAGTGCAAAGCCTTACTAACATTTGAATAATTATCTGAGTAATAGATTGAATGTCGGTTATTACGTTAGATAACGTGACCTTATTTATTGCCACTTCCTGGCTGATTTCCTCTACTAGTTTGTCTTGTATTTTTTATTCTACCCACTCTTCATTTTTCTTTTTTGCTTCAATATCTGAGGCATCGATTTCTTGTGCAAGTGTAGCAATCTAGTCCATAATAGGTTTATCTTCATTGATTTTTACCTCGGGTACAACCTCTTGTAAGATGTCTCTTACATTTTCTAAAATTTCCTTGCTCTTGCATTCCTTTCTTAGCTTCTCCTGAGTTTCTTTCCTTGTACAAATCTCCCCATATTTTCTTAATTCCTTTGGGTCTAGGGTCCTCGGGTCACAGTCTAGTATAACAATGACTTCTTCAAGTGTGACCGACCCTTTTCCATGTTTTTTCTTCTTCTTCTTCTTCTTCTTCTTCTTCTTCTTCTTCTTCTGCTCTCAAGGTGAGCTCTTAACAAATGGAATAATTTCTTTTTCCTCAACATTCTGTGTTTCATGCTTGGTTGACACATTATCCTCCTTTTTCTACTCCTTGGTAACCTGTGTGTCAGTTGACAAAGATGGAGCCTCTAATGTAGTGTTAGGTGGGGTTGCCTCGATTGCCTTAGGGTCATCGTGGCCCTGTGTTTCTATCTCTTTTGCCTCGGGCTCATTTGTCTCTGCAAGTGTGTTAGTTCCTTGATCCCCTGATGTATCCATAGGTTTCTTGGGGATTGAGCCTTTGGGTTTCTCCTTAATTAGAGATTATTTCAACCACTTCCATCAAAATAGGAAGTTCACCCGGTAAAGATGTTATTGTTGGCTCAGTAAGTGTACCTTCATCTTGTGTTTGTGCTCCAATAATAGTCACATCTTTGTCATTAGGATCACCATTTTTTATGTCCTCAATGAGTACATCAAGTGTGGTGTTGTCTATGATTTGGATCTTAGCTAGATCTGGTGCATCCTATGTGAAGTTCAACTCCTCGGTGGCATCTATAGTATTAGGTACCTTGGTATCTGATATATCTATCTTCTCTTGTTTCAGTGCTAGGTTTGCATCATCAATATGAATTCCCTTCCCTTTTGTTTTCAGCTTCTTCTGAGAAATTTTGCCCAATGCAATCTTTTCAGATTGATCTCGGGCTGTAACTATTGAACTCTAGATGAGTTGACTATTCTCATCTATGTCTGCCAAATTTTCATCAAGTATCTACAGTGCCTAGTTCTCTACTCTAAACCTCTTTGCATATTTTCTCATGTGTTCTTCAATTTTAGGGATAGTCAATTGAGGTATTGCCAAAGCCAGGGATTGTTCCCTCATCCTCTTCTCAATTTCTAAGGCATAGGACCATTTTTGTGAAATTCTTTCCTCTAGTGCCTTAGGTAGATGTTTAGCAAACTCGATGGGAACTCTTTTGAATTGAATCATCATCTGGATGATTGCCTCTTCAAGTTTATTCTGATCCTTGGTTGACAGAAGTTCAAATCAACTAATTTAAGGATCACTAAGTTCACCATTCTCAATTATATCTTCTACTACTTCATCAATTGATCTACTCTTATTAATAACAACTTTAAATTGATCATTTTTATCTTCTTCATCATCTAAATCATACTAACCCCTAATCAAATTTCTTCTTTTCCCTTGGGCCTTAGCAGTAGTTTTATTACCTCTTTTTGTGTATGTCTTGGTCGGTGCTACTACTTTTGGTCTTGAAATATTTAAAACTGCTTTCTTCAGTGGAGGTGAGGCTACAATTGTAGACCTTGTTCATGCCCTTGTTTTCACATCTAACTGCTTCTTCTTCGAAGTTGGTGAAGGCGAAACCGGTGTAGATTCTACATCTTTGTCTGACTCAGTTTCTTCACTGTCATATGGTTTTTTAGTTACCATTAACTGACCTTCAGTTTTTGCCTCAACCAGTGTACTATCATCAGATGATCTAGAATCATCTCCAAACTTCTCTACAAGAGCCTTCATCATTTTTCTTGACTTCTTTGTTATCTTACCGATAACTAGGCCTATTGTTATTCTTGTCTTGGCCTCTTCATATGTTCCAAACCTTTCTCCTTTTACATCCTTGGTAGTAGCCAATAAAGCCTAAATTGATTTAGAAGCAAAATCAATATCTGGGTATGTGCAAGATCATGGTATGCCAAAAGGTGGTGATGTGAAAAAGAAGTCCTAATTGATGGACTCTTTGAAAAACAACTATAACTTTCAAACAATATAACATTTTTGAAATCTTAAATATACACCACATTCAATGCTTCACCTAATATAATAATAATAAACAATTCTTTTAATTTAATGAAGTTTAGAATAAGTTAAGGTGGTCAGACACGAGAGTTTTTATATTCAGGAAATTTTGTAGCAAAAAAATCATAATTAATTATTTACTTGGAAAAAAAATACAAAAAAATATGCATCACATCTGGGCATGAGTCTAATACTTGTTATCTAGAATCTTGTAAAAAAATAGTATCATTGGATTTTGTTTAATGTGGTCAGACATACACCTACTTGTTATCTTTCTAATCCTGATTGATAAACTTATTGAAAAATAGCTACAACTTTCAAACTGTATAACATTTTTGGAATCCAAAACATGTGTCATATTCTATGATTTTCCTACTACAATAAAAATATAAAAAAAATTCAATTTGATAAAGTTTAGACTAACTTAACGTGGTTAGACATGAGATTTTTTGTATTCTCCAAAAGTTGTAGAAGAAAAATCATAATTAATTATTTACTTGGAAACAAATTACAAAAAAATATGTGTCACATCCAGACATGAGTCTACTACTTATATCTAGAATCTTGTTAAAAAAAATTATCATTTGATTGTGTTTAAGGTGGTCAGACATACACCCACTTATTGTTTTCCTGAAATTTTCATACTACTACATTGAAATTTGAAATTTTCAACATATAGAATAATCGTTTGTCCAAAAAGGCCTAGTATCTTACAAACTAAATTCAATTTTCTATAGATTATCTTCTTACATATTTTTTATATAATATTTATAACTTGTTCAAATTTTTATGTCAGGTTGCCTAGACCTGATTTTCTAAAATTCCATTGCCACTTAAGGGTGTAGTTTGGCATACCATGATCCTACACATACCCATCTATTTCATATTTCATAGGTGCTAACCATTTAGTCCTAGGCTCCACAACCTTTATCAATGTGTGGTCAGTGTCCACAAGAAAACATATCTCCTACTCATAGTCTTCTACTAGTTGACTGGGAATTTTGCTCTGAGAATTCAAGTTACTCTTGAATTGTTCAAATTAATTATCTAAGACATTATTAAGATTATTTCCCAAGCCCTTAATCAAATCTGAAATCTATGATATCACTGGCTTGTCAGTTAACCACTCTATATTACTGACCGAAGGGAAAAATAGTTGCACATAGAAAAATATGCAAACTAATAGGGATCCAAAATTACATGTGTTGGACTTCACCGACTGGATTGTCTTCATGTTCTCTTCAACTTGCCTCAACAGAAGCTCGGTTAGGTCCAACTGATAACCTTTCTTAACCATCTGGTATGTAATATCAATGGCTCCACAAGGCACACTATTCTTTTTGCTTGACTGAAAGATTTTATAGCTGATGACATGCACTACATATTTTACCTCTGGGTCTTTGATTGAGTGAATCTTTAGTGCACGGTCATCCCACTTAGCTCCAGTGTTCTTCTTGATATCTTCTCTTAGTGCAGTATGAATTTCCTTCGCTTTATCTGTGGTAGGAAACTCGATGACCGCATGAGTCATCTTCTTGGTAATTTCAACCAGTTCATCCAACCAAAAATTTATATCATGATATTGACTAAGAACAACCCTAATCCATTTTCTCTTAAAGTCCTTAAGAAAATTTAGGGCATTCGTTAAACCTATTACTTCTAGTTGTTTGTGTTCAGGTTTCAATCTACCATCTTCTCTGCAAAGCTTCTGATAAGCTGCATACATGTATCAAAGTCTCCTATTTTACCAATCTTGCAGTGAATGTATGTCTTACATCTTCGACTAACAAAACCCTAGGGGGTATGCTTGAAAAAGCTCCTGCTGAAAGAATTTTGGATGCAACTTCAGGGTGAAGTTTTTATCAAGGTTTGTTGCAAGTTGGAGACACTATCAAATTTACTTCCTCCTCATCTACCAACTTAGATTTGTTTACATTTGATGTAGACGCCATTTTTATTTAATTTAGGGTTTTGATAAGTAGTATGAATCAGCTTGGTAGTAACTGTACTCACTCAGAAACAATGATGAACTCACTCAAAAGATTGAATCTTCTCTTGAATGCTCTTGAAAATCTTTAGCTCTTAAATCACTCTCTAAAAGTCCTTTGCTCTTCGAAATCACTTGGTGAAGAAATAAGCTAATTTCTCTGCTATTTATTGCTTTTTAAAATTCTCACTCAAAGTACTTGTAATAAATGCTCAATCTACTTATAGCTTGGTGACAACTATCAACTCAATGATTTTCAATAAATATCAGCAGCTTGGTTAACACATAATTTTCCACTCGATTATTACTGATACCCAATTAACCTTGCATAATAGTCATCGATGGGTAACTCTTTACTTGGTCTAACATATACCAACTGTATAAATTTGAAAGCTCAAAACTTATAAACCATAATGCATCTTAATTTATGTAGATTTGGTATGTGCACAACTAACATAAGGAACTGTATGTAAAATATGATCGATTTGAATTATCAGTTCCAAACATACCTTTTTTAGCTTAAGTGGAGGTGTCGATGTCACCCAATCCAATGGATGAGGTTTCACCAACTGCATTTCTTGACTCAGCATTCTCATTTGATGCCTTTCTCCACATAGTGTTTCTTATCCTCATGATATCTGTAATTGTATTTTCATTCTCAAATGTTTGTTCTTCTGGTGCTTGGTCTCTGTAATCTTTACTTAGGTGACTGACTTTGTGGCAATGCAAATATGCCATACCAATTCTTGTCTAGCTTCAAGATTTTCAAGCCCATCTCTTCCTCATGCAATTAGCTTCAATTTTGTCCATACCTTTCACATACTGTACAGTTAACCCATGTGTTATAATCCCAAGTGTAAGCATTACCTTGTCTTTTCAGTTGATAGGATTTGTTCTGTCATTTCAATGTCTAGACTTGCTTCATCTTTGTTCTACATTCTTGTGAGGTGTGTCCATGCTTGTTGCAAGTATAACAGATTTTCTCCATGTGAGGTTTGTTAGGATTCCTATTCAACTTAGATTTTCATTCATATTCTTGATGTCCAAACTTGTTACAGTTATAGCAATGACAATTAAACTTAGGAGTGGTTTTTGATTTACCTTGTACTTTACTCCTGCATAGATTTGAAGTGTGTCCCAATTTTCCACAGTGATAGCATGTCAGTGTCTTAGGTCTCTAACTTTGATTGTTATTCACCTATTCAGCTTGCTTGGATGATTCTCCTTGCTATGTGTAGCCTAATCCAGTAGTGCTTCCAAGTCCTCTTTGACTGATCAGAAAATCATCAATTTTCTTAGAATTGTCTTCAGCTGTTTTCATCATTTCATTATGTTATAGATGCATCTTCACTTCATTTCTCAGTTTTTCATTTTCTTCCCTAAGTACTCCAATGTCTTCAAGTTTTCTTGAAAACTCACCATTTACTTGGTTGATCTCTTGGTTTATAATAATCATCTGATTGGATATTTCGAAGTGATGCTTGGTAAGTCTCAATATCTCAGTTTCTTTTACTTGTAGTTGTTCATTCATCTGTCTTATGTCTTCAAAAACCAAATTTCTCTCTTGTTCTACGTGTCTAGCATTGTTTATCACATCAATCATTCTCACCATTTGTGTCTCCTGACTGATTTGTAGGGCTTTCACTTGTTCAGTCAAATGAAGATTTTTCCTAAACAAATCAAAAATTGTACTATCAGAACCATTAGAAATATTGCTTGAACTAGATCCAATATTATCAAATAAGTCATCAATCTCTTCTTCATGTTAGTTAGTCTCATTTTCCAGAATGGTCAAGTTCTTTCTCTGAACTAGTAACGTCTTCAATGCATCCTTAGCTTGCTTGTATTTCTCAAAAAACATTTTCATCTAAATCTTTTGATTCTCTATAGTTTTGTCCAACTTGTATCTCTCCATTATTAGATCTTTACTCTTCAGTGGTTAAACCATCCAATAAGAGATCTACAATCTGATACCAATTGTTGGAATGGAGAGATAAGGTACTAAGAGGGGAGGGGTGAATCAGTGCCCTCTAAAACTTTTAACTTCAAACTTAATCAACAAACAGTGGTAAGCTAGTCTATCCAACCAAATCCATTGTATGCATCATTCATTCAATTAACTTGTAAATGTAAATTGCATAAAAACAAACAACAATTCAATCACATAACACAAGTATTTTGGTTATGCAGAAACCCTTGTGAGAAGGTAAAAAATGTGGTGGGGATGACACCCACAATTTCTTCACTATTGTAGATAATAAAGTATGCCAGTTAAGGCTACAAGTTGTGATCACTTATGATGATCTTACACTATTAGGAGTAACAATAAGATCGACTAGATCTACCTAGTTAAAGGATTTCAACAACACTACTTGAGTGTGTACTTGGTTAAGAAATTTACAACAAGACTGTTAGGTCTACTCTATTAAGAGATTTTGCTAATTCTGTTACAAAGATTAGAGAATAACAAAAAGTATCTGTAATTGACAACTTATGCTTCTCTGAAATAGATCTATGAAATATCAATATATATCACCTTAATGTGTAGATATTTTTCCTCTATACTTCTTAGTAGTCTTGACTGAATATCTCTGAATGCTACTCAACCTTGTCTAAAAACTAATGTCATGAAGACTGCTTCTTACTTCAAGATCTCCTTCTTGTCCTTCACATTCTAATGTCAAAACTTATCAAGACTTCTACCAAAATGTCATGAAATACAAATATATAGCATACTGCTATGATTTCCATCACCGCTTAACCTTCATGACCTAATTAGGTTTACATCATCTTAGGAAAATAACCTAAGATCTATGGTATACAAAAATAACCTAGATCTAACAATTACATAGAGATCATCATCACATTTAATGATTACATCTACAATAAATGATCCTCGATCTTGGTAAAATGTTTTGAGATTCTATTATAACTGTTTGCATAGATAAATATGCCAAAACTGATTACTTTGCCATTTCCTGGATTGCTCAGTAAACACTATCAATACTGTTCGGTAAATACACTTGTGCTCAGTATCTAGTCTGCTCGGTGTTTACTAACGCTCGGTATCAGTATACACTGATGCTCGGTAATACTTCTCTGGTGCTTGGTAAAAATTGTTTCCTTTTAGTTCTTAGTACTACCTTGTGACTACTCGGTATGAAGGCTTATATAGTTAATTGACTAGCATATGTAGCTTGTAGTTCTTCCTTTTACCAACTGAATAGCATAGGTAACTGACTGATCTTCTTTGATACTAATAATAATAATAATTAATGCTCAAATAGAGATAACAACATTACTAGAGCTCCATTAGCTCCAAAACACACTAACTTCTTGTCAATTGTCAAATCATCCATACTAGAAACTTCATTCAAAGCTTTCTTGACTTCAAAATATAAGTTTTTTGCTATTGAATTGCCCCTGATTTTACAAACACAAAGTAGATGAGCTTGGAAGTCACGTTCTTTTACTGTATACACATGCATACAGACCCAAATAGTATTATCTATTGCATTAACTTCATCTATGGATATTGAAATGAATCTAGACTATTTCACTTTCTCATGTAAATTTTTATTTTCCACCTCAACAAGATAGTTTGCCATTTCCCATTCAACATTTGTTGATCAATGTGACATAGGATAGTGAGGAACTCTCAAAAAAGATAATGCATACCATATTCTGAGAAGTCTCTCATAGGATGCCCTCTGGACAAAATATGAAAAAAATAGTCATATGAATGGTCTTTACTAGGTTTTCTTCATTGGCTGCATCTTTAAACCCATCCTTGATTGGATTTCCACTACTAGCAATTACTTCCATAATCTTTTTATGCTCTTCATATTCTATGGCATACTTAACAAGAAGGAATTCTTCCTTTGATTTCCATCTCACTAGTGATGTTTCTTGTCCATCTATGGTCCATTTTTCATAAACCTTACCAATATGCTTTTCTATAGTGTCAAGCTTTAGCTACAACTTCTTCTCTTTTTTATTTTTCTAGGTACAAATATTATACCTACATTTTGTTGGTTGTCCATCATTGTTATGGAATGGTTCAATGAACTAGTACTTTTCTACCTAATCAACCTTAAAATTTGTTGTCATTTCCCACTCCAACCTATTTTTAATTTCCTTTATCTTTTCTTCCTACCACCATCAATATTATCCTCATTGCTAGTATTTTCATCCAACTAGTTTTGTGTATCCCTTATAACATCTTCTGTTGTGCCACTATTTTTATGCTCATTTAATGCATTTTGATTTAACTCAATGACAATCCCAGCTAGTGGTGGTGGTACTAGTGAGATACTGTGAATGGATTTTTCACTTGCAATTATAGAAGTTGATGGAGAAGAAATGTTTCCAATTCCAAAGAAATCCTTTATGGTAGTATCTCTAAGTTTTGGATGTTTTGATGACCTGCCAATCCCTTCACTTCCTTGAGGAGTCTTACCCTTTTCTATCCTTCCAATCCCTTCACTTCCCTGAGGAGTCTTACCATTGTCTACCCTTCCAATCCCTTCAATTCCCTAAGGAGTCTTAGCCTTGTCAAGGCTTGGCCTTTCATTTGCAATCCCTTCACTTCCCTGAGGAGTATCATTATTTCCCATGTCTAACATGGAAATCCTTTTAGTGCTATCACCATAGTGAGAAGTCTGAGTGTCAATCTCCCCTACCATCTCCATCCCTTCACCAGCCCGAGGATACTCATGATAGTCACCCTTGTCTGACATCTTGACCTCTCACTAATCACAAGTCATGACTCATTGGGATTCTAGAAATTAAAATTAAGTGCAATACTATGAAGTGTGAACAAATAATTTCTTAGCTTGGTCCTTTACACTTTCTCTGAAATGCTAAATCCTCTATTTATTATTGCAAGATTGTAATTTGTAAATCTTGCCCTCCAAAATTTTATAATGGCACAAGAAAAGATGGCAACAAATCTGAAATTGTATTCAAGTTTTCAAAATTTTCATCAACTGATTTCAATTTATATCAATCCATGATTCCAATTTCTATTTTTTGTAAATTCATGGGCTTTTCAAAATACATTAACATCTTGATTTAAGTGTTGCAAAAAGTGTGTCGACCTGTTCAACACACATTGTAGGAATTAACAAATGGTTGGTGAAATAGGTCGTAGTCAATATAACAATCCTGATGAATATAATGGTCATCCACACAATGTAAATTTTTTGGGTCAAACAAGGCCGACTCATTAAATTCATAATTAATAACTGTTGGAGAATTAAGAGGTTGTTACAAGAACCACATTGGACTGGTTAAAGGCAAATATATCAATAAACCAAGTCAAATGGAAAAATATTAATGGTGATTCTAAAGATTATTGACCTATTACTGTGTTAAAATTGGGTGATTTGGGCCACTGTGTATCAAGCACAATTCACCAATTTCCGCAAAGTTAATTCCCATAATTTTCCAAAAGGCAAATATTCGCCATTAAAAAACACTCTAGATAGGATTAAAAGAGATGATTAGGATGGTTAGGCAGTTTTTGAGGAAGAGATGGCCAAAAGAAATATATATCAGCATAATCTCAAGAATGTGAAGGTTTGTAAAGGGAATGATTAATGGTAATAACTTCTCCTTTGTGGAGAAAATTTATGCACTTATGAATATGAGAGGCTATAGCTTGCATGGAGGAAAGCCATGAAATTTCAAGCTTAACTTGAAATTGATTCGAAGTAGGAATGACAACAAAGGTAGTGTAAACAACCTTACCAACAATAGTCACAAGAAGATTAATAGAACCTTGAGGGTGATAAAGAAAACCATTACAAGTTCAAATCCAAACACTAGATGTATCATAGGTATCCTTATGCAATCCTTTACTAAAAATATGTTCTTCAATGATCACATGCACGATGGAAGAAGGATCAATCAAAATACCATAGGAACGGATATGAGCAATCCTAGCAGTAATGTAAAGAGGAACATTAGGTGCTTTATACATATCAAAGTCATCAAAGATGATAGGAGATGAAGGTTTAGGCAAAGATTGAGGTTGAGACTCAATATGATTAACTACATGATTAGCTTCATCTACCTTATCATCATAATTATGTTGGCAATTTGGCTGAGTTAGATATCTAGTTGTTTTCATTATGGAAACATATAATCTGTATGAAGACCACATATGATAGCAAGCAGTTATGACAGAGTGCAGAGTAAAATTGTCTAAGTATAAGTAGCATTTTCTAGTCTAACAAGAGACAGTTTTGGATAGCGATGTCGATAGAAGTAAGTTCAGTACTTGCACACTTGAACATGGATACTTTTATGTATGTTGAAGACTCACCTCATATCGCAAGTTTGTACAACATGTACGGAAGAAGTTATTGCAGAATTACAGAAGACAAAGTCGAAGCCGACATGACAAAGAAAGAAGACAGAATCAGTATAATAGTCAAGGGATTATTTTGTTTATCAAAATAATAACTTAATCATATAAGGGATGACATCCTATATGTTAACCCTTGGGTAGCACAAGTTAGTGTGTATTTTGTAAAGTGCTTTATGTTTTGTAAAGCCGACTGTAAAAGTTATTATTCTTAATAACTTGTATAAATGTAAGACATGTGTAATGCAAAGATAGAAGTGTGACATATACATACAAAAGATATTGATGCAAAGTTGTAAATTGATATGCTTGAAGAAGCTCTTGAATAGATTGATATGCTTAATGAAGAAAGAGATACTCTGAAAGGGAAATATGATGATGCAAAGAACCGCATTGAGAAGCTAAAAGAAAAGCTAGAAGAACTGAAATCAAAGAAGGAATCTACAATTCAAATTGAAGATTGTGATGAAAATCTGGAAAAAGAAAATGAGATCCTTAAACATGAATTAAAGATAGTAAATCTAAAGTTAAGTTTAAAATATGGAAACAATAAGAATGAATCAAATCTAAAATTTGAGAATGAAGATCTGAAGTATAAACTTTGTAAAGTGACATCTGAACTTGAGAAAACCAAATTACAGTATGCTGAACTTGAAAAGTACAATACAATTGTGAAAGGTGAACTGACTCAGTCTAAACAACATCTTGAGAGACTATATTCCACCAGTGAGAAGATTGATGAACAAATATCTTATCAAAAACCATTCTATGATAAAACTAGTCTTGGATTTAACTCATCTAAGATAAGTGAAGAAAGCAAGGAACCAAATCTGAAAGTTTCTGAGAACAAAGATGAAAAGAAATCTGATGAAGCTAACAAATTTGAGGATATACCTAATCCCTAAAGAAGAAGAACCACCTAAAGGTATGCAAAGAGAATTTAAAGGTAGATTTTTTGTATGTAATACTTTTGGTCATATCAAGAAAGATTGTACAGGTAAGCAATTGAAACCTCTTAATGGTTATTGTTATAATTGTCATGGTTTTGGACATAGAGCTATTGAATGTAAGAAGCCTAGATCTAATGATAATAATAGTAGTAGAATGTTTAGAAATACTAACCATGCAGATAAGAGACCTACTGAAGATATGAACAAAAGAAATGGAGTTGTGTGTTATAGATGCAACAAGATTGGACACATTGCCAGGAATTGAAGATCATAATTCAACCAGACAGGACCGAGATATGGAAACAATGCAATAGTTTGTCAGATATGTAACAAATTTGGTCATACGGCAAGGTTTTGCAGAATGAACAACATGAGAAATCCCAACAATAGGAACTACACAAGAAGAAATGAGAATGCAAGAAACAGTCAGAAAGGATGTTGTAGTAATTCAAAAGAAGTGAATTTTGTTAAAGGTACAGATCAATGAGATACATTCAGCACACAAGGTAATCAAATAGGTGAAGTATCTGATAGTAAGTGTGAATCTCTTCCTAACCCATCTCAAAGCACTTAAATTCATAAAGAATGCATTAGAATAGGAACTAGGATAATGTAGAAGTTAGATTAGAATGAATTGAGTTTAGCACAATTAATGTAAGGTAGTATATGATGTACTAATGCTATGGTTAAGAGCGCATGAGCTAATATGAATATATGCAAGTTCACAAGAAGTATGTAGTTTTGCAGGAAAGCAGGAACAAATTTTTGGAAAGAAGCGGCAAAGGAATTGAATGTGATGTCAGAATCTTGAAAGATTGAAAGGTTAAAAGCTTATGATCAGTATTACTTGATCATTGAAGTGACTTCAAGCGATAAGGAGATCAATACAGCGGTGATTGAAAGCAATTTGCAAGATTTGGTGAAAGAATTTCGTGCCGGATCTACGCAAAGCCCTAAATCATGAAATTGAGGTATTTTACTAAGAAAATATATCAGACAGTTTAAGCATTTGTAGAATTCATGGATTTATCATTTATTGACAACATAAGAGATATAGTTAGACCTAGAGTCAAAAGGGAACTAGTAGAACTTTCTTTATCATCCGTACCAGACGGAGTTTTACATTTAGAAGATGTTAAAGGTTATTTAAGATGCAAACTTGAAACCCTCAGTGAAAGTGATTTGACTAAGGAATATGAGAAATTGTATAATCAAGATATGTCATTGAAAGTAGGGTTTGAACATCTGAAAGAAAATGAAATCGTGAAGTATTCACTACAATATGAATTTGATGATGATGAATGCACCAAAATCATTTTGAGGAGAAATCACAATGGGAAATTTTGGTTAGATGACAGAGTAATAGACATAACAATAGACCTAATTCATGAAGTAACTGGTTTATCAAAATATGGAGTTATACCTTTTAATGAGAAGAATGTAAAGAAGACAGTACTAGACAACACCAAATCATCTTATAATGGCAGAGGAATTGTAATCAGCAAGATAATTCAAGATGATGTTGTATATGTGTAAGATCTTAACATCTAAATTCTGTGCTAATTCTAGAGAAGATGACATGGCAGCTAGCATGATTCATGTAGCTTATTTGATGTGTGTAGAAAAATTACAAGTTGATATGTGTGAAATCTTAAGAATTCAGTTATTTGAGAACCTTGAAAAGATAAAGAAAACCAAGAGCTCTCAATTCATATTCTCATCTCTGATCACATACATGTTTTTCATTTGTTGAGAAGATTTCCATATATTATTGGAGATGATTGGAATGATAACAGGACCACTATGGATAGAATCAACAAGGTGTATCTAAGACACCCGATAGACAAGGTTAATGAGAGTGCAACCTTGGTAATCAAAATATTTCAGAACTTGATGAAGAAAAGATCAAGGATACCTCAGGCTATAGTAGAAAAGTACAAAGATGAAATATGTTTCATGGTTGACACTGACTTTACTTTTGTTGAAGGAGTGGAACCTAGAGTAGAATTCATAGATCCACTTGGATATGAAGTATTTGAAAATGAGATAGAAGAATATGTGAATAGATTGCTTAAAATAAAATTGGATGCAAACAGTTCTAGATTTGGAACTTATAAGGAGAACTTTAACTCTGCAAAGTCTCTACAAGAAGAAAAGTTATCAAAGAAAAGAGTGTAAAGCACTATCCAGAAAATTCTTAAGGATACATAAATGTCAAAACAAGAATTTCTGGTGGCAAAGTAGATAGCGGAAGCAATAAGAGAAATCAGACAGAAAGAATTTTTGTCTATTCCACCCCTATCATCAGTTGTAGATCAGACTGGAAATATTCAGAATATAGAGAAAATGGTAAAAGTTGAAAAGGAATGGGAAACAAGGAAATCAACAAGAACTTCCACCACTCCACCAGGTAAAAGGGTAAAGGAAATGGCAAGTGGGTCAAGAAAGTGACATAAAACACTATTTACCCTAGTACAAAGAAAAATATATGAAATAAAAGATGATGAAGATACTGGAGTCAATAAGAGAAAATGGAAACCAAAGATAGAGAAAGTAAACGCTTCAATTATTAATGATGGAGATTTTTCTAAGATGAATAAATACTATGAGTTATATAATTTTTCAGAGAGATTAAACTTAGAGAATGCAGTTGTCAGGCATATGATTTTAGCAGATAAGAAGTTTGATAGTATCCAAGACATCTTATGAGAAATTTAACTATGTAAACCTTCATGCATGTGAGATAGCATCTTATGGTTTATGTGCACTACTCAATGTTTTAGATACCATTAATAAGGCATGGGAAAAGGAGATATAAAGCTTAAAAGTAAATTTTGCATATTGTGTTGCAAGCCTACCGACTTTGCAATTTTGAATCAAAGGCAAACATTTTTTTTACACAATTTTGACACCCTTTTTTGTCATTGTTGTCAAAGGGAGAGTGATAGTAGAAAATTGATATATAGATATATGATATGAAATATATTCCTAGGGGGAGTATAGATGATATATAAGATATTTGGAGATATAAGGATAATGAAGAATTTTTGTTATGGCCACAATTTAAGTTTTATATGACTTAGCCAATTTTCTTAAATGTTGCCACTAATGAAAAAGGGGGAGATTGTTGGAAATTTGGCTGAGTTAGATATCTATTTTTTGTCATTATGGCAACATATAATCTATATGAAGACTGCATATGATAGCAAGTAGTTATGATAGAGCGCAGAGTAAAATTGTCGAAGTATAAGAAGCATTTTCTAGTCTAACCAGAGATAGTTTTGGATAGTGATGTCGATAGAAATAAGTTTAGCACTTGCACACTTGAACATGGATACTTTTATGTATTTTGAAGACTCACCTCAGAGTGCAAGTTTGTACGGCATGTATGAAAGAAGTTATTGTAGAATTACCGAAGACAGAGTTGAAGCCGACATGACAAAGAAAGAAGAAAGAATCAGTATAATAGTTAAGGGATTATTTTTTTTATCAAAATAATAACTTAATCATATAAGGGATGACATCCTTGTTAACCCTTGGGCAGCACAAGTTAGTGTATATTTTGTAAAGTGCTTTATGTTTTGTAAAGATGACTGTAAAAGTTATTATTCTTAATAACTTGTATAAATGTAAGACATGCAATGCGAAGATAAAAGTGTGACATATACATGTGAAAGATATTGATGCAAAGTTGTAAATTGTAAAATTCAAGCAAGAAAATTTTGTATATGCAAGCGAAGAGATAGATCAGAATAGGAAAGTTATTTGGCAGCAGTGAAAGGTTATATACCTTATCCTTTTTGTAATAAAAAATCATTGTATATTACATGTTTGGGTAGTGAGCTCATCTTGTAATCATTCTATTTGTTCTACCAACTCTTAGCAGGGTTGAGGCTTCTAACAAGGCCTTAAGTCCTTTAATCAAGGTAGAGACACTATATGCACGTAATAGGCTCCTAAAAGGGTCAACATCCTTAACAGGATACTTTTGATTAGTGGATCACTTGTGGGTATCATCCCCACTAGGGTTTTCCCTTGGCCAGGGTTTCCTCGAGAAAAAAACATGGTGTTATGAGTTCATTTTCTTTATTGCTATGCATGCTATTTAGTTTACTTTGTTTTGCAAGTATCAAGTTAATCTTTTATATCCATAATTGGGAAAAAGTAAAAGATTGTAGAATACTAATTCACCTCCCCCCCCCTCTTAGTATTCCCTATTTCTAACAAATTAATGTTGGTAATCGGAGGAAGGTTGATTAATGACATTTGTTGAATGTGAAGGCAAAGGGTTGGTGTAAATTTGCAAATTCTAGTTAGGAGGTGCTATGGACTTATTCATACTATTAACATTAGCATAAACATATATAGCATTGGAATCAATAAGGTCTTGAATAGCATTCTTCAAAGCATAAAACCTTTGAGTATCATGACTACGTTGACGATGGCATTGACAAAAATAGTTTTTATCAAATGACTTAGGAATTGGTTTTCTAGTGTCAATAGGATGGATAGGAGGAATTTTAAGAATGTTAGCATTAATTAAATTTTTCATCACCACATGTAAAGGTTTACATAAAGTAGTATAATTATGATTAGGGTGATACACAGAGGAAAAAGTAGTTGTACCTTTGGATGTAGTAGCCACTTGAACATCAATTGTGTTTGTTGACTTGTGAATATTTATGTAACTGTTAGGCCTAGAGAACTTATTTTTATTAATGGAAACATCACTCTTATCCACAGTAACAGGAGCCATTGGAGTTGAGCTCTCAAGCTAGCTCACTTGTAATTGATAGTGGTGAAGTAGTGCTCAAAGATTTGTAAAGGAACTATACTTAGTAAGGAGAATCTTATCTTTAATGTCCTTTAGAAAATCAGAAATAAAAATGCATTGAATATCATGATCAAACACATGATAAGAAATTTGAGAATACAAATGTTTAAATCTACCAATAAAGTCACTAACTTTTTCTTTAACATTCTGCTTACAATGCATTAAATCAGTCAAAGAAATTTGAGGATCAATATTATTTTGAAATTGTTGAATGAAGGCATTAGTGAGAATTTGAAAGGAATTAATAGAGTAATGAGGTAAAGAGAAATACCATTGCAAATCTTTATCCCTAAAAGTATGTGTAAACAACTTATCCATGAGCCTAAATTCATGAGAAAAATCACTACATATAGTTTGGAAAGTCCTAACATGAACGATAGGCTCACCAAGTTATCATTATAAGTCTCAAGATGAGGTATCTCCATATGTTGTGGGATAACAACACAAAGGATATCTAAGGAAAGGGGATTGGAAATATCACATGTAGGGATGTTGTACTTTGATTGAGTGAATTGGACTACTTATTATTGTTGCCCAAAAATTCCCTGTCATTCTTTTTTGGCCACAGTCCTGTTTTCCAAGTGAAATGCTCAAGTGTTGAAAACCCAGTGTGTTTTTGACCTCCTCTCTGTAGGCTCAGGATGTTTTCTGCTTTTTGGTCTGAAAACCCAGTGTGTTTTCGATCTCCACTCTGGAAGTTTGGTTTGTTTTAGACCTTCATTCAAAAACCCTATGTGTTTTTGACATCCTTCTGTGTTTTGGACCCTAAGCGTGCAACTCTGACAGGCGGGTCCCAGTGCCTAAGGCTGTGCCAGCATAGAAAAAGATCTGATGGCTGTCGCATGATCGCATGGGATCTTCCGATCCCATGAGATCATAAGATAATAGTTGATGCGGTATCAGCAGATTGACGATCGTGGTTTCAGTGGCGGTCAGTGCTAACATTTTATGGTTCATCGCATGATCGCATGGGCTCTTTTGAGCCCATGCAACCATGCGACAAACTGTCAGCGGTTTCGGTGGCAATGGTTCACGGTTCCAGTAGTTAGCATCATGCGGTCAATCACATGATCGCATGTAGTCTCTTAACTGCATGAGATCATGTGACAAGCGGTCAGTGGGGCCTGAAGTCTGCATTGGCGCAAGTGCGACGAAGATCAACGGTGGTCGTATGATCTCATGGGATCTTCTGATCCCATGCGATCATGCGAGGACTGTCCAATGGGGATCTACTGAGTTAGGTGGGTTTGATGCCAGGGGTTGCCGAGGTGTTGCTGATGAAGCGGTCTGAACAAATAAGAGATCGACAAGTGTCAAGGTAGGCCCGGGGTTGGTAAGACAGGATCACGGCTGCATGGCTAAGGTTTTCATTTGGTCACTGGATGTGACCGGGGCTAAGAAGGGATCGAGTGGTTCGGTGACTATGGAAAAAGTAAACCCAGGGTTATTCCTGCAGTCAGCTCCAAATGGTAATTAGCGGTGAACCCAGGGTGACGGCCAGTGGCTAATGCCTTACGGTTGGTCGCATGATCACATGGGCTCTTCCGAGCCCATGCAACCATGCGAAAAATTGTTAGCAGTCGCGGTGGAACTCAGACTTTGACAGCTGCAGGTGGCAGATAGTGTGGGCCAGGTGTCATTTGTGGTGAGGGGCGACAGTTTCCAAAGGCTTGTCGCATGATCACATGAAGCCTTTCAGCGTCATGCGACCATTGCCTTTTTTAAAGCCGTGTGGTTAGCTCTTGTTCGGCCATGTGGCAGGGTTTGACAAGTGTGTTGTCTTGTGGGTCTCGACCGTGGCTATGTGGCAGCGGAGGCAGATTAAAAGGGGTTGTCGCATGATCGCATGAGGCTTTTTTAGCTCATGTGATCATGCGACCATTAACTTTTTCAAAGCGGCCTCCAGACTTAGCAAGTTCACGGGGGCACGGTTAGAGGATTTCGCGTAGTCACTAAATAGGCCCGAGGTTAAAAAGGTTAACACGACTTGGCGACTGAAGGGAGAGAAAGCCCATGGCGTTAGTATGGCAAGCGGGTGGTTTCAAAGAGCTTGTTGCATGATCACATGGGCCTTCCTAACTGCATGTGATCATGCGACCAGTGACCTTTTCAAGGTAGTGTGGCCTATTTTTGGTGAACTTTCTTCCAAAGGGAAATGTTTGCAAGTGCGGCAACTAAAAATTTATGATATTTTCAAGGGCGGTTGCGATTGCATAGAATTTGTAGAAGATTTTTTTAGGCTGCCTTTTTTGGGTCCTTTCTACGATTTGATTGGATTTTTGAGCATTCATGGCTGAGTGGGCTTGCAGGGAGGTAGATGGATCAAAGTTGTTGATTTGCAGGCATGGGCACGCAAAGACAAATATCTGATTAGCTATGATTTTTACAGAGTTTAATTATGATCAGAAGTGACTTGTTTTAGGGTTGATTATTCTATTACAGATTTATGTAGCCCTAATTCGGAGATATTTTGATTCCTGCTTGCATGCAGGGGATGTATATAATCTTTTTTAGAGCCTGTAGTGCTCAGAATTCATATTTTGTAAACAGAAAGGCTCTTTCTTGCGAACCTATCTGTGGCATTTCTTCTTGCCCTCTGGTTTTCCACATTCTATAAATTCCCATTGATTATTCAAATATTGCAAGTATTCTATGATATTCTTGTGGTCCTCATGCTTGCTTGTCTGGATTATCTCTTATTGGATTAAAGTGTATGCATGATTTCAATGATATCTTAGGTTTCCTGATTCCTCTTGCTTTCTACAATTTTGTGTGTTTCCTGTGTCTGATCTGATTTAGGTGTTTTGTGGGTATACTACAGCCCCTAGCGGCCTTGTCTCATTCCTACACCTAGTTGTAGAAAAGGATGTTTGTTTGCAGGTCATAGGTTGAGCCTTTGTTCAGACCCTCCTATGAAACACTTATGCAAGCCTATTCAGTAAGTTGTAATCTCCTAGACCTGATTCCTTCATTGGTTTCATCCCTCTGTACTGAGATCCAAATCCTAGATTCGGTGCATCACCTAGTAGGTAGATTTTCTTCATGTCATTTCCCTTTCATGCATTCCTTCTATCCCTTTCCCTCAAAAGTTTTACTTTCCTGTTAAGAGCAAATCAAGGTGATTATCCAAGAGGAACCAGCCTAGAATCTGGAGGTGTCATCTCGGTTAGCAAAAGGTCCCACAACCTTGAGATGATTCCCTTGTTATACTGAGTTATCAAGACTACGAGAGCTTGAACTAAGGGTGCAAATTCAGTGTATAAAAATTATTGTAAAGCAGTGGCAATTTGAACTAAGTTACTAATGGTAGGATTAGAAGACCCAATAGTAGGGCGCATAGACATATTGCATGTACTAGGAAAGTTGTAGGAAGTGGAAGGAAAATGCAAGAATGTTGGTGGAGGATTAGAAGGAATGTGAAGAGGATTGGAATATGTGAAAGGGACAACATTGTATGAGGGTAATGAAGAAGGTATTGAGGTAGGAGGAACACTCGAAGGAAGTGAAGGATTAGGAAGATCAACACTTAAAAAAGTGGAAACTTGTGTAGAAGTTGTCATGAGAGGTGGTGTATAAGTAGGAATATTAGAAATAGTAGTAGAAATCAAGATAGAAGGTTAAACGACTGTGGAAGGAGGAGTGTATCCTAACTCTTGAGCATATTTCATCAAAGGCTTGGTATGAGTATTAATAAGGTGTAAAATACCATGCAAAATGGATATGTTATTGTCATCATAAGTAATAAGATTATTAATAGACTCAATAGCAACAACACTATCAGGATTTAGATTCTCTTGCACAAGAAATTTTTTGAATTTATCAAAATCATGAGAGAGATTATCAACTTGAGACAGAGGAATTCTTAAGGCTTCATCTTCATCATGGGAGGAATGAGAATAATTATGCTCCATTATGGGATTGAGATGTTGAGGGAAAATATTAGTATCATCATGGGTCCTAGGAAGGAAAGAGGAATCATGGTCAAAAGAGCCCATGAGTCTACGAGTTCTCTTAACAGGAATGCTAGATGTTGGACTCAGTGTAATAAAGCTCATAAATGAGGAGATCACAAAAGAAAACTATAATGAGATCTAATCACACAATTATCAATGTAATAAAGAGTAAATAAAGATCTAACCATACACATATAGCTAAATCTAACTCCAAAATAGGATTCACTAATGGGAAAAAAGAAAAGGAGATCAAGGAACCTAACTCCAAGAAAGAGGTATAGGACGTTGGGTTCACCAAAATGTTCAATGGTGAAAATGGTGTTAATGAATTTAGTAATGTAAACTATGTGATATGTGTTCATTAATTAACCATTTCCACACTAACATTAGAAATATAAGAGAAAGAGGGGCTTCCAAGTGTAACTCTCAATATAACCTAAGTTAGATTAGAAAAACCCCAAGAAGATGAGGGGATGCTAATGCTAAACCAAAATTATACTAAGGAAGTAAAAAAGAAATTCCTCTTTCATGCAATGTAATATTTGATTAAGGTTGTGTAAATGTATTTGTAAAATTGAACTAATTGATTTAGAAAGATAAGCAATAAAGATCTAGGTGCTAAATGTAAGCAATCAATCTAATTAAGATGTGAAAATAGATCTAAATTAAGATGTGAGATGGATAATGAGGTACTCACCTTGAACTATGAAGAGGAATATGTTTTTCTACTCTGAAAATTGTTGTTATGGACCTCTTGCCGAATTTCTGACCGTGGATCTGCGATAATGACTGAAAACCCCAAAAAATGATGAAAATCTCAGGCTTCCAAGAATAGGTCGACCATGTCATTGTGTTCTAGAATAGGTTGACAAAGTCACCATGTTTCCAAGGCACTTTACTAAATTTGACCCAGATATTTCTAGTAGATCTCTATTTGCAACTTCCAAATTTATACCTGCAATTCCAAGATCTTGCTCCTGCAAATTAAAAAACTAGGTTTTGGGGTTGGGGTGGATAAGGGCTTTCCTTGGTCATGCCCTAGATTGAGGAATCAACCTTCAATTGAAATGTAAATGTGTAAATGAAATAATTAAAATGTAAATATTCACCTTTCTTGAACTTGATGGAGACATTTGTATGTTGATCTTGAACTTGCAATGTAGGAAATCTCCACAAATGTTATGGATCTACCAAAATCACTTCATGGAGACATGGATGTAAGTGTGTATCAAATGAAGAAGATGATGAATGCATCAATGTAGATCACCTCCATTGATGGCCAACAATATGCTAGATCTTGAAGAGAAAAGATGTCCACAAAGGATCCTTGAATCTTTTGAAGACTTGAATTCTTGAATGCTTGAACGTGAGATTTATATCATCAATTTTCCCCCCCTTTGCAAAATGAGGTGCATAGGATTAATTTTATACTAGTTTCAGGGTGGGAAAACAAAGAAAGCCAATAGGGACACCCTAATTTGAAAATTGAATCCCCAAGGCAACACTGGGCCTGAGGCTCACAACCCCAGAGGAATAGGTTGAATTGGTCAACCTATTCTAGAATAGGTCAACCTGGTTGACCTATTCCCAAGCTGGCCCACAGAGAGACCACTTCGAGATCTTAGAAACTACACAAATGAAATTGAGAAAAATAGGGTTGAACGGGGGAAAAAGGGAACTGAGCATGAATCCATCCATGGTCTAAAAATTCAATAAAGGGAGCTAAAAGGCCTTAAATGAGGAGTGCATCCATTTTAAGATGGTACACTCATATTTTCCCATTCCATTTTCTTTTATTTTTATCTTCTTTACGAGTTAATGGAGTATAGCATGTCTTGAGTACCTAGCCTCTTGGTTCCTTAGAGTTTCTCTATTGTGTGGAACCATGCTTTTAGTTTTCTTGACATTGTTGCAAGTATATGATCTGAGTCTGCAGGAATTGTGAGCTTGATTCTATTATGGGGAAATTTGATGCATTGATGGTATGTTAATGGTACTGCCTTCATTTTATGTATCCACGATCGACCAAGAAGTATTTTGTACGCGAGTGGAAGATCCAAGACTTGAGAAATAAAATCTCATTGAACGAGACCCAATCAGATGGGTAAGACCCCCATGCCTTTAGGAGAGTGTTCCTGTTCATCATATGCTTTAAAATTGTGATTTTTCTTCAACGATCAATAAAATGTTCTGAGAAACCAAGTGCCTTAACCAAGTTGAACATGCAGATACTCAAACTCACACCTCCATCTATCAAAACACATTTTACTCTATGCTTATGAATAAGGACTTCAATGTGAAGAAGTTGATTGTGAGGGTGACTAACAAATTTATCATCTTCTTCTAAAAAGGTCAAGTAGTTTGGGGAAGCAAGATGAGTAACCATGGACTGGAATTTGTCAATGTCTAGGTCCTTAGGAACATTAGCCACTAAGAGGGCTTGATCAAGAGTCTCTCTATGCACAAGAGAGATTTTAAGCAGTTCAAAAATTGATATCTGAGATGACGTGCATTGAAGATGATCAACCACATTGTAGTTATGTGTTGGAGACGTGGTTGTTGTTGTTTTAGACCCTTGGGTCACTAGTTGTTTAGATAAAGAGGAGGAAGATCCCTCTACTCGCAAGGTGACTTTACCTTGGGATCAAGTCACTACATTGGAAGACTTAGCTTGAGTCTTTCTCTTGATCTTGATAACATTAATAGTGTGTCCAGATGAATCAAACATGTGGATCACGTTGTCATTGTCTGAGTAAGTATAACCCACCTTATTGTCTTTTGGCTTAGAAGATTCCCCATTTTCATATTTAGGAAAAGGATCCTTAAAGGCCTTATGATCAATATTCATTTGAGGAGGATCAATCACAATAGTCTCATTGTCAACTAAATCCTGGATTAGGTGCTTGAGTGTCATGTAGTCATTAGTCTTGTGGCCTTTGTTGTGATGATATTCGCAATAGTGGTTATTGTTCCACCACTTAGGCTTAATCTTAGGATCATAAGGCTTAGAGTTTTCAGGTAATGTGATGATATTATTGTCCAAAAGTATTTTTAGGGTGTTCTCAAGTGAGTCTCCAAGGGGAGTGAAATTCTGCTTAGGTTTAGGTATCCACGGTCTATCTCTGTTACCTTCAGATTTAGAGTTTGATTGAGTATTCTTGTTAGCTTTTGTTGCTTGAATGTTAGTGAAGAGATTGAATGTTGTCTCTTTAGGTTTACTAGAAGTAGATGTAGAAGTTGTACCCACAATTCTGTCATTGACAATATTCTTAGTCTTAATCCAAAATTTATGATTATCCTTGTTGTATTGATTGTTAGAAGAACATTTATGGTCTTTATGTGGCAAGGTGATTTCTCCCTTCCGAACAAGGATGTCTTCTATATTAATAGAAGCCTCAACCAATTTATCAAAAGAGGTGTGGTTTTGTATTTGCAAAGTATAGTTCATTTATGGGACCAAAGTGTTTATAAATATATCAATCTTTTTGGTCTTAGGAATTTTTCAAGGGCACCTAGAAAACATCCTTCGCCATAGTTGAAGGAACGTAACGAAGGGGTTCTCCAATATGCTACTTTGTGTTGCATAGATCAAGCATGGTAACAATATGGGAGATATTGTAAGTTAACTATTGGATGAATATTTGAACAAGCTCATTGAAGGTCTTGATGCCAGGGGAAAGCGAGGTGAACCAAGTCATAGCTTGGCCACTAAGACTCCGAGGAAATAGTAGCATGAGATAGCTCTATTTATGCATAAAATCCATGATAAGTGCACAAAATTATCTTACATGGTCTAGGAGATCTCGATTTCCATCATATTTATCATACTTAGGAATTTCCACCTTGGGTGGGAAGGGTGGCATATAGAGGCCTTTTTCAAAGGGGAAAGGACATATAGCTTCAAGTAAATACTTGTTCGAGGATTGGTCCTTTTCCTTTCTAAGTTGCGAGATCTCATAGAGCAAGTCTTGGAGTTGTTTGTTGAGGATTGTGATAGGAGATTCCTCCTCTTTGTGTATCAAGAGCTCCATGTCAAAGTGGGAAGGAAGCTTTACACCCATAGAGGTGAGATGTAGAAAGTATTTGTCTTTGTCCTAATTCATAATGGCCTACATCACCTTAAGGAAATTTTTATCTTCTTGGCACTTTCTAATTTCTTCTTCTATAGGTTCCTTGTCTAAAGAGGATGCAAAATCATGCTTATTACGATTGATCCTATTGTATACCGACATATTGGTTTGATTGTGATACTCAACATATGTGAAGGGTATTGCTTGGTAGATATGGGTTTGAGGAAAATGTTCCTCATGAAAGGATGGTCCAGGGATCTCATCAAAAACTTTCCCTTTTGGATCATCGATAACCTTTTGGTAATGGCTACAAGTTATAATTGGCATGGAAGATGAGATTGAAAATCCAATAGTAGAAAGGTTACTAAGCTAATGTCAAAAGATTTAGGTAATGGTATATTTTTCTTGAGGATAGGTAAAAAAAGTACTTGAAACAAGGTTCAAGGTATTGACAATGAGATTTGAGTTCGTTCTAGGTAGTACTTGCAATAGAGTCAATATAGGTAGGAGAACTAAGTACAAGGTATCGAGAGTGAGGTATGAAGGCCTACTGAGGGGCACTTGTGATAAAGTTGAGAAAATTTTGATTTCAAATAAGATAGGATATTTGAGACAAGAGCTAGAGAATTTGTAAGATCTTAAAATAAGAGCAAAGATAAGCCAAATTACTAGCAAATAATCAATTGGCTGGAAAATACCAGTTTCAACTATGTAATTTTTTGATCTCAATGTTATAAAAGTTGAGAGAGGACCAAAAAGAAAAATATGTGAAGATTTAGGACTCAATGCAGGCCTAATATCTAGCTAGCTACAAGATTGTACGATAAACTCCAACACTAGGTGCCACGGAACTCCCAATGGTGTATGATAATATGGTGAGAATGGATTCTATCGTATGATTAAACTCAACACTAGGTGTAATGAAGAACTCATGTCATACGATGAAATACTGGGAAACATGACAAAATGTACGAAAAGGACAATTTTCCACTATCTTTGAAATTTTTAACCAATGTGGACTATTTTGACTTGGGATATGTGAAAAATCTGAGTGTTCCTAGATCAGGTCTGAGTGTTTGCAAGAAAGTAATAATGTGACCAAGAAAAAGTCTCCAAACAATCCACCAAAGGATAGAGAAACTTTGGGGATACAAAAACTTGTGAAGTCTAAGGGGTATTTCAATCTATCAAAAAGCGTCAAGTGTATATTTCACAATAATTTCCACGAGTCTCAACACATTTGAAAACACATCAAGAATAATCTACCTAAGGAATTTGGCTACCATCAAAATCTTTTCCCACAACTTGGTATTCCTTTGCCTCATACACAATGATATTAATGTTTTCAAGGACTATGCATGTTATGGATCAAATTAAGAAGATACTCAAATATCACATTACAATGGTTCTCCAAATGCCACACTCATGCTTTAAATCATCCAAAAGAATACATATGTTGAGTAATCTTTATGTGATATGAGTAAGTCTACTTAGATCAATCCTTGCACAAAGATTAGGATACTTTCAGAGGTAAGTCGGGTAGCTTCTAACCAAGAGTGTCTAGTAAGGGCATCTATTTGCAACCATCCTGTGTAGTCCCACAAGTGGAATTGAGGCCTATAGCCCTACAAGCGCTTCAAGTAAGGTAGTCTTGCAAGCAAGATTAAGACCTCTCGACCCTACACATTACTCTCGCATGTGTTCTTATAGTCAAGTGAGTGACTCAACACAATTAATAGCTACGTCCTTGAGGCTTTAACATCTAAGGAAAATATTTTATAGTGGGTTGGAAGAGCTGGCTTTTCTTTGTCCTGCTTGGGTCATTCTCGTGATATTTTTACCTAAATGACATTCCCTCTAAGGTAAAATGAAAAGAAAGTGGATAGAATAATGAAGGTCTAGATTTATGATTCTCCACAAGGGAAAATAGCATACTTTCCTACTCCATAACTTCTCCCAAGCACATCAAACACACATTCATTCACCCAAGAATTTTTTACAAGTCAAAAATCAAGTAGGTCAAGATTTATGATTTCAATCTCTAGGAGGTGAAGACCATACTCTCCTACTACCCAACTAATCACAAGAAATAAAGTCTTCCTTGTTAAGCTAGGTGCCTATAAAAATCAAATTAAGGAAGACACAATATTTTCTTTAATCTCCAAGGAAACCTATAAAACAAATAGCTTTAGTAGTCTCAAGATATGGCTTTGAAAAGCGTCCTACAACCACACAACATTAGTAGTCTAAAAATAATACAATGTAGATGACTTTAGCAAGCGAACTCTCCTTCAAATGACATGCAAAAATAAGTTATTTCTTGTGAAATAGAATGCTAAGGCCAAGACAAGATTGAATCAAGCACGAAAATCCAAAAATTCACACCATATAATCGTACAATGAAACTCAAAGAGCCATGCAATGAAAGCCATAGTTATTGTGTCGTACGATGGAACTCAAAACTACATGCAATGAATCACCTTATACCATATTATCGTATGATGAAACTTGCAATTGCATGTGATGAAAAAAGTATTGTATGATAATTTGGAGTATAGTGTTACGATATTTGTCACAGTTTCAAAAATAAATAAAAATAACTTGCAAGCAAAGGGGAAATGTTTTGGTTCGAGCCCCACAGTGGGTGCCAAACAATGTGGTATAGAATTGCTATTCAATTGAAGTATAACCAACACTCAATAAACCAAACTAACTCAAGAATTTAGCTACAAGAGTTCAAATCAAATGAACAACTAAACTCTCAAAAGTATCTTATTGCTTCCTAGTCCTTTTTTAATGCTCATCAAATTAGCATGAAAAATTAGTGACTTGACTACTCCAAAATGAAAGATTCATTTCATGAATGAGATGCAATACTTGCATTCACCATTCCAAGATGATCTAAACATGAAATGCAAAGCTAGAATGAAGCTATAAAGCAAGATAAATCTTATAACTTCAAAACTACTATGAAATAAAATTAGATAACAATGCAAGATTATTCTAAAAATTAGCTAAACTAATGATGCAAGAGAGCTATGAGTGCAAGAAACTATGATGAAAGCAACTAAGAATTCAAGAATAACCCCTAGAACTCAAAATAGCAAGATTATGAAAATGCAAGGTGATGGAACTTGGAACCCAAAATGGCATAATCTACTTGAGATGCAAAAAAGATGGATCAAATGCCAATAGATGGATTTCCCAAAAAAGATCAAGATGGAACCCTTGAGCCAAGGAAGGGGTTCCTTTTAAATAAATTGCCTCAAGAATGGAGGGTGGAGATTAAGAGGCAAAAGATGTTAGGTAGAGATGAGTGGTGAGAGAGATCAATCCATGTGAGAGGATCCACAAATTTTAATTGGTCAATCTTGATTGGAGAATACGACAAAATAGAAAATCCCCTTTTAATTGTCATTTAAAGTTGCACAATGTGCTCTTTTAATAAAAGTGCTAGGACTTTATATTAAAAGGAATTTTTTGAAAATTAAATAATTTTTCTAATTTTTAATATTAGAAATGATTTGTGCTTGATTTTAGAAATGATTTAATTATGCAAGGGGGATTATCCAAGTTACTTACATAATCATGTCTAGTAAATTATGCCTTTGAGATTTAGAATTTTGTTGAAGGCAAATTGATTGAGATTAGGGGATTAGGTTTTACTAGACAAATTTTAGGTGATTACATTTGCTTGATTGAGATTAGGGGCTTAGGTTTTAGTAGACAAATTTTAGGTGATTACATTAAGTATAGCCTAATCTATATCATAAACTCCTTTATACTTTCTTTAGAGGGGTCAAAATTTGATGCCCAATCTTTATTGAAGAATCTTGTTCCATCAATTACATATGGCCTATTGTTCATGATCTAGGGCTTCACATGTTTGTAAGGGCATTCTATGAGAAAAAATCCAGTAACTAGGGATTTCACCTCCACTTTGCTTGATTCCTTTCACCCTAGAGCTTCACCTTGGGAAATGTAGACCAACTTCCTCTCCATTTGATGAATATAAATACTTTCCTCATACATTGGACTAACTTATTGAAATCATTATTGTCTATCAAAAGAAGAATACAACAACCCTCAGGCTTAGGCATATAATTTTTACCCTCACTTGTACCTTGATTTGGGGGAGGTATATGGTTTTGGGGTGGCCTATGGTTAGGGTTTCTCTTTGCTTGACACCAACCCCTTGTCACATCTTCCTTGCTTTCAATTTGTCCTCCACTCGACCTAGATCCATCAGGTTTATTTTTCCCTTCTTTCTCTTGCTCTGCCCCAAAGCTTCCTTGTTGATATTGTTTACCATTTACCATTGCTATCTCCCTCTCTTTTTTTATTTTGATATCTCTTGTAATGGTTACCCCAAAATCCACTTCTAAATGAAGTCACAGGTATAAAGTAATTCCGTTAAACACTTTGCTTGTAGTCCCTAATTTCTCTGTTTTGTGTTACAACCCTTATGACTCTGGAATGGGTTGTTGTATTGTTTTGTTTGTGCTCTTTTAATAGAGATCTATGCATGTAACATGAATATGAAAATGAAAGCATAAACACACAACTGAAAATAACCAGCACACTATATTTATGATGATTTTTAGATTAAGTATAATATTGGCAATGAAACAACTCACTAAATACTCTAGCAATAGAATAGCTTGAATATTGTTTACTTCAAAGAGTGATGACTTGGGCCATAACATTAGGCTACTGCTAACAAGAAGCTATAGTATGTAGTTGCTACAGTGACACTGCTACAGTAACGCGGTTGCTACAGTATGCGGCTGCTACAGTGTCGCAGCTGCTATAGTGCTACACTACAGGAACTGAACAATGTTGCGCTACAGGAACGTGAATAGTTATGCGCTACAGGAACTGAACAGTGTTGCACTACAGGAACTGAACAATGTTGCGCTACAGGAACTGAATAGTGTTGTGCTACAGGAACGGTTTGTCTTCAGCTAGAAATGCGCCCAACCTACCTGATAATGAAGTTGAGAACACTGGATTCCAAAGGCCAAACCCCAAGGGAATGATGTCTAGAATGTCGCAAGAGAGGATAAACATCCTCAAATGCCAAGAACAGATCCACAACTCACACACCAATTTCTTCTCATAGTCAACCTCTCTAATGAAGCCACAAATGCTTCCTTTTATTCTATTTCCAAGGGTTGGCTCGACTCTCATGGGCAATGTGGGATAAAAGATGTGCAATATAAAACATATATTAAAATATTCCCCTTATGTCTCCCTTGGGTGCACATCCCCATAAAATAAATATTAAAGCAACACTTTAATACTTTATAATTAAATTAAATGTTACTTTAATAAAACTTTAGGCATTAAAATGTATTAGCAATCAGACTCCGAATAATGTGAGTGATAGCTCGTCAGAAAGCTCTCACCGAGGAGTATCAAATCCAATCACCAAAACTGGCCTCCACTATGTCTTGCTGACTTACTAAAAATAGTAAGTATGCCTAAAACTGAGTAAATCAACTTTGTTTTGGCCCAAATTGGAAATGACTAGGCCAAAACACTCCAAGATCCCTTTAAACCCTTCGTTAGCCCTCAAGACCATATAGAACAAGGCTAACGCACATACACTTGGTCAACTGCTAAAGTGGAGACATTACAGTTCGCCCCCCTTGAAATTGCTTGTCCCCAAGCAATCTCAGTCCAGCCTGCTGAATAACCTACTCACTCTCCCATGTAGAATCCTCCTCCGGCAGGTCTCTCCATCTGACCAAATACTCCTTCACTATCCTATTTCTAAGCTTCCTCTCTCTAGTGTCTAGAATAGCCTCAAGTACTAACACAAGCTTCCCCTCCTCATCCAAAGGGGGTAAATCTACAAAAGGCACTACACTTTGACCAATGGCTTTCTTAAGCCTAGACACGTGAAACACATTGTGCACTCAACTACCCTTTGGAAGCTCAAGCTCATAGGTGACTTCGCCCACTCTGCGAATCACCTTGTAGGGACCATAAAATCTAGGCTTCAACTTTTCAGCTCCATTCTTCTTGAGCGATGACTGTCTCTATGGTTTTAGTCTCAAATAAACCATATCCCCTACCTTGAAATTGCGCTCTATTCGGTGTTGATCAGCATATAATTTTTGTTGATTCTGGGCCTATTGTATATTCTCCTTGAGCACTTTCAGGATGTCCTGACTATCTTGCAATAAGTTTTTGGCTTTGGGCACTTTGTTGTCCCCCAAAACTAAATCCATGAAGCTAGGTGCTTCATAACCATAGAGTGCCATGAAAGGAGTCATCTTGATGGACATATGATAAGTGGTGTTATAACAATACTCTCCCATATGCAACCATCTAATCCAAGCCTTTTTTTGTGTAGTTACATAGTTCCTCAAATATCCCTCCACCCATTTATTCACAATCTCTGTTTGCCCATCTGTCTACGGATGATAACTAGTGCTAGGTGTAAGATCTGTACCACACAACCTAAACAACTCTTGCCAAAAAACACTCATAAACTTACTATCTCGGTCACTAACAATGAATCTAGGCAGCCCGTGTAACCTGAATATCTCTCTAAAGAAAAGATCTGCCACCTGTGCTGCTGTGTAAGTGGACGGAATAGCAAAGAAGTGAGAAAACTTCGTCAAGCAGTCCACCACCACATAGATGCAATCCCTTCCCTACACTCGTGGTAAACTAGTGATGAAGTCCATCGAAATACTTTCCCATTTCCTATCAGGAATGGGCAAGGGCTGTAATAAACCTACAGGAAATGTGTGCTCTCCCTTATTCTGTTGACAAACCGCACACTCCCTGGCATACATCTAAACATCATCCTTGAGCCCTCTCCATGAGAACCGCTCTCAGATCTGTCTGTAGGTCTTGAAGACCCCTGGATGCCCAGCTGTGGGTGCATCATGAAGTGCCTTCAGTATCGCCTCTCTCAAATGTGATGACAGAATCAAATAAACCCTGTCCTGAACTCTGATCAATCCATCTATCACCTCATAGCGATCATCCTGTATGGTACCTGAAATCAATCCAGAAGGCCAAGCATCTCCGACATACTCTGCTATAATCCGATCTCTCCAATCTCCTGAAATCTCTGCCAGAGCACATCAGTGAGGTCTCCGAGATAAGGCATCAGCCACCATGTTTTTCTTACCTGTGACAAACTCTATGTCAAAGTCATAAGCCTGCAATTTAGTTTACCATTTCTATTGCCGATCATTAAGATCACGTTGGCTCATGAAGTATTTAATACTGTTGTGATCAATCTTGATTACAAAATGCCCACCTACCAAATATGATCGAAATTTGGCCAATGCATGCATTATGGCCAACATCTCCCGATCATAGATAGAATAACTCCTCTCAACTCCTCGAAGCTTCCTACTCTTGAATGCAATGGGATGCTTCTCCTGCATCAATACTGCTCCAATCCCATCAACCGATGCATCACAATGAAGCTCAAAAGGCTTCGTGAAATCCAATAGAGCTAGAACTGGACATGAGGACATTACTTGCTTGAAATTCTCAAAACACCTCCGTGCTGCCCCTATCCACACAAAGGCCCCTTTCCTGGTAAGATTTGTCAAGGGTGCAGCGGTCTATGAGAATCCCTTAACAAACCTCCTATAAAAACCACATAAACCAAAGAACCCCTTAAGCTGTGTAAGGTTTGTGGGAGTAGGCCAATCTACAATAGCTCTAATCTTTTCAGGATCAACCTGAACACCATCTGCACTAATGATATGCCCAAGGTAAAGGAGCTCGGTCATGCCAAACTCACATTTAGATTCCTTGGCATACAATGACTCTCTCTCCAGAATAGATAAAACCTCCTCCAGATGATGTAAGTGCTCCTCCCAGGTCTTACTAAAGACCAAGATGTCATCAAAGAAAATCAAGACAAATCTCCTCAACTGCTTCTTGAATACCTGGTTCATACAACTCTGAAATGTAGTGGGTGCATTGGTTAGTCCAAATGGCACAACCATAAACTCAAAGTGGCCATAGTGACATCGGAAGGCTGTTTTCTCAATGTCCTCTGCTCTCATCCTGATCTGATGGTATCCAGATCGCAAATCAATTTTGGTGAAGAAGCATGCCCCATGCAACTCATCAATCAGCTCATCAATCCTAAGAATGGGATACCTATTTTTAATTGTTTTCTTATTCAGTGCCCTGTAATCGATGCACATGCGCATCATCCCATCCTTCTTCTTTACCAATACTACTGCTAAAGCGAAGGGGCTCTTACTAGGCCTGATATGCCCCATCTCCAACAAATCCTTAATCGCCTTCTCTATCTCATCCTTGTGTTTCTTAGGATGACGATAGGGAGTAATCATAACTGGTTTGGTTCTCTCCTTGAGCTCAATAACATGCTCTATCCCCCTATTAGGAGGAACCCCATGAGGAGTATCACCAAATACTTTAGCGTGTCTATCAAGTATCTTCTGGATATTTGGTGGATGACTCTTTTCCTGTGGCTTTGGTGAAGCTGGCATAATGTAGCACTCTGTCGCCCACTCTATGTCATCATGACGAAAAAGTCTTTGCATTCTCCTCAAGGACACTACTTTGCAACCTCCATTCGAAAGTCATCTAAGTACCACAGTTCTACCCTCATGCTGGAATCTCATCTCCAATTTTGCTAGGTTGAGTGTGAACTCAACTAGCGAAGCCATCCATGTCATGTCGAGGATGACATCATAATCTCCCATGTCCACAACATAGAACTCATCCTCCAACTCATAGCCATCTCCAAACCTAATGCGAAGATTAGATATCTTTTGAGTGCACAATAATTTGTCACCGTTAGCCACCATGACTCTAAACCCATCATGCTCCTCTGTCTGTAAGCCTCTCCTGGCTACCAATTGTGCATCAATGAAGTTATGTGTAGCCCCAGTGTCAATGAGAGATATCACTTTCTGCCCCTGGATAGTACCCCTAACCTTAAATGTGATTGCCTTTTGGGCCCCTGTCAAGCGTGCCAACGATCTATCATCCTTAGGAATGCTGCTCTCCTCTATAGTGTTACCCTCATCTGAATCAGAGTGCTGATCCTCCCCCTCTGACTCTGACTCTTCTGCTGAAAAATACTCCATTTGATTTGCCTTAGCCTTGAGAGGGCATTTATGAGATAAGTCCCAAGGCTCTCTACAGTGGAAGCATAGCTTCTTCTTTTGAAGTTCATTCAAGGTTTCATTGTCTAGTCCTTTTGATCCTTCTTTGGGTTTGTTATATTCTTTCTGAAATGGTTTTTTGTCTTTGTCCTTGCGGTAGGAAGAATCTATTCAATGGTTTTTTCCTTTGTATACCGAAGGGGCTAAATCTCATGCCCTTTTAGTTGCTTCAGCTAAGGTGAGTGGATCATGTCCCTTCACCCAACCTCATAATGGATCAGCAAGCCCATCACAAAATAACACCACCAATCTCCTAGGAGAGATATCAGTAACAAGTACAGACAAGTGCTAAAACTCGGCGATGTAAGCATCCAGAGAACCTGACTGTTTTAATTGTGCTAGCTCCTTGAAATGTAACTCGAGATCCCTAGTGTCAAATCTCTCAATCAATCTTTCGGTGAATTCCTCATAGGATGTAATCTGATTATGCCCCAGAGTCACCATGCCATGATGCCACCATTCATGTGCAATGCCATCCAAGTGCATAGCCGCATACTTGATAGCCTCCTCCTTAGGCATAGGATTTAGCTGCAAGTGTGTATCTACCTTTTGCACCCAAGCTCGTGCAGTCATCTTCCCTAAAGCATCATAATAAGGTAGATAAAGTTTTCCAACTTTCTTTCTCAGCTCAAAGTTTTGATTCCTCCCTGCTGCTCTAGGCATGTGTCTCATCCTCAAGTCCATATAATCTTTGAGGGAAATATCTACCTAAAACTTCGGTCCACTAGCCTCCCAGTCCCTCCTAAACTGATCCTGTAACTCAGTAATCTGCAGTTCATTTATTGGTTGAACCGGATCTCTGGGTGGGAAGGTGGGTAGAAGAGGTCTCGAGCTTGCTGTCCGAGTTGGGCATGCAACATGTCTAAAGTTATCAGCCTCATTCCCATTGTTTCCGTGTCCATTATTACCATTAATGTTATTCTCAGGACCATTGTTGTTGCCTTGGCCTCCATTATTATCATTGCCCCCATTGTTATTGTTTCCCCCATTGTTATTGTTTCTGTTGTTGGCATCACCTGGATTAATATTGACACCCATCTATCTAGCCATGAGCTGCAACATCATGTCCATTCGTCTATTCTGCTCCTGCTACATACGTTGCCCCTGCTCTAATGTATCCAGTAACTGTCTGAACATTACCTCCCCCTGATCTGGACCGATATTCCCGCCTCTGCCTAATCCTATATTCCTGTCATCTCGGTCATCCATATTGCTGTCCTGATCAAAGAATATCTCCTCTGTGTCTATATGACTGGATTCTATGTCCACCTGCACGGATGAACTAGACTGTTCGCTCTACAAGTCTGAAATCCTATTTTGTCTTGCTCTGGTATTGCAAAAATTATAAGGTCCCTGTCGCATGCTCAAACATAAATGCTTAGCCTATTTTTTAATTTCTGATTTTTAGTGTTTTGACATTTCGTCAAACATTTTTCCCTCTATCCGGCTGTTCCAAATTCCCTATAAGACCTCCACAGGATGGCAGGACTTATAGCTCTGATACCACTGTAATGGTTACCCCAAAATCTGCTTCTAAACGAAGTCACAACTATAAAGTAATTCCATCAAACACTTTGCTTGCAGTCCCTAATTTCTCTGTTTTGTGTTACAACCCTTATGACTCCGGAATGGGTTGTTGTATTGTTTTGTTTGTGCTCTTTTAACAGAGATCTATGCATGTAACATGAATACGAAAATGAAAGCATAAACACACAACTGAAAATAACCAACACACTGTATTTATGATGATTTTTAGATTAAGTACAATATTGGCAATGAAACAACTCACTAAATATTCTAGCAATAGAATAGCTTGAATATTGTTTACTTCAAAGAGTGATGACCTGGGCCATAACATTAGGTTGCTGCAAACAAGAAGCTACAGTACGCAGTTGCTACAGTGACATTGCTATAGTAACACGGTTGCTACAGTACGCGACTGCTACAGTGTCGCAGCTGCTACAATGCTGTGCTATAGGAACTGAACAGTGTTGCGCTACATGAACTGAACAGTGCTGCGCTACAGGAACTGAATAGTGTTGTGCTACAGGAACGGTTTGTCTTCAGCTAGAAATGCGCCCAACCTATCTGATAATGAAGTTGAGAACACTGGATTCCAAAGGCCAAACCCCAAGGGAATGACGTCTAGAATGTCGCAAGAGAGGATAAACGTCCTCAAATGCCAAGAATGGATCCGCAACTCACACACCAATTTCTTCTCATATTCAACCTCTCTAATGAAGCCACAAACGCTTCCTTTTATTCTATTTCCAAGGGTTGGCTCAACTCTCATGGGCAATGTGGGATAAAAGATGTGCAATATAAAACATATATTAAAATATCCCCCTTTTGTCTCCCTTGGGTGCACATCCCCATAAAATAAATATTAAAGCAACACTTTAATACTTTACAATTAAATTAAATGTTACTTTAATAAAACTTTAGGCATTAAAATGTATTAGCAATCGAACTCCGAATAATGTGAGTGATAGCTCGTCAGAAAGCTCTCACTGAGGAGTATCAAATCCAATCACCAAAACTAGCCTCCACTATGTCCTGCTGACTTACTAAAAATAGTAAGTATGCCTGAAACTGAGTAAATCAACTTTGTTTTGGCCCAAACTGGAAATGACTAGGCCAAAACACTCCAGGATCCCTTTAAACCCTTCGTTAGCCCTCGGGACCATATAGAACAAGGCTAACACACATACACTTGGTCAACTGCTAAAGTGGGGACATTACATCTCTATAGTCCACCAAAGTCACGTCTAAACCCTTTTTCTAGCCTTCTTGTTTTGGTCTACCAATTTTTTATTTTTCTTGAATGAGTGTTCCCACCCCATCCTTCTGTACCTCTTAGCCCTGGTAATATGTTCCTACGCTGCTTGTATTGCTCATCAGAGCTCTTGTAGAAGCCATCTCTATGCATATCCACCCTATGCTTCACCATCTCGTTCCCACTCTGTTGCTTAGACTCCTAATACATTCAAGGCTCTTGCATTGGCAAATCAGTGTCTACCTCTTTTGCCCATGTGCTATATTGTCGCTCCATTTTTTCTAATTATAATAATAGATGACTATTATCTTCAATTCTTTTATATCTTTTTATAATTGCTGGTTATAATCATAATAATAATATTTCTCTATAGATACTAATAACAAAACTAGGTAGCACTTACTCTCTATATACCTAATAAATAAATATCTAGCGAACTAAAAGTTTGCTAAAGTTGCTCGAATTTCCAAACTTGTACGGTGGAGATTTTTCCAAGAGCTTAAAAAGACACTATTCCGTACATTAAAAAGACACGTTTGCTTACATCTGAAGACAAATGCACGAGTGTTGAATAGTCGTGATATGCAAGGCGACAAATGGATTCTAAACGAGGATATCTCTTTTCACTTTGTTTTTTTATTAATTTCTAAAGTGCAAATTAAGATATTTATCCGTTTTCTATACTATTTGCATGTATGCAGAATCCATAAGGAATCCATAATTTAAATGATTCTGTTAAAACTATAAAATACATCCATCCGTTACTATAGTTTATATGAATCTGTTACAAACAAATTAAAATGCATCTAAAGTCACGGCTTGTAATGAATCTTGCTTACTTTCCAACCGAAAGGAACGTAAATTATGATCACTAAACCCTAATTATTTAGACCTAGCCCTACGGTTTCTAATAATTTTCTAATGGCGGCTTGTAATTTGTATGAGTTGAACAATTTTTACTAATTTTGGTCTCTGTCTGCCTCAAGAGGTGTTAAGGAGAAAGAAGTCAGGTCAGCTGCAATCACAAGGTGCAGTTTTTATATCCTTGTTTTTTTAAAGATTTGAAGTACTAAAAATTTGTTGATTACTTCAACCATAAACTAACCAGAATGCTTTTTTGTTTGACAATCCACGCCACCCCATGAGAATGCTTTTTAAGTAAAATTTGGTCTTTATGATTGAATTAGCTGCTGTTGTCTTTGAGCTAACATTGGTCTTTGTGATTGAACTAGCTGCTGTTGTCCTTGAGTTCACATTGGTCTTTATGATTGAATTAAATGCTGTTGATTTTGAGTTTTGGAAGTTCAATCCCAATTTATCTGTTTTTCTACTGTTCTTTCTAACCTGTGTTTTAACTCCTGTTGCCCTGTACTACATAGAGCTACGTGAGACACTGTTTCTGGCATAATTAATGAAAGAATAGGATTAAGATTACCAAGATGCTTTTTAATTTTGAATTATTGCTCCTATTTTCTAGGGGACCCAGCAAGTATGTGTTTTTGTACAGGTCTTGAAAAATGGTATCAACTCTAACAAAATGGTCAGGTGTCCAATATCTGATTTTAGATTCTAGCATCCAATTGACTCAAATATTTTTTCTCAGTTTTAAGAATTTGAACCAGCTATAAGTTTGAGCTTCCTTCGACAATGAGGTTGGTGTAGGCAGCTTTAGGGACATTTCCTTCCTTTGTGATGACAAGTTGTAAGAGTAGCAATGATAAGTTACAGCCTTATGTGGTTAGTATAGACAGCTTTAGGAACTTATTTAATACCCCGGGGTGACTCATCTTAATAGTTTCAACTATTAAATTAAAGCGTCCTTTGACATGGAGGTTAATATGCGCATCTTGATGGCCTTTTTAGTTCCACTATGATGGCTCGACTAAGAAGAAATCTCAATGTTATCTTTCATCAGCCTCTTTTGACAATGAGGTTGGTATATACAACTTTAGGCACTCATTACTTGTAGCCTTATGATGGCTTCAGCTGACAACAATTTCTGACATCACCTACAGTTTTTAGGAGAAATTCACTGCAACCCCAAACCTCTGACTTAACCTTTCAAGTCCAATTCAATATGAATCTTTATGGGTACCCTCAAGAGAAAAGGCATGGTTCTTCGTGGATCTTTGCTTTCGATTATGAGTTAGTTGTACACCAAGAATCTTCTTAACTAATCAATAAGATTTAACCAAAGATAATAGCTCAATACTTATTGGAAGAACCTCATCATAAAGATGTAACCCCAAGATAAAAGCTGAATGTCTTGCTTTTAAAAGTATGTATTTATCTTGACTTTTGTGATTAAATTTCAGTAGACAGAAGTGAAAACATCTGATTTTATTTTGCAATCTTTAGTGAGCTTACATGTGCAAAACTCTAAACAGTTATTCATGAAACGTTGTAGGATGGATGCACTAGAAAGTTTCAACACAATGGAGTAGCCTTTCAAGTGAAAAGTTTTAATGCGAGTATGTTTGGGTCTCTGGTAAGCAATCCTAAGAGTTGTAAAACCAATCATTAACTAAGTTTACTTTTGCAAAAAATTCCACCACTGGTTACAGTTGCGAGTGACATTATTTGTATATCACTAAAAGTTACTATTGCACTATTGCAGAATGTATGCACCCGAAGCATGTCCAGAAGGGGTCGCGGAAAGCCAAAAGGTAGCTGGTCACCTAAGAGGAAAAAACGTGAACGTAAATATAATGCTAGAAAGGAAACAAATGTGCAGACAGAGCAGGTTGGAGTTACTAAACTCCCAAGCCTTTGTACTTGGGCCGTTAAGAAAAAAAGAAGTACATCATGTTCAGTTCAATGTGTCTACGCATTGCCTTCCACTATTGCTGGTGCATACCCTCAGCTGTTACCATGTCTACAACCATGTTCCTTCCTCTGCCAGACTGGAATTCAGAATGGTGACAAGGAGAGCGCAATTATATGTACAGATGAGATAGAAGGTCCCAACACACCACCACAGCCTAACATGAAAAAGAGAAAAGTTAATTGTTTAATCGACTTACCAGTTTATAAAAATCCGACAGGTGAAAGCTTTTATACAGTAATATTTCCACAACCCTCTTTTGTAGGAAATTGTGATTCAAGTGAATTTAAGAACCAAGGGTCTGAGATTGTATATGATTCTGAAAATGTAAATGGGAGCCAACATTTTCTTGTTAATGATTCTCCTAATACTGAGTTATTTGAGCCAAATCGTGACTGGTGCAAAGCATTGACTAATATGATAGACGAGAGTGTTGATTCTGCTTTTACAAATAATGATGCCATTCTTGATATTTCAACACAGGCATCAGATGTTGATATCTGTCATAGAAAAATGTCACAACCACTCATTTGTCTAGGAATTAGTCCAGCAAGTGCATTGCCAATTGAAGGAACTGATCTGATCTGTTATGAAAAAATAACTGAAGACCCGCATCCTGTTGTTAATGTTTCCCCCGAGGCACAGTTATATGATTCAAATGATGATTGTTGCAAAATGTCAGGGCATTTGAATAATGAGAATGTTGATCCTGATTCCATAAATGAAGGTAATGCCCTTGATTCCAAGACCTAATTGTTTTCAGGTTTTGTGAACAGCATAATGCATATAGACTAGATAGCGAAGTACTTTTCGATAGTTTTATTATTTTTAATGAAGCAAGTTACCTTCAATTATGAGTGTTGTGATCTTATATTTGTCTCTCTGTTATTTACAGACAGGTTACATATTAGTAATTCTGCAAGTATTGCTAGCCACAGGAAAACTGGATCAAAGAATTTACCAACTATCAGTGACGACCTGTTGACTTCACCAGCTTGGCAAAACAATATACAAAATCAACTACTTGCAGGAAATGTGGTACCTAATCTCTGCATGCAGGAAAGTGGTGGGCACTCAAAGAAGCAGCAGACCAATTCACTCACTCCTGAGCTTTCTTCCATGGCAGCTTCACCAACTTTGGGAGATAATGATGCCCTTCAAGACCAAACATTCCATTTACAACATAGATCTGGTCTATTAGCAACTGAGCAAGAACATGGTCGTGAGATTGACCTAAACAAAGTTCCTACCCAACAACCAAAGAGAAAGCATCATCCGAAAACTCTTAAGGATGTTAATTTTGTCAAAATGCCCAGGTCGAAGATCCAAGTTAATAGTACTACTAACAAACTTCCAAAAGGGAAGAACTCAAAAGAGAAGCAGACCAATTTACTCACTCCTGATCTTTCTTCCACGTCATCTTCACCAACTTTAGTAGAAAATGATGCCTTTCGAGACCAAACACTCCATTTACAATCCGAATCTGGTATATTAGCAGTTGAACCAGAACATGGTCATGAGATCGACTTAAACAAAGTTCCTACTCAAAAACCAAAGAACAGAAGGCATCGTCCTAAAATTCTTAAAGACGTTAGTTCTGTCAAAAAGTCAAAGTCGAAGATCCACGTTAATAGTACTAATAGAAAACTTCCAAAGGGGATCAATTTCAGAGGTAATCAGTGCCAGGCAAAAACTCCAACATTTAATAAAGAAGCCTTAAACAATTCAAAAAAATTAGATTCATTTCCTTCTATGACAAATGTAGACTCTCCTACAAATGGAGAGGTGTCAGGTTCTTCAGAGGTATTGAGGTTTCAAAGTGATGGTTGTCAGAATAGAGTATCTGTACAAAACAAATGTAATAATAAAGAGTTGACTTCGTACGTTGCTACTGAACAAGCAAAACTAATGCTAGGGACATTTCGGAACCATGTGCGAAGTATAGATGAAGGGTTTTCTAAAAATCTTAGTTCAGCTATTTCACGGAAAAAAAGGAAAGCCAACTTAAAAGTCCTTGCACGAAAAAAGAAGAAATCAAAAATAAAAGATCTTGCACGAAAAAAGTTCACTATCTCAGAAAAAAACACAGAAAATGAGGAGAATGCAAGTGCTCTCACAATGCAAATATTGTCTACGAACCCCCTTGTTAAATTCAAAGGAAAAAGGTCTCCTCGGAAGAAATTAGTTGGTTCTCAAAATGCTGAAAGTAATTTATGTCCAATAAATCCAACTGTGCTATTAACAAATAGATCAGAAATGACATCAGACACTGTTCCTAACCATTGGCAGGGTATCGGAGTTGATTCGCAATCACAGAAAGTAACTAATTTGAACAACAATGAGCATGCACTTTGTGCCAATATTCTATGTTTATGTAAGAACAGTCATGAAAAGGGACACAAAATGGTTTCTGAACATATTAGTCATGATTGTCAGAACAGAGGCAAAATTCTAGATATGCTGGATGCAATTCAAGAGAGACTGAAAAACCTGACATTTGCTGAGGATCAGGTCTACACTACACAGATACACAACAGGAAAGAAATGATACCTCTTGAAAGAAAAGATGATTTGATTCCTAGTGCAGAAAGCCTGGCTTTAATCCCATATGAGGACTCTCTGGGAACATTGAAGATAAAAAAATTTCGACCAAAAGTTTTACTAAATTCAGAGACAAAGATAGGATTTAATCTTTTAACAGGAAAGGGAAGGGTTGAGAATGAAACATATGATGAGAAAGAAAACTTGAATCAAGAGAGAAATATATTTAAAAACAGGGCTGAAAGCTTCATAGCATGCATGCGTGTCTTGCAAGGTAATAAATTAGTTTCATTAAATTTCTTGAGAATCTTAACATGTTTGATGGATTTTTTTAGTGACATTTTTGTCAATAGATGAACTAAATTTTTCTAAATAGATGAACTATGTTTTCCTATGGTTTCAAGTATGTGGTTTTTATTTTGTAGTTGATAGTGAGTAATTTTTTAATGACATTCCAACAACTTGCACTTCGGAAAAATAATTTTCTTATTTAGAATAATTGGTGTTAATTTTGTAGCGAACAATTATTTAATGCGTTTTTGGCATTCAAATGAAAACTTTCTGTAATAAAACCCCCTCAATGTTTTCTTTTTTTTCATTTGAGATTTGGCTCAATGGAAGCAATAAGATGAAATGCAAATCGGACACTTAGCTTCCATAAATTTCTGAAATGGATTTTGGATCCGTTATTCATTTCTGTTACTAGTTTGTTTTGAAAGATTCACCCTTAGCATTGAAGCCTCATTTCATGAATGCCGGAATGGTTAAGTTATCAAAACTGAATTACATAAACAGAACCAACGTACTCTTTTGGAATTTTTTGTCAACTGAGAACATAACATAAACTTACAACCATTAACATGCTACTGTTAACAAGTCCGATTTAAAGATTCATATATCCTTCAATCTGCTGTTTACAATTTCTTGGTGAACGAGTCATCAAATGGGAAACATACACCCGGATGCATTGGCAATACCTTGCCTTTTTTCTATTAACAGATCTGAAACCCAATGTTTGGACTGCTGTAATTGTTATGAAAGGTCTGAAATAACTTGTAAAGTGCTGGTACAGGGATGACAGTGATTATTTGCAACTGAGCAAGCCTTAAAACTCCACTTCAACACACGGCCACTTGACGGAAAGAGTCTAACTACTTAGAAATCACCCCAACGACTTCCAAAAGCTCATAAATGTTTGTGATTTAATCTGCTATATAAATCTGGGTGTTAATATGACTGAAAACACCACTGTTGCAGAGCATAGCAGCAGGAGACACCTTCCAAATGCCCCTGCAGATTTTCTCAAGACACTTTAAGGCTCATAAAAAGTAACCCACGACTTAGCACAGTTGTTCCACATCCATACTAACAGGGAATAGCATTTTGATCAAAACTGATTTACCTTTTAAACATACCCGGCAAAGAAATGGACTGATTTCAGTTTCAGATCTGCTCAAACCCAAATCTAAGTAATGTTTGGCTAATAATGAACTGCTGTAGCTTCAACCAGCACGGCAACACTTATCAACTATCACCCACAAATTGAACATTTTCCATCTTCATTTTTTAATGCCAAAAGGAGGTTCTACAACTAGGGCATCATCTAAAACCCTCAGTTGCATGGGCACAATAACAGCACCTGAAAACACCACCATTAAACACCCAAATTCTTTGCTAATCGCCAAAAAGAAAACCCACAAATCAGCAATCAAAATGCCTTGTATATTTTCATATTTTCTTCAAATCTTGATTTTGGAAAATCTATGAAAACCAAAGTGTTTCCTGTGTGAAAACACTGAACCAGCTAGGGAGGATCTTTCACCACCGAACTACTGTTTTTGATGAGTGTTTCCATCATCAATCAATCTTAGAAGAACTTTTAGGTTCATTCCAGCAGCATCTTCTTAAGTGTGCAAACTCTGGATGTGGAAATGAGAGTTCAAAGCTCAATTTAATAATGCGGATGGAAGAATTAGGGGAAAATTCTCCAAATATTAATTTTATTTCCCTCACATTTCACATTTCTAAACAATATTATAATTCCTTCTTCTTGGCGTCCCCTTTTGAGTTCATAAAATAAACCTTTTTCGAACTTAAGTTGGCTCTCCCTTTTCTCAGTGTAGTATTTGGGGACATAACATGAAACACTTTTTAAGTCACCTAAGTTATAAGATAAAGTCACTTTATAAAAAGCATTTAAGTGGAATAAATAAAATATCATCTCCCAACCTTAGAACTCATCAAGGCACTGAATTCAAAAAACTTCACTCTGAACGAAGAGGAAGCAAAAGGTTGAGACAAAATGCCCAAAATGGCACTTACAAAAGCTAGACAAATGCTAAAAATAGAAACTCTGTCTTGAACACACTAAAATGAAAAATCACCTGCTAGAGCTCTCCTCAAGACACCAAGTCCCCTAACCAACTCCACTTAGCCTATGGGAACCCAGGAATAGGCTAATGGAAAACCCAAATCGACTTGGTGCAAGAAGGGGACATTACACTTTCACCCTAGAAACAGATTTAAATATGCTAGAATCAGCAAAGAAAACATCCAATTTGTGTTTAATATATGACACTTTAAGTTCACTATTAGAATTTGCAATTGTAAGCTGCGTTAATTTATAAAACAATTTGAAACATGATATTAAACAAGTAATTTAGTCACTAATGCATTCAACCATAGTGCGAAATCTAGAAAAAACATTATTCAAGATTCATTGATGTGTAAAATAATATGTTTTGTAATACCTACAAGCTATACATAGTTTACAGGTAGAATTTTCTAGCATGTGATGTTTGCGAACATGTGGATTTATGTTTCTGCAAATAGATTTAGATATTGGTAAAATAGATTCCTAAATTCATTTATTTTCAAAATGAGTGAACTCCTACCCTCATATGAACCTGAATGTTAGCTGTATCAAAATTGATTTTTTTTACGTGAGAAATTATTTTGGAGTATTGTATATATTTCTCTTGGTCTAGATAAAATTGATTGGAAGCTAGAATGTATTTTGCATGTAGGAAATCGCCAATTCTCACCTTGGAAAGGATCAGTTGTTGATTCCGTTGTTGGAGCATTCTTAACTCAGAATGTTTCTGATCATCTTTCAAGGTATTTTAAGACTCACATTTAATATTTGAGAAACCAAATAATTAGATGTTTATTTTTTCTATTGTTTGAAAATAGATGCTCATTTAAGCAACTTCTTAGTGCAAAGTATATCAATCTTAGATGAATTATTTTTCTCTTAGAGTAACGCTTGATTTTATGATATTCTAACAAGTTTATAATGTATTGTATAGCTCGGCATTCATATCCCTTGCTTCACGATTTCCTTATGTTGAAAATACTAAATTTCATGGGGAAACAACTTCAAGTGATTTGGGCCTTAGTATTGAGCTCCCTCAAAATCCAAGATCAAGTCTCCTTGACAAGGATTGTGAATCAACTATCTTACAAATGCATATAACAGTACCAGATGTATCTGTAGCATCAATTGAAAATTTGCAAGCAGAAAATGAGACAAGAAATGTTAAATTTCATAGGGAGATGACTTTGGAGGAGGTAGGTTTCAATATCGAGCTCCCTCAGACTCCAACATGTAGGCTCCCTGACAAGGTGTGTGCAGCAAATTTGTTACAAAGGCATGACACAACACCAGAATTATGTAAAATATATGTCCGAGATGATACAATAGAAAATGGAATGGGTAGTACTACATTTCAAGAGGAGATATCTCAAGAGGATCTTGGACTTGGTGGAAAACCCCAAGTGCTACCTGATATATTGGAAAGTGATGAAACTATAAAATTAGATGACAGTTGGAGAAGTGTAGCAGTTGAAATGACTAATGAAATATTGATGTGTACACACTCTGAGCACAATCATGATCATTCCCACGCAAGAGAAAAGCCTTCTTATGTAAACAAAATCAGCTACCATTCTCTTGGTCAAGCCTTTCCATACGTTTTCCATCAAAGATCTTGTCGAGAAAGAAAACAAGCCTATGGTGTTTCTGACTGTCAGTGTAGTTCAATTGCAAGTGATGCTCATATACATGATTTTTTTGATTCAGAAGTTCCAAAACATCCTCGAAGTAATAGGAGGCCTGGTTCTACCAAAGATCCTATCAGTAGAGCTAATCATATAAAAAATCTTAACAGCAGAACTTTTCATATCAGAGATTCTATTAGTAAAACTAGTGGCATTTCTAGAGCAGCTATGGAAATGACCCAGGGAAATGGAAAGAAGAAACTTGATTGGGAATCTATAAAAAAGAATGCCAAGGAGTTTAATGACTGTGCAGTTAAAAAAGAAAGGTGTCCAAATAGCAATGATTCTGTAAATTGGGATGCAGTTAGATGTGCTGATCTTGAAGATATTGCAGATGCCATTAAGGACCGTGGAATGAACAATGTTCTTGCAGGAAGAATTAAAGTGAGTTAATTTACAACCTTTTTGAATGTTACACAATGTTCTCTAGCATGATGCCCATCTTTATGATATTTTAACAGAAATACTAATCTGACTTAAAATGCATGATATTTTTTTTTTAAATATACTAGTTTATATAAAAAATGAATTAATAAATATACAAACTTTATATTGATAAAGGATGATAAATTTCTTGTCAACACCTAAGTCAATCTATCACTAGGTAGCATTTATGTGAAAATGAATAGTAGCTAAAATTTATCAACATTGCCTTCTTTTATCTACTATTCTCTTGTCAAGCATGACATGTCTAGGCCTTTGTTTGAGTAAAAAATGATTGCAAGTGATTTATCAATTATATTAAAGATTCATATTAATATCATATTATTGATGAGAAGGTTTCTTTGCGGAATACCATAGGTTCTAACATCTCCCCCTTCATTGACAATGAATTGTACTAACGAGTTCATATATGTTTAAAGTGTGGATTTCCATCTTTGCACATGTGAATTATTTTTATGTCAAATCCTTTTTGTTTCTATAAAGTAAAAGCCATGTAACTATAGAAATCTTAGATCCAAAAGTAACAAATACTTTGTTGTTGATTTTAAAATGTTATTGATTTCAAGGGAATTAATGAAAATACCATCATACTTATGGTTATATGCTCATGCAAACTTTACAAAAGTATCTTCTATCCTTCAAAGGGTTGTCATTTTGTTTCCGATTCTGTGTTTTGCTAATATTTCATATTTTGTAAACACTTGGCCTCCACTTTCAATCACATGACTGTATATGTATAGGTGATGTCAACTTAGTCAGAAATCATGTCAGAAAAACTTGGATACATAATGAGACAATACTCAAGTGTTGCTCAAAGAGAAAACCACAAAAGAAATATATAAAATTTTAAACTTAAAGCAATTTTAGGAACTGAAAACACTAGCTAATGTGGATAATAAATACAAAGAAAATAAAGAAAAAAGCATTCTAAAAATTATATAGGTAAAATAATTTTTTGATACTTCAAGATCAAGTATCAACACAATGTTTCTAAAAGGAAAGATTTGGTCATAGTTATTATGGGGCTTGCCTTTATAACCAAAAGTATACCGCATAAAGAGAATGGCATTGCTAAGAAACTACACCTATATGAATTCACACAATAGTAAATGTCAATAATGATGCTATCTTGTGGAGATTAAATAATGAATATATGAACCAAGATGATGTTTTTTTGTCGCATAACTTTCAGATCAATATCAATTGCTTTGTACAATATCAAAATCAAAGAATACATAGTTCAAGATTGTTCATTAAAGAGACCAAATTGACTATTTAGTGCTAGAATATTTAGCCCACAAGTCTAACATGGACATGTATCTTGGAAGTAGACCATTCCTTGTACTGATGATTTGTTTGTTGAACAATTCAAGTTTAACATGGACATGAAACAATATAGTTATAGAATATCTTGGAAGAAGGTTTATTCTTATAGTAATATATGTTCGTTGCACAAGGCCAAAGTGAAAATCCATACCATCAAGAGTTGGGAAATCCCCTCGTCATCTCTTCACCGAAGTATATATACTAGGACTATCTCCAAATTATTACAATCAATTTTAATAGTCTATTCTACCAAGCTGTAGGAAGTAGTAGACTTCTTTCAAATACCATAAAAGGGAGACTAAGTTACTACAGATGCAAGTGCCTATTAGTCTTTATTACAATTGTATGCAGTTACTCAAGAAGGAGAAAAGCAAGTCAAAAATAGAGAATGCTATACCAACTCACACCACCACTCCACTTCTAGGGATGATAGAGAGGCAATCCACTAAAGATTTCGATGAAGATCAGAAATGGATTCCCATCCTTCTCTAGGTCAAAAGAAAAAGAAACTTTTGAGAACTAGGAACAAGTTGATATCTCCACCACCCCTAGTGGCAATTGAGTCCCAAAATCTGCTTTGCAACCTTTTCCTAGACTTAACTCATGCTCATTAATTTATCTACTTACCCACCTCTACCAAAAACACACAAGATCCCTTGGAGTATCAAAATAAGCACACCTTTTTCCACAAGACACATAGCCTCTTTACATGGCTAGAATTACCACAATTTTGAAGTCACTTGGATTATAGCCCCAAAGATACACAAAATGCTATGTTCCCTTGTGTTTCTGTGGCAGGGATAACAAGGGATAGCAATCTAGGGGGCCATTTTTTGAGGACAGTAGAGGATGTGTGCGCATGCGTGCAAATGTATACATACATGCTCATACTTAATATGTATTAAATCTGATAGTCAACATTCAATTTTCATTGAGTCAAGTAAAGAAGCAATAAGAAATAGAAATTTCTTTGTTTTCATTGTGACAAGAGACCTTAAGGTTACAAAATCATAAAAGACAGAATGCCCAATGATAGGCATAGTAGTAAGATCATAGATACTAACTAAGTACAGCTATCCCTCATCTGGGTATTGATATCATGATATTCTCGACGCTATTCCAATGATGAGGTCTTATACTTTAGTCCTCAAACTTCTTGGATCCAATAGGTGTGAAGACTTGGAGAGGCATCCCCAAAAAACTTGAGGTGTTGATCGTGGAAGATCTATATTTCTATTGCCTGCAACAAAATCAGAATGGAGACAAAAATCCAGAATATATTTTTACAGAAAATATTCTCTTTCATTATCTCAATGTTTAGGCTACAACTCAAGGACCTCATCGGTTGTAGGCTTGTAGCAATAATCACAAACTATGTGCTACCATGGCATTGCCAGTTCTGATTGAATAGGTGAGCACATGCACTTTCATAGGTTTGGATTCTTTTATCTCTGTTTCTGCCATCATTGCTTCTATCACACTTTAAGTTGGGCATAACAGTTTTCTAGTAGCCTTGCTCATTGCTTCACCCCAACATTCACTTTACACCACCCTTGCCTTTATTGTGCTAGAATTTTTTGTAATATCACTTTCTACATCTTTTGCCCCTATCAGTTTCTACATTAGTTTTCCATGCAATTAAACAGAAACCAATGCAATACACAATGACAATTGTCAAATAAACCCTATCTTTTCTACTTTTTAACACCCAATAGTCAAATTCTTATCACAACACATTCTTGTCACAAGTCGATAACCTATTCTCTAATTTGAAACAAATTTTCCCTTTTATTTTCCTAGCCATGCTCACTTGCACTAACTTCTTTGCAAAGATAGACTATGTATAGAAATTTGTTAAAATGGAGCACAAGAATGGAGTGGCATCTTACAAATTGTGGTAATCTATTTGAGTCAATATTTTGTTAGAAGTATTGTGCAACCCTATGAAACTTTTAGCATCAAAGTTCTTACATGTTCTGTTTTGTCCGATCATTAATTACAATATAAAGCTTACTGTCATGATTGTGCCCTTTTGGTTTGTCATGTGTCAAGCAAGATTTGTCTTTCATGAGTGTTGAACTTTTAGGTTTCTAATGATCTTGTGTGAAGAAGTCAACTAGGAGAGATATGTTCAGGTCTTAAATGCTTGCCTAACTGTAGGTCAGTCCATGTGAAGCTGTGATGTGATAGATGTTTCATCCAAGTCAAAAATCTGTCCAAGTGCATGTAAAATGATGAAGTATTGTTCCTCTACGGTAAGCATGAGAGGAGCATACTTTCTGGGAACTGAAGCCGAGTTTAAGTGGCAGAGCCAACCAATATGTGTGCCTGAGTAGTGGAAAGGGTGTATCAAGTGACTATCATGAACAAACTGTCATCCTTGGAGGCCAGGATAAAGTCTTGTAAGTGGCAGATATGCTGGAAATGAGTGCCCATGTGTATCTAGATAAGTTTAAGTGACACAAGAGCCATAAAAGTGCACCTAGAAGGTGGTTTTTGAAACTTCAAGTGATGCCTATGACAAGAATAGACACCTGGTTGCTTCGATTGAGGTGTTTTGAGTGACAGCAATGGCAGATATGCATACTTCAGTAGTCAGAACAGGGTTTGAAGTGACAACAATGACAGATATGCATGCTTTAGTAGTTAGAATAGGGTTTTCAGTGGCAAGAATATGCTATGAGTGCACTTAGGAGACAGGTAACAAGTGGAAAGAGTCCAGAAAATAAGTGCCTAGGCAAGATTATGGAGAGTTTACATGACATGGTCACATATAGGGCACGTTTAATCTGTAATAACATGTCTATGTAGTGGTAGAGACCAAATGGGCATTTCTAGCATTTAAGGGAGTCATTAAATTGCAGATTAGAATGTAAGGCATACCTGAGAGGTATTATGATGACATTTAAGAGACATAGATGCAAAAAATGTATGCTTAAATATTTCAAGTGACATAAGAGCAGTTAAAAGGTTACTTGGAGCAGTAATAAGTAACTTTAAATCGCATTTTTGCAGAAGATGTGCACCCGGATTTGTATCACATCAGAGCAGGGTTTTTGTGATGAGCATGCCTTGAAGAGGTGCTTGGACTGATAAAGATGAGGTTTTAACTTTTGAAATAACAGGGTTGACATGAGTAAGTCCTTGAACGTCTCAGAAAACTTCAAAATGGCAAATATGACAAGTATATGCACCTAATATGCAGTTTTCAGTGGCAATAACTTAGGAAGGGCAGGTTCCGTAAGGTTTCCATTTTTTTCAGTTAGTGAAGACGGTGCTTTACTTTTCTATCACCTATGGAAGTAGTCTTGCAAAGTCACCTAGGGTTTCATATATTGGTAGATCAAACAGTTAGAACAGCACCTATGAAGGACATTTCTAGTATGGATTTTGGTGCTTTTTGTGAATTTTTCAGGTCAGCATTTTGCTTCTTTAAATTTTATTTTCAGTTATCTTCATTTTCTTAGTGTTATAGTGATCACTTGAGGGTTTCACTTGTTTGTAAACTTGCTAGTGCAGGTCATATGTTTCCAGCAGATGCTCAAGCATCACCAACAGATTTCAACCATATACATGCATCACACATTTGTAACAAGTTCCCGAATAGTGTTCAATAGGTTTGTGATCATATTTTTTAGGGTTTCCAGAATATGATCAGGACGATGATTTGTCTCATGAAGGTTTTAAACTGTTGATTATTTCTAGGTTCCAGACTACATTGTGCATTCCTTGGAAGACATCAGATTTGAATCCCCAGTTCAAATTGATGGAGTTGACAACAGATTGGGGTTTAGGATTTTAATATTTTTTAGAATTTTTGACATGCTTTAGAGCAATAAGTTGCATCAAAATCTCAGAAGGTGTTTGTGTTTCAGCTTGCTAATTTTGTCCACAACAATTTATAGCAGAGGTTGTTTTGGAGGTCCAATATTTGGATAGTTTGTTAAGGATTATTTTTAAGTCACTTCTTATTTATTATTGGTTTAGATTATTTTTTTCTATAAAGTTATTTATTTCTTTCTTTAGGAAGTTTTAAGTGCTTTTGATTTAAAACATTGACTCTTGGGATAAACTATGAGTGTACTAAGTCTCCCAATTCAGCATTTTGTAACTAATAAATAAGTGCTTTGAGAACAAGAAATTCTTAATGACAGTCGATGCTTGCTTATGCTGTTGAAATATCATTCTAAATGTCATCTTTGTGTCTGCTTTATTCTGTTAGTAAATTTGTGAAATCAACCGAATGTAGATTATAGTGTGAAGCTTTGTATCTTTGATATTTGTCTACCCAAGTTGTAGCATTTCATACAACATAGCTTTATAATTCTTGAGATCACGTGTTAATGACCCAAGTTGTTATTCTATTGAAATCTTCTTTGCATATGATTATTGGTCTTTTCTTTAGCAAGTTGGAAGGTATTGTTTGTGCATTAGATTAGTCATTTCATTTAAAATCTATAAAATCTTGCTTGTGAGGTAGGAGCCATTAGTGGTCCTGTGCTCATGTTGGAGGCAAAAAACCCCACCAAAAGCATATGGAAAAGGATATGGTTGTTTCATTTATGGAAAAAACCCCACCAAAAGCATTTTATAGTGTGAATAATTATGTAATTTGCCTAGGGTAGTTTATATCTTAGAAGAAATTTTTTGACTCATACTATTTTGGTTTTAGTTGTCTTGAAAGAAACAAATTAAAATTCTAAGAAAAACAAATTCTCAAGAAATTTTAGTACGCTAAGAACTCTAATTTCAATTGAATGATGACTAATGCTTGCTAATTCAATGGTTGTCACAGTCTTGCTATCTCCTAAGAGCACAGTTAATCCACATGTCCATATGTAGTTGATCCAGGTTATGAATTTATGTAATGTTCCATGGAGGCCATGTTTCTAGAGGCTTCATCTTAATTGTATGATATTCCTTTAAATCTTAAAAATTCTACACCAAGTTTTGTAAACCTTTAGACCCAACAATAGACAATCAAATAAATGTCATGTAAATTATGTAATTTTTTGTTAAATCTTGAGAATATATAACTAAATTTAGCATTAAGGGCATGCTGGCATATATTCATACCACTAATACTTTATTTAGATTTTGCATGCTTTTTCCAATTTAAACCATCTCTCGCTTCATAAAATAGTTTCTCTCCATTGCTAGAGATTTTGATTTTTGAGTATAGATATATTGCTTAGTTTTACAATATTGTTCTACCTAGGTTGAGTCACTCATGCATTCATGTTTAATGTTGACACTATTTTAGTTAATTCTTTTGCTAATAGAGTGGCCCATTTCCCGTGTATGGAACCTTACAATAAAATTCAATCTTATAAACCTCACAATTCTGAGTTAGTTCATTAAGGTAGATGTTCTCATTATCAAAAAAATGACAGTAAATTGGTGTTGTTTAGTTTTTTAATACAAGAGGAAAACTAATTGTAATTCTTTCTTCTGAATATACGATCAATTGCAGAGTTTTCTTGAGATGCTTCATACAGAGCACGGAAGCATTGACCTTGAGTGGTTGAAAGATCTCTCACCTAATGATGCTAAGTAAGATATTTTACATATGCTTTTAAGATATGTTGCTTCTCAAGTAATTCAATATTTTGAAGCTTACATATGAAAGAAGCTTTGAACTTCATTTGAATATGTGCTTAAAATAGGAATTTTATTGACTATGTTTATGGTTTGGATTGTAATATTATGCTTTTCAACTTGTCAATGGAAGAAACTTTCTTCTAAATGTTCGAGGAATGGGGATCAAGAGTGTTGAATGCATTCGTCTCTTGACACTTCAGCAACTGGCCTTCCCTGTGAGTAAATTTATCTTTGCCAACCTACTATGATTTTATGATGTGCCTGACATCTGAACTTTTTAAGCTATTTTTGATAATCTATCGGAATGTTTGGTTATCCTTAAATATATTTCTTCAACACAATGGCTATATTTTTTTTCCATATGTAACATATTCTTTTTTTAATGATAGAAAATTTCTACAATCTGTCATGCTGATCACTGTTGTTTTTGGGTTAGATTGTGTGAGAGTCTTTGCATCAATATTTCAGATCACACTCTATGATCCATCATCAAGATACTAGAGAGGTAAAGGAGACAAAAATGTTTAGTTGCAAATCAACCATAGACTAAAACAAGAGGGTTGGGGGGGGGCGGGCAGGAGAGGTTGCAGAGTTTTCAAGACACAGGGATGTTACAAGAGAGAATTTATTTCTGGAAAACCAAAATTAAAATAAGCCATAAATATGAAAAGTAATGAAAAACAAATGGCAAACAAGTCTAAAGAAACCTATGGAAATCTATATGAATGTGTAGAAGTATTAATATAAATAGAAAAATCTAAAAGAGAACAAATTATGGTTTTAAGAGAATATATCAATATTTTGAAAAAGTTAGCATGAAAATTTGTATGACAAATACTAAAAAAATATAATAAGCCTAATGATTATGTAATTTTTTGATATAAGAAGTCATATATGTATAAATCACATATACATAAGTTCCTATTTTGTGCTTTTGATTTCAATATTTCATTATCTCAGTCTTTCAATTTACTTATTAATATTATATTCATGTGTTTAAGTTTTCCTTTACTATCATTCGAAATATATTCTCTAGTTGATTATAGGTCAATTTTTTTGTAATTATGAAATTGGTACTATACCATCTTTCTTGGGTCCACTCTTTTAAATTAAAAATTTTCCAGTTGAACAAGTTGCTTTTAGTATAAATATTCTCCACCAAACATCACCAACCTCATTCCCATAGAAGCTAATAAATAGGTAAGTGGCCAATACCATGGATGAATATAGTTTCAATAAAGATAATTCCTTGCCGAGAAAAAATATAGGGGTTTTCCTTATTTCAATTTTGTTCATAGTTACTAGGAGATGGGGTACTTGGAGACACCAGAGATTGGTACCAATATTGGTATGGCTAATTTTCAAAAGTAGGAGACAAGGTTGCTAGGAAATGCCATTTTTTAATAATTTCTAGAAAATATCATGACATAGAACTTTGAAAACAAGAAAAGAAAATCACTCACACAAGAACAGTAAATAGTAAAGGCAATTTCTCTTTAGAACATTACAATGATTGGAAATCAGTCATACAACTGTTTATTTCCCTCTCAAAACATCTGATTTTGTATCATCCAAAATATCAGCATGAAACATTATGCAGTCTTATTTTATTTATCTGCCTTCCTTTTTCTCTTTTCAAGACATTTTGCCCTAAGTTTTCTGGTAGGAGACGTCAATTTTTGGTTGGGAAACATTGGAGACAACAGCCATGAGAACCTTGTGCGTCGAAAAATTTCCAGGGATGTCTCTAGTACCGGAGACACATCTCTGTCTCCGAGACACATCTCAGGAGGTGGGAGACGAGTCTCCAAGTAACCATGATTTTGTTGTTTTTTAAGTTTTGAAGCTCCCTTATTATTATTTTTTATAAAACTAAGTTACCATGCATGCCCTTAGGGTGTCCTACATTCATACTGGGTACGGATTCACTTGAGGGCACGCCCGCGTATGCCTTGGGTACATACCCAAGAATTTTGGTATGCCCAGGTAGGTATCGTAGTGCACCCGAGCATACCCAAAGGCATTAAGCACCTAAAAGTAAGAAAAAAGATAGTTTTTGATTTCTTTTTTGCCGAAAAACCCTAAATTGTGCCTAAAAGCATCATTTTGCCCAATACAAAGATCATTTTTCTCTCTTCACTCTCTTTTCTTATTTTCTCTAAAATATTTATCTTTCAAGGCATAGCCCCCAAAACCGCACTTTTGGCCTACTAGAAATAAAATGTTTCCCCAAACCCCTTCTATCATTGGATTTTTCTAACATCTAACACCTTGTGCAGTTTATCATTGCTTCTCAAATCCATTAGGGTCTCCACTTGTTTACTCCTATAGGGAGCTTTCTAATTACTATGCAGAGTAAACATACATATCATTTGCAAATCAAAACATAGTCTTAGAAAATATGTCATTTATTCCATATGCAATGTACACAAGATTAAGAATTGGTTCCCAATATAAAATGGGTACCATAAATACTACTTGGCGGTTGGATAAGACTACCAACCACTAACAATTGCCAACAACTACCTGTCAGGAATAAATGTCATTACATCGCCAACTAAACTTAATTAACAATGCCTTTTTATTTATGAACATGACAAAACTACCAACTACATCACTCCCAAACCCCCACTAGCTAGTGGGATCTTGTCATATAAGAAATTCGATTACAATGAGGAGGTCGAGTCGAGACTAGAATAAAAAACTTAGACAATTTTAAACATTTAGCTATTAATTGGCATCTATATTTATCTTTATCACTACCATTTTGGCATTTGGCATTGGTCAGTGATGAAGTTTCATACTATCAAATGTATTTAGTTTTACAATTTGGTATATTTCTTTAAAGTAGATCCTTTCTTCTAACATTCATAATCAATGTGAATCTCCTTCCACCATAATGAGGGAAGCATGGAAGTGGGCTCAATTATATATTTGATCATTATTTCACAAGATATCTTGCCTTAGTCATAGCCAAGCTACCTTTTAAAGCACTGTCAAAGTTGACTTTGTAAACATGGGGCACAACACTAACAACTTATCTAGTCTTCTTATTTCATTTTTCAACACTTCCTTTGTTAATGAGGGAATTTATTTTTGGTCCTTTGGAGAGAACTGTCATGTTTTGGTACCTTAATATAAATCCCTTTGAATGTTGAGAATCACTCTTAATATAGGCCATTTGATAATCCTTGTTGCATTGCCCACTCCCACTCAATCCAACTAGAGAGCTCCCCATTCTTGAATAATTTGTCAATCCTTTGAAGCTAGAGTTTCCAGATCACGACTATTGAGGTTTTCTTTTGCTAGGCATGGCTGGGATTGAAATGAAGCTTTACTTTTTTTAATGTGGTCCAAGAGCCATGACCATACTTTGGAGGCATACACTTGCTGAATCCTTAAGCTTCTTATAGAGAAACATATAGATGAGCCACTGAACCATGTCTTCTTTCACCTTCATTGCATAGAGATCTTCCTTTGAGCAGCCAACCATTTATATGTGTACCTTGGACAAATCAATCTTTGTCCAAATATGTTAACCTGGCCACTCATTGTAGTGAAACTCCATTGGCAAACCAATATATGTTGACCTTGCCACTCATGGCAGACATAACTATTAGAATAATATCTCCATAATATCTTGTTTATTATTACTTTAACGGTCAATATTGTAAATCTTGTAAATATTAGAATGTTTCTAATATTGTTATTATTCCTTCATTATTAGAATGTTTCTAATAACAACAATTGTTTCGTAACAGAAACATCATCTCTGTAAACTATAAATGAGTGTCTTGCTTATTCATTAATTTATTCAAGTGTCTACCAATAACCTGTGTAATATGGTATCAGAGCGGAATTTTTAATTTTTTTTCATTTCTAAAATCTTTTCATTAGAAAATCTTTTAGTAAATTTTTCAAAAGAAGTTTTTTGAGGAATTTTGTGGGTTTTCTCTAGGGAACTATTTTTCTCTACCCACGTTCATTTTTTCCAGTGAAAAACAAGTGCGGGGTACGTCGGGACGAGTTTCGGGTGTGGGAAAAAAAAGGGCCTCAATTTCGGGACGGCGGGGGGACGACCGGGGGGTACCGAGGGGGGGGGGGGACTGCATACTATACATATATAACTTGAAATGTTAATTATGAAAAGATTTTTCAATTTAACATACCAAATTGAACTACTAAGTTACATACCAAATTGAAATACACGAACTAGAACTATTGAACATTTAACATAGTAACATAATCATTTAAACATAGTAATATAAACTTTAAAGTTTAAAGTTATATTTATAAACATACAACTATCATGTTCTACTATCAAATGACAAAGATTCAAAATTGAAAATTCATTGTTCAAATATAAAATTAGAAATATCAATATGTCATATACCATAAAGATCATGATTACAATGAGCAGAGTAGCATGATATGATATAATGAATCATGATCAATCATCAATATCAAAATGAGTACAAAATCAAAATGTCAATCTGAAATCATGTCAAAATGTAAGAATGAGAGGCCTCTAATCATCCCCCAAGCCAGAGTCCTCATCACTAGAACTACTGGACTCGGAGTCCTCATGGTCAAGGTCTGCCAAAGGAACACCAACTAGCCCTACGTGGGCTTCTGCTGCAATCTTGTCCTCATCGATCTATGCTGGATCCTCTGGCTCTACATCCCATCGTGTTGCTGAGCTCTCTTTGTACCCACATGTCTTGCGATCTACGATACCCAAGAACCGCACCCCCGCACCCAATCACCACACCCCTACACCCAAGCACTGCACCCTTGCACCCAAGCACCGCACCCCCACACCCGAGCACCTGACGGGTGCGGCGGCTCCCGACCGCTGGCAGGGGTGCTCAGGGGCATGGAGTACCCGTCCCAGGGACGTCCCCGCACCTGGTACTTCGGGGTTTTGAGGGGGCTGCGCGTCCCCGTGTTACATTGATTTTTTCTCATCTGCAACCTGCATAGGGATTTTGAGGCCCTTTCTGTGGATTCTTTCTGCTTCATTGACCATTTTCACGATCGATCTACAAATTGACAGGGAGTTCATCTAAGTTCAATGGACATAAAAACACATTTTCTCATTTTTTTTGTTGCTTGTGTCATTGTTTTCTTCTCAGTGACGCGAGATCCTATGAAGTGCTGCTTTTGGCAACTATGTGCATTCACAGTTCTTTGTCTTGTATTCGCAGTTATTTCTATGCTTCTAAGGTTTGTTGATTTGCATGACCTCTCCTTAGGTCGTTTTGTATAGCAGCCACCATGATGTCTTTTTTTGGCAATGAAAGGTTTTGTTTTTTGTAGCAGACGACTATACCTCTGGTCGAAACCTAACAAAAATGGGTTTCCTTCATCTGTTACTAGCTTGTTTTTGTTTCTGTGGCCGTTATGTACAAACACGACCATTTTCTTGGTTTTTTTTCTCTTGCAGATGTGATGTTTTCTTGTTGTTGAAGCTATTCATGACTCCAACTATGATTTTTTCACAGATCCATGGTGGCATTTCTTTGTTTGTAGATTTTCATCTTTAGTCGCTTAGGGTTTTTTCCAAAACTCTATTTTTTGGTCAGATCCAAATTTCAGTTGCAAATTCTTGGTGGGTTTTTCGAGAGCTTTTCTGGACTTCTCTTGAAATTTTTTGGATCTTCTGAAACTTCTTCTTTGGGATCCGTGCCTAGTTATTTGGTGTTATGCCTCAAAATTAGTGCCTATTTTTTGCCTCACTCTTGTTCAAAACACTTTTTTTTCTAGGTTGATCTTGTTTTATGTTGATCTTCATGCCGCCATTCGGTCAGCCACCTTTGACCTTAGTATTCCGTAATGGCATCTATGATGAATATTCTACTTGAGGGGAGTCATAAATTCAATGGTAGAAACTACAATACTTGGAAGCAGTGTATGATGATGATCTTTAAATATAAATGTCTTGACAAAATTGTTTTGGGCAAGACTAATCGTTCTGAAGATGAAGGCAAGGAGCAGGAAAAATTTGATGAGCACAATCAGGAAGCTGTTATGCTCATCAAACTTTCGATCGCTGACGATCAACTACCACAGGTTCCTTCTAGCAAATCAGCTACTAAAATTTGGATGCATCTAAAAGGTTTGCATGAAACCACTAATAAGAGCCATGCGTTCTCCTTAAAGAACATGCTCTTCACAATCATAATGGTTGAGTGGGTGTTCTTGCAAGATCATCTCAATAAAATCAAGGATATTCGAGATTAGTTGGAACCAATCAGACACAAAATGGAAGAAGACATGGTAGTGATCACCTTGAAAAGTTTTTCGTCTTCCTATGAGCACTTTGTTGTAACTCTCAACATTGCTTCCACTCATGCTGATGTGACGTTTTCTGATCTCTGCATAATGCTTTTATAGAAAGATCACTAGAAACAACAATTCGACACTGGTACCAAGTCATCTTCCAATGAACAAGCTTTCTCAACCAACTCTTAGTTTTCTTAGTCTTCTCCGCAAAATCCCTTTGTTCAGTCATCAAAAGGCCCAAAGAAGAAAAACACTCAGTGCAACTATTGCCATAAGTTTGGTCATATGAAGTTGGAGTGTCGTAAACACTTAGTTGCACAAGCTGAGCAATCTAGTTCACATCCTAAAGCACATGTAGTAGAGCACACCAAGCAGAATGAGACTGCCAAACCTACAGATGATGTAAAATCTTTTGCCTGGTACATTGATTTAGGTGCCTCCTGCCACATCACTCATCACCAAGATTGGTTCACAAATTTTTAGCCATTGTCAGATTTAGTTATTTTTGGAGGGGAAGAGCACACCATTGTCGGAAAGGGCAATATTCAAGTTTAGTTTGGAGGGAGGAAACTGTTTTTCCTCAATGTGTACTATGTTCCAGGAATGGAACTCAATCTTCTCTCAGTTATTCAAATTCTGAGACATTCTCCTTAGCTAGACATGACCTTCAATTCACATCAGCTCCTTCTCTTGCAGGATCACCCAGACATGCAGCTACACCACTTGATTTTCCTCAGGATTCATCTGATCTTCTATTTGATGAACCTTCTCCTATTGCACCTCCTACTGATGTTGGCACTTCTACTCTCCGGCCTAAATGGTGGGCTAAAACGATTGGCGATCTTCATGATGATGAGCTCATCGAGGGTAAAACTGCTCGGAGGAAGAGCAAACCTTCTGATTCTATAAATTTTTCTCTCATGGCCAACATTCATAGTGTGTATGAGCCTCAAACATATACAAAGGCGAAAGGGATACTTGAGTGGGAAGAAGATCCGACCAAGCATCATAATCTATTGAAAAATAACACTTGGATTTTGTCATATCTTCCTTTAGGGAAGAAACCCATTGGATGCAAATGGGTCTACAAAGTCAAATACAACGCTGATGGTACTTTAGATAAGTACAAGGCTCATCTTGTTGCTAAAGGATTTTGTTAGCATGAAGGAATTAATTATGAGGAGACCTTTACTCCGACAGTAAAGATGAACACCATCAAATTAGTCCTAGTCATGGTAGTTCTGTGTGGCTAGAAGCCCCATCAAGTGGACGTCAAGAGTGCCTTCTTGAATGGTGAGTTACAAGAAGAAGTTTACATGACGCAACCTCTTGGATTCAAAGTTGTTGGTAAAGAACACCAGGTACTCAAACTGGTTAAAGCACTCTATGGTCTCAAACAGGCTCCTTGAGCATGGTACATGAAAATTGATAAGTACCTCACAGATCAGGGTTTCTAGAGGAGTCCTTCTGACTCAAATTTATATGTTAAAACTACTGGCAGTGACATCATCCTTCTGGTTATTTATGTTGATGATTTGATCATCACTAGCAGTTCGGCATCTTTGATTTAGGGAATCAAATGGAATTTATGCCAGTCTTTTGATATGACCAACCTTGGGCTTTTGCACTACTACCTAGGTGTCAAGGATTGGCAACAGTCTCATGGCATCTTCATCTCTTAGTTTAAGTATGCAAAGGCTTTGCTAGACAAATTCAAAATGCAAAAATATAAACCTACGTCTACACCTATGGAGTTTGGCCTCAAGTTGTCAGCCAAATCTAGTTCTTCAGTTGACAATGAATCCGCATTCAGGCAACTAGTGGGCTGTTTAATCTCTCACCACCACTAGACTTGATCTAAGTTTGTAATGTCCCCATTTTTCGACTTAAGGGATTAGCTTGGTTTGGCGACCCTCATAGGCTAATCAGGCGATTAGAGGGGGTCAGATGGTGGAGCCAGCATTGGGATTCCATTTTGGAGGTTCAGATTATCAGGTTTGCTCTTCATTCGGATCATTTTGGTCAACTTACTATTTTTAGTAAGTGGTATTTTGGGTATGGCCAGGATTACCAGGGTGTCTGCACGGAGTGTCAGATGTCTCAAGATCGAGTTTCAAAGAATCTCCAGTTTGAGAGACTTTGTTGATCTCAGTTAGATTTTCCCTGTGGCTTATATTTTAAATGTTGTTATTAAATTAAATTATTTTGATTTAATTTAATAACTTACGACTTTATAACTTTATGTTATAAAGTGGAGTTATATTAAAAGCCAATTAAGTGAAAAATAATGTAAAGTGCTTTTTCCAAAAGGACTCGAAAAAGAACTTTACTCATCCATTATTGAAATCATTTTTTATTGAAGTTCGTGAAGAAGACAAACCTGGCTAGGGTTTTGAGGACTGATTCCTCATCTCGTGATTTGAGCCATTGCCTGTTAATGGTGAATTTCACAGCTGATTATTACTGAGTTTGCAATTCGGTGCTGTTGTATATCGGATTGGTGAAGGTTTCAAATCTGAAGTTTGAGTTTGCTGATGAAATTGTGTTTGCTAATTCAACACAAGAAGTTCTGGATTAATAATTTTGGGGGCTTATGTATTTATTTTCTGATTATGGAAAGTATTGTGCAAGAGGAGGATTTTATTTTCATTGGTGATTGTGCTTTCATTGCCTGCCATTTCATATACAAGAGAACGGTCTTTTTTTAATTAACAGCGGATCCCTTTACATTTGTCAATGTCCAGCAGGAGACTGGCACATGAATGATATCAGACTTGTGGAGGCAGATTTCTGGGCCACGTTTTCATTCCAGCAGGGTCGTGAGACTCTATTATGAGACGACATTCATTGTGTGACTGTTCTGCACTGCCAAGTCTAGTCACGTGAGTTATAGGGGGAAGCCGTGACTCATTTCCTGGTCATGTGGAAGACACAACAGGGCCGTATTGCTTCATTCTGGGCCAGCATACAATTCTGGGCTGAACGTGTACTGTTCTGGGCAGTCACGCATGATGATCATAGGGTGGTCAATTAATTTCAAAAGATTGTGACAGCAGAAAGAGGTGCCGACTATATTTGCAGGGAAACGTGACAACACAAGGAGGATTTACGGGTGTTACAGGTGCCATTGGAATTTTTGCAGACTTGTTATTTATGAAATTTTATTAAAATAAGTTTTAATAGTAATTAATGTTTAAGAGTATGCTTAATTTGAATGGGATAATCGAAGATAGGTGATTATATTTTCAGAATTCATTGTTTGCAAGTTATTATTGAGATATAGTTGTAATCATTTCAAAATTATCAATAAACATTCAAGAAGAGCAAAATCGGTTCTTCACAAAGTTTTTCAATGAGTTACATATCAGGCTTCATGACAGCTCCTACTTCAGAGCATTGGGCTGTAGCGAAGTGAATCGTGCACTATGTCAAGAGCACTTCAAACTTTGCTATCCTCTATGGACAAACCAAAGATACTAGACTCATTGGGTACACAAATTCGAATTGGGGAGGCTTTTTTGATGATAGAAAGTCCACTTCCATGTATGTCTTCAGGTTGGGCACAAGTGCTATCACTTGGACCAGCAAGAAGCAACAGACCGCATCTCTTTCCTCGATAGAAGCTAAATATCGAGGAATAGTCAAAGCACTTGTTAGGCGGTTTGGCTTCGAAGGATGCTTTCAGACATCCAGATGTCTCAATGAGGGGAAGATGGCAGTCGGAAGGAATAAAACGGGAGTCGAAAGTAACTAAGGAGAAAACATTGCAGGGGAGAATAATAAGATGCCAGTAAAAAGTAATAGAAAACATTGCAGCTGAAGGTGATAAAGAGTATTGCAGTCAGCCATGGGGTAAGTAATTAAATATATATTTTCATTATTTATAATATATATATATATATATATTCAAAAGGATTTATTTCTGATATATATAAAAAGTGAATGAGTATATATTGATAATTATGAATGAATATATATGAATTATAAAGGAATTAATTATGGATATATCAATGTATATTAAAAATCACATTTTTTTTATGAGCAATTGAGATCTATGAGAATTATGCATCGATGTTGATTATTGGATTTTATAAATCTGAAAATACGATTATGTAATTTACATTTTTTGGTACATTTATATGTCCACCCCATATTGATGATATGGGACCATAGACAGAATGAATATTATGTTCATTAAGAGATGGATCCCATATCTGGAGGGGACTAGAAGAAATTGTTATAATTTCCTAGTCTCGAGATTGTTCTCACCAAAATTATGATACGGATTCCATTAGAGATGGATCCCCATATCTGGAGGGGGCTAGAGGAAATTGTTGTAATTTCCCTAGTCTCGAGATTATTATCTCACGTAGGCAGTATATATACTGATTGCCAGTCATATGCATATGCGTAGGCTTGGAATGCATTTATTGCTTCCAAGAGATTCTTATGGGCAATGTTCTATGGGATGACGCGTCGATAGCCCGATTGCTTAGAGTGGATCTTTTATCCCTCAAGCCGAGAATCGGGAATTCTGTGAAGCCCGATCTAGAGGCAGCCTTAAGAATCAAATTCCCCCCCTCTACTAACGTAGAGTACGAGTCATATAAATGTTTCAGATTATTTTGTACTAAAGTCAGTTTTGCAGGAAATTACATAAAGGAGAATAAGAAGGGACATTACATAACCAATATACCTCATCAGGGTTGTATATTAATTAGTTGTTTAATATAACATAAAATATTAAAGATAAATAATAATCAAAATATATCATTAAATAACAATATCTTATAAATTAAATATGAGATATCAAGATATAAATTACCAAGAAAATAAATTTTAATAAAAAAATCTTTTATTGATGAAATATAAGTATTTCATTTACGAGATACAAAAAAATCAGTTCGCACAAAGCTTAAATAAGAAATTAATGTAAGATCCCTACTAGGGACATTACATCAGGCTTCATGACAGCTCCTACTTCAAAGCATTGGGCTGTAGCGAAGTGAATCGTGCACTATGTCAAGGTCACTTCAGACTTTGCTATCCTTTATGGACAAACCAAAGATACTAGACTCATCGGGTACACAAATTTGAATTGGGGAGGCTTTGTTGATGATAGAAAGTCCACTTTCGTGTATGTCTTCAGTTTGGGCACATGTGCTATCACTTGGACCAGCAAGAAGCAACAAACCATATCTCTTCCTCTATAGAAGCTAAATATCGAGGAACAGTCAAAGCACTTGTGAGGCGGTTTGGCTTCGAAGGATGCTTTCAGACATCCAGATGTATCAAGTAGGCTCTTCACCCCTCTTTCGCAACAATCAAGGGGTGGTCAAACTCGCAAAAAATCCAGCCTTCCATGAGCGAACCAAGCATATTGAGCTTCATTGTCACCATTCACCAGCTTGATGAAGATGGATCCGTCGATTTGCAGTATGTTCCTACAGGGACTAGACTACAGATATTCTCACCAAGTCCCCACTTCCAGAGAAGTTTGGTAAGTTCAAGGGGCTCCATGGTGTAGTTGACAGATTGACGATTAAGGGAGGGTATTAGAATAAAATCTCCATAATATCTTGTTTATTATTATTTTAATGGTCAATATTGTAAATCTTGTAAATATTAGAATGTTTCTAATATTGTTATTATTCCTTTGTTATTAGAATGTTCCTAATAGAAACGATTGTTTCTTTATAGAACATTGTCTTTGTAAACTATAAATGAGCGTCTTGCTCATGCATTAATTCATTCAAGTTTTTACCAATTACTTGTGTAATAATAACAATGTTGACATTTAAAGAAAATTATACACACTCAAGGAAGGAGATTCTAAGCCATTTATGTCCAGAGAACTAAAATAAATCAGTTGGACTAAAGCATGAAAAATAGTTAACATTTTTTTGTTTTATTGTTGATGGGATGCTAGCTGGAACTGAATTTTATCAATAATAAAGGTAAGCTGGAACCTTATCTCATGTTAATAAATTTGAGTACTGTTTTTGCAAAACAGATAATATCTGAAGCAATCAATCAAACTTACATAGCATGCATCATATCTATCACAATATGTTCCCATTACTATCACAGTATACTAAAAACTAAATTAAATTATTGGGGTCATCACATTTCTCCTTTTACTATTTGCAAAATGCATCTTGATTTCTTCTAGATTTGTGAACTTGCAAGGAAACTCTGACATATACAACATTCTTGACTAGTATAGATATACCTTAATTATTATGCATGACTATTGTTCTTTTACAATGTACATTAAAGTTTTCTGGTAGTTACTTATACAAAGATTAAAAAATATTATAACTCGATCAGCAATACATATTGAGGCCCCCTTGGAACTAGATTTGATTTGGATATGTTGCCATTGATACAAAGTATTTTGTTGCCAGGTGGACACAAATGTTGCACGGATAGTTGTACGTCTTGGATGGGTTCCACTTGCCCCACTACCAGAAAGTCTTTTGATACATAAATTAGAGGAGTAAGTAAGATGAATAAACAACATTTTACTGATTTCAATGTATGGCAGTTCTAAAATGTAGGTCCTCAAAAGATTTACCTACATAGTTGATGATTACGTTAATTCACTTTGGCTGAGTAGTTGATGCTTAGTACAAAACAGATAGTTAGACATATCACATCTGGAAATTAAACATTATTGCATTGTTAATAAGCGATAAGACTTATATCAACTTTTCAGTAAGGTCATTTTTGCCTGGTTTATGTGTCTTGCAGGTACCCTTATTTGAACAAAATCCATCAGTATTTATGGCCACGACTGTGTACTCTTGATCTGCGGACACTGTAATTCTTTATGCTTTTGGCAGACTGCGATTTTTAAAATACAAGCACCCAAGCACACACAGAAGCTTAATTTTAAACTTATGCTGCAATTAATTAATGGACGGACTTGGTTAAAATGTTGTTAGAAGTGTGAAAATTGCATTGCATCCCAAGTTATCTAGAAAACAAAATTTGATATACATATATAAGCAATTTAACTCTGATATACATATATAAGCAATTTAACTTAATTTGATTAGAAAACATTTGGAACCACAAAAATAAGAAGATAATCCAATCTTTGATAGTTAGGGGCCCTTTTCTCTCATTGACGAAATAGAGTGCTTTTATATTAATATTTAGATAAGAAAACAAATTGTAGGTTCTTAGATATATTCAGCTAGTTCAGATAAAACCTAAGAACTTGAGAATCAACCATTTAATATTAGTTGTTAAAATGGTAATTGCACTTCCAGTGTTGACTACAATTGAAAAAAAATATGATTGCAGAATAAATTCAAAAGAATAACACCTCTGCATTCAGCCATGCCTATCTAGCCTCTTATTGTGGATATAGAGGCAATTAATGCTTTATAATCTATATATCTTTGTAGTTAACCTTGTATACCTGACACATCAATTCTCTATAGTTATAGCCACAGTTCACATGCTCGGACTTGGAGAGTGCTTGACGAGCCCAAAATTTTCAACTTTACCAAAAACCTCAACGAAAGCAACTCGGCAACATAGAAAGCACTAAATTTAAAGTCTAAAAAAATTTTATATTCATTTTTGCAAAATTCAATTACAAGTTGTATTAAATTAAAAATAGACATCTCAAAAGAGAAAATGTGTTGCTTTATGGCAAAAAAAAGGTGAAAAATACGTTTTAACCAGCGTTTTACCCACATAGGTGATTCTACCTGTGGTTTTCCTTTGTCTATAAAAACTTGTAAGTTAGACTTGTAAAAATTATTAGAGCAAAAAAAAACAGAGAGTACTCGGCAACTCGGAGAGTATTTGCAGAGTTTGCAAACACAGAGTCAAAACTACAAACAGCATATAATTGTTTACAAACCTTTATTAACAAATTCTATATATGTTTTTTATTTTTTTGAACAAAATCAAGGATGTAAAATGTTTAAACAAAAATTTAATTATATTTCAGGGGTTTTATTTTGTCCTTGTCTATTAGTATTCTATTCCGCAATTTTTTACAGTAAAAGGGAAGCATACATTTTACCATTATTTATGATATTGCATAATTTGGGGATATTCAGTATTGTTTCATTCCATGAAACTTAATTTATTTTCTTCTTTTTTGCCCACAGTTATGAACTTCACTATCAGTTGATTACATTTGGAAAGGTGTGTCCCATGCACTTGAATAACTTTCATTCTTTTCATTTCTCAGTAGTTAACTATCTTGTTTATGACTCTTAATAAGTGGAACATTATTTTTCAAATAATTATCAAATTTATAGGCCAACATCTGATAGACACAAAAGTAATTGTATTGTCTAGTATTAGCACCACAAAAAAGTATAATGTGACAAACCAAGAATATTAAGCACATAAATAGAGCTACCATTGTTCTCTCGTACTAATGACAACAAAGTTATGTTTATGTTTAAGGTGTAGTAAGATTTATGAGAAAAATTATAACAAGCAGCTAAATTGGCCATGCTGGATACAGCGAGATATGGTAATCATGCTGCATATGCTGTATCCAAGTCTCAACTGTTTAAATAAAATAAAAATATAAGTGAATTTTTTAATATGGAACCCTAAAATTCATAAACTTAAAAAGCCCTGTATTTAGTTAGGGTTGAAACCTAACTTTAAGAGCACAAATTAGGGCTCTGCAAATTCAAGTAGCAGCATTTCTTTATTTAAATCAGGGTCTTAAGTTTTTAATTAATGAATTCTAACTTTTTTCAATTTATGGATTCTGACTTTTTCACCAATTTAATTAATGTATCCTTTTCCTATCAGGTTTTCTGTCAAAAAAGCAGGCCAAACTGTAATGCATGTCCAATGAAGCTTAACTGCAAGCACTTTGCAAGTGCTTTTGCGAGGTTGGTAAACACTCTTATTTTGGATCCTCCTTGTTAATGTACTCTTTGTTGTAATACAATGCCCAACTCTAGGACTTCAATATCATTCTGAAGCTTGATACAGAAGTCTGAACTAGAGTACAAATATTAATAGGTCACAAACATTTTTTAGAGGTTTTCTAACACATTTGTTTGGCATCTATTTTTTTAATCACAATAGTTAGAATTCAATTAGCATGTGCGTCAGTATTTTATGCAAGTTTACAGAAGTGACTTTATTTCATGTAATGCCATGGGTCTTATCTTTTCAAGGTCAACATAGTCCTCCTTATCCATTATTGTGGTTTTACTTTTATTGATATTACAATATATTAGCAAAGCTAACACAAGTACATCAGTGAATAGGATTCAAATCTGATTTTAAGAGCTCTCGAAGACTTGATATACTTACATTTTTTTCATTTTGTCTGTCTCAGTGCGCAACAAGCCCTTCCAGCTCCAGTTGACAAATCATTATCAACGCCAATTTCTTCATTAAATTCACTATCTCAGCAAGATTCTTATCCTCTTACTCAGCAAGATTCTTATCCTCTTATTCCACTTGCTCTGCCTCCAATATCTTCATTTAATATTCTTTCTCAGCAAAATTCATATATCCTAGATTTGGCCAACATTTCTGTGAGGCACATATCAACATCGATGCCAAACTGTGAACCTATTATTGAAGAGCCTTCATCTCCAGAGCATGAGAGCATGGACAGTTCAGCAGAAAGTATACCACATGATTCATTTGATATGGATTCTGAAGAAATTCCCACTATCAATTTGAACTGTGATGACAATGCATTACAGATATACAAATCTTCTGAGAGTGGCACCCAACACTTAGATGCAACAAACTCATCGACAGCTTTAGTAGTTGCACCTCCTGAGTCTGCTTCAATACCTTTACCTAAGCTAAAAAATTTTAGTCGACTTCGGACTGAGCATCAAGTGTAAGCACCAGATTTGTCTACTTAGGACTCTATTCTTATCAAAGAAAATCAATATTTTTACACATGTTTTCAACTTTCCATACACATTTTCGATTTAATAAATTCATAGATAGCAAGGATGCGCTAGTAGTCTATGGACTTTAACTTGGAATTAGTATCAAAAAGGTGGTTTTTGTTTGCAGATATGAGATTCCAGATAATCATCAGCTTCTGAGTGAGGTAAGCATTTGAAATTTTCATTTACTATTAGAAACGCATAACTGGAAAACAAATTTCCAAAAAGGTCTCTTACTGGCATTTTCTGGAACAGTTTGAGCCAAGAGAACCAGATGATCCTTGCTCTTATCTTCTAGCTATATGGAGTCCAGGTACAGTTTCAATAGGGTTACATTCATACATAGATTCAGTTATGCTGAAAACCCTCAATCACAAGAGAAAAGAATGAAAGTCAGAATTAAAAAGTATAGTCTTTTCACAGACAACTCTGATAGTTTATATTGTTGATTCAGGTGAAAAGGTAGAAAGAGTGATAACACCAGATCCATGTTGTAATTTGAATGGATCGGATGAATATCAATGTGAACAAGAAGGTTGCAGCTCCTGTACAACTACGAGAGCCATTAATGACGATATTGTCAAGGGCACAGTGTTGGTATGCTCCAAAAATAAAGCTCATCTGAAATGCAATTATCTCATGTGGATCTCTGCATTGAATTGAAATAATTATGTATGGTGAAGATGTTTATATCATGTTTTTAAAACTCATACAAGTTGATCATGTGCAGATACCTTGCAAAACAGCAATGAGAGGGCGTTTTCCATTAAACGGAACTTATTTTCAAGTTAATGAGGTATTTTAGACATTTATTAATCAAGGCGCATCTTCTATTGTAAATTCCATTATGTAGAACAAGATCACATTAGAACATATGACTGTAGCATCAATCTTTGAATTAAACCAATTCAATAAATTAGAGATTTATTATAATGCAATCTAGAATACTAATTACAATTAAAACATATGGATTTTTCCCATTTACCACCCAATTCAGTAAGATTATCAATTAATTTTAATGTGATTTAGATTACTAATTTCTATTTAAAATTATATGGGTAAATTTCTATGTAAGATGCTTTATGGTCAAATTTTAACATGGTGCATCAACTCCTTCCAGAGGTCAATACATTTGTAGAAAGGCTTGTGAGGACCTCCTCCCGTCTTTAAAATGAGTTTAAAAAATGACTAAAAGCTAACAACTAACTGAAGGTCATAACCTTTATTTTTGGATTACAATTATTATCTGATCCTCTGTGGTGAGATTAGAGGAGTGAAGAGAACAGTTTATGAGAAAGCCTTCTCGTACTGAAATATGGCATTAGACAAAATCTAAAATATCTTCTCATACATTAAACTAGAACAAATGTTTGTGTCCATCTGTTTTTAGAGTATTGACTCCATGGATTGTAAGACTGTTTACATCATAAGGATTTCATTGTAACTAAGGACCCTTGGTATTGCGTCACAATTTCAATTTTATGATTGATGTAGAACTTTGCCTCATTTGCAAATTAACCCTTTTTTACACCATGATGTATTAAATAAAAAGGTGCCTTACACCTGGGATCTCACAAATATTTTCATGGTTTCTGTTAAAATTAAGATCAGATATATATAAGATTTACAACTGAATATATGTATATTGCTATTGAAAGAGTATCCCTCTTGATACGTTGATAATATCTTCAAGTCTATATATATAATCAACTTCTAGTTTGAGTGATTTAATATTGAATTTAAATAATTCAAAATGCTGTGAATATGCCACTAAAAATACCACCGAATATATTGATACTGTTACTTGCTGCAGAGAATGTACTAAGGACTGTTTAAGTTATGTCGCTGTTTTTTGTATATTTCCCTCAGCACACAAACAGTGCGCATATATAGTGTGGTTGGCAGCCCATCGTGGAGTTACCTCCACTATGGTCGTGACTCCTCATGGAATCATGCCCTTCGTGGAGGTGACTCCACAGTGGACTGTTGGCCACTGTTCGGTTGATAAGATATCATTCAAGCATTATAAAATATATAATATATATATATATATATAATTTTATATATGAATGATCTCGTTTATCCCACTGAAGCTATAATCATTAACACTCTCTCTTAGCTAGGGAGGATAAAAAATATTACCTCAAAGTAATATGTGACTATATATAATCATTTAAAGTTTATATCATTTTACTGATATTACGAGTAATGGTCTCCAAGTATCAAGTCCATGATACTCACCAAGTACTCAAAACAATGGTCTCCAAATATCAACTCACAAGATATTTACCAATTGCTCAAAAATGATTATCATGAGTAATGGTCTCCAAGTATCAAATCCATGATACTCACCCAATTAGTCAGAGTAATGGTCTCCAAATATCAAGTCCATGATATTCACCAAGTACTCAATGTGAGTATAGATAATCATTTTAACTTTATATCATTTTACTGATATTACGAGTAATGGCCCTCAAGTATCGAGTCCATGATACTTACCAAGTACTTAGAGAAATGGTCTCCAAATATCAACTCACAAGATATTCACCGATTGCTCAAAATGATTATCATGAGTAATGGTCTCCAAGGATCAAATCCATGATACTCACCCAAGTACTCAAGATATCTAGTATGGTATGTGCATTAGTATCACATATGTGATACTTACCATATAGACATGATATATTCATACAATAGATGAATAAGTTATTATGAGATCGTCACCTTATAACAACTTTTACAATAAGTAGAAATCATTTGGAAGTTGTCACTTCTTAATGATATACACAAGGAACACATGATTATGAAATAACACTCATAACAAAGAATGTTTTATTAGTATAAAAATAAAAAATTACTGAGATAAGTTCTCAGAAATTACAATCATACCAAGTTTACCTCTAAAGTGCTCTACCTTTTTCTTTGCTAGAGCCTTGGTGAGAATGTCAGCTGATTGTTCCTCTGTACTGATATACTTTAACTCAATAACATTCTTTTCCACCATATCTCTAATATAGTGATAAGGTATCTCAATATGCTTGGACTTGTTGTGAAACACTGGGTTTAAGGAGAGCTTTATACAACTCTGATTATCGCAATGAATAATAGTAGGTTTTAGAGGTTCTCCAAACAAACCAAAAATAAGTTTTCTCAAACAAACTACTTCACGTGCTCCCATAGATGCGGCAATGTACTCTGCTTCTGTGGAACTTTGAGCAACTGAGGATTGTTTCCTACTAAACTAGGATATAATTGCAGAACCCAAATTGAAACAACACCCAGAGGTACTTTTTCGATCCATAGTGCTTCTGGCCCAATCTGAATCAGTAAAACCATGTAGTTGTAAATCTACATCTTTGTACCTTAGTCCAAGACTTATTGTTCCTTGAAGATACCTTAGTATGCGCTTAGCTGCTACCATATGAATTTGTTTTGGTTCACACGTGAACTGACTAAGAGGATTAACTGCATAACAAACGTCTGGTCTGGTATTTACTAAGTACATCAAAGACCCAATAATCTACCTGTAAAGAGTGGAATCTGCAGGTTTTGAACTCGATGCTTCTTTTAGTTTAAGTAGATTTGTTTCCATGGGAGTGGACATAGGCTTACAATCCATCATTCAAAATCTTTTTAGAATGTCTAAAGTGTATTTTCCTTGATTTAGAATCATCTCATTAGCATGTTGCCAAACTTCTAAGCCTAGGAAGTAATGTAGTAGCCCTAAATCTTTCATCTCAAATTCAGCTGCAAGATCTTCTTTACACTTACTAATTAGATAATCTTCACCTGTTATTAACAAATCATCTACATAAAGTATTAAAATCAACATATCTCCTTTTACTACTTTAAAGTAGAGGTTCGGGTTTGCATAATTTTTAGAGAAGCCAAGTTTAGATAAATAGTGATCTATTATTTCATACCATGCTCGAGGTGCTTGCTTAAGTCCGTATAATGCCTTCTTTAGTTTGTAGACATGAGTTTGTTGATTGTGTACTATGAATCCTTCCGGTTGCTCTAGATATACTTCCTCCTCAATCACACCATTTAGAAAGGCCGTCTTTACATCCATCTGATGGATCTTCCAACCCTTGGCAGCAGCAATGGCAATAAATGTTCTTACTGAGGTATATCTTGCAACTGGAGAAAAAGTCTCTTCATAGTCAATGCCTTCCTTTTGGGAGAACCCTCTTGCAACAAATCTTGCCTTGTATTTATCAATACTTCCGTCTGCAACATGTTTAAGTTTGAATAACCACTTGGAGGAGACAACTGATTTGTTTTTAGGTCTAGGTACAATATCCTATACATCATTTTGTAAGATAGAATTGTATTCTTCTGTCATGGCATCCTTCCAAGTTTGATGTTGAAGAGCTTCTTTTGGGTTAGAGGGTTCTGAGTTTAGAAGCTTACTCATAAGTGCAACATAACTGGAGAATTTATGAGGTCTTTTGTTTTCCCTAATAGTCCCATCTGGAGCAGCATATTTCTCACCTTCTTCAATAACTTTTCAAGCTCAAAGAGGTCTCTTCTTTCCTACTTCATATTCATTAGAAGCATCTAAAGGCTCATTATCTTCAACTTCTTGATTCTCCCTCTGAATCTCAGGATTATGATCTTCTAGAGAATCATTATTGTCTTCCTTGGACCTTTTGAGTGTAGTGTCCTCTTCAAATATTACATCTCTACTTAACTCAATATTTCTCTATTTTGGAATGTAAATTCTATAGGCTTTGGAATTTTCACTATTTTCCACAAAGATTCCTTTCTTTTCTGAAGGTTCTAATTTATTCTTTTCTCTTTAGGAATGTGAATGTAGACAGGACACCCAAAAGTTCTCAAGTGACTGATATTAGGTTTATTACCAGTGAATGCTTCTTCAGGAGTTTTATTTTTAAGATAGGAGTGAGGGCATCTATTTTGAACATATACAACAGTATTAGAGGCTTCAGCCCAAAGATGGGTTTCTAAGTTTTGATCATGCATCATTGCTTTAGCAGATTCTACTATTGTCCTGTTCTTTCTCTTTGCAACCTCATTCTGTTGTGGGTTGTATGGAACAGTGAACTCCCTCTTGATCCCAACATGTTTACAAAAACTTTGAAATATTTCTGAAGTGTATTCTTTACCATTGTCCATTCTTAATATTTTAATACTCTTACCTAGTAGATTTTCCACTAGAGCCTTGAACTCTTTGAATTTCAAGAGGATTTCTTCTGACTCTTTACATTTTAGAAAATATATCTAGGTCTTCCTAGAGTAATCATCTACAAAGATAATATAATACAAATATCCTCCAATAGACGGAACAGACATAGGGCCACATAAATCAGAGTGAATAAGTTCTAGAACATTCTTGGTTTTACTTTCACTATGATGAAAACTACTTTTAGTATTCTTTCCTAGTGCATAGCCTTTACAAGCTCCAATATGATCAAATCTTAGTTTAGGTAGTCCTGTAACCATCTTCTCTAAAGAGGTTAAACCACGAAAATGAAAGTGTCCCAGTCTCCTATGCCATAGTTCACTTTCATTTGATGTATGAATTAGGGCTTGATGAGAAAGAGTACACAATTTATAGAGGGTTCCATCTTTAACTACAATAGTGTGAGCATTCTTTATGTTTGAGTTCTCAGGCCAAATTAAGATCTTCCCATCCATGAAGGTGATTCTGTGTCCCTTGTCTTCTAGTGCTGAAATGGAAACTAAGTTTCTTCTTATGCTAGGTACAAATAGAACACCAATGAGTTGTAGAGATATCCCGGATTCAAGATATATGGTGCAGGTACCAATACCCATAATTGGATAAGCAATATAATCTCCAATCATAACTTCTTGTTTAGAACATTCTTCTATAGATTCTAGATGCTCTTTGAATCCAGTGATATGTCGAGAGGCCCCACTATCAACAACCCAAGTGCTGCGATTGTTTGAAACTTGACTTGATAAGGCAGAGTAGAAAACAAGTTTCTTTGAATTCATATTCTCCTTTGTATCACTGACTTGGGAAAAGGAGCCTTGTACCTTATTTCTTTCAGGACACTTTTGAGCAAGGTGACCAAATTTGTCACATTTGTAACATTGTACTTTTGATAGGTCTCTATGTCTGAATATTGGTTTCTTATTTGATTCATTTCCTCTTTTCCTTTTAAAGTTAGTCTTCTTTTTCCTTTTGTGTGATTCTGTATTAAGTACTTGGGAGACTTCTTTTGAAGTATTTGTATTGATCCCTCTGATTGAAAATCAAGACTCTTCTTGAATGCAATCTGATTTCAATCGATCAAATTTACGAATTTTGGTTCGAGCACTTATTCCTTGAATGAAAGATTCCCATGAAAAGGGTAGTCCATTAAGTGCAATCATTGTTGATTCCTTACTATCAAAAGAGTGACCAATAGTGGAGAGTTGATTTCTTAAAAGTTAAATCTGTAATTCTCATGAAGTAGGATGTGATGGTTTCTCCTTGCTTCATCTTTATTTGATGAAGTTGACTCTTAAGGGTAAGCGCTCTACTTGTGTTGTTAATTTCATACATATCTTTTAGTGCATTAAACATCTCATATGCGGTTTCTAATTTTATGATTATAGGCACTATATGATCTTTAACTCCGTCTACTAGCAATTTCATTGCCTTGGTATTGTCCTTATCCCATTTAATTTGTTCATCTTTTTCACTCTGTTCAGTCTTGAGTTTTTCCACTATGGGTGTTTGATCATGCTCTTTTAATGTGAGCATCATTCGTAATTTCCACGCCACATAGTTTGATGCTCCTTCAAGACGATCTTCTAATCTCATTCCATTCACCATTTTGAATGTGGTATTCGAATAGATATATATATATATACCATGTTGAAATTAAGATCAGATATATATAAGATTTACAACTGAGCATATGTATATTGCTATTGAAAAAGTATCCCTCTTGATATGTTGATAATATCTTCAAGTCTATATATATAATCAACTTCTAGCTTGAGTGATTTAATATTGAATTTAAATAATTCAAAATGCTGTGAATATGCCACTAAAAATACCACCGAATATATTGATACTGTTATGTGCTGCAGAGAATGTACTAAGGACTGTTTAAGTTATGTTGCTGTTTTTGGTATATTTCCCTCAGCACACAAACAGTGCGCATATATAGTGTGGTTGGTAGCCCATCATGGAGTTCCCTCCATGATGGTCATGACTTCTCATGGAGGCACGCCCATCGTGGAGGTGACTCCACGGTGGACTGTCAGCCACCTTTAGTGTGGAGACAGCAATGTTTAACTTAGTCGATATGCCACCTTTCAGTCAATAAGATATCATTCAAGGATTATAAAATATATATATATGAATGATCTCGTTTATCCGACTGAAGCTATAATCATTAACAGTTTCTGACAATGAAAATATTTACACTAGATAACTCAAAATTTCGGATTCTCTATGTTACAAGGAGAACTGCAGATAGAAGTGAAAAAGTACCAATAATGTATGCCCATCAACAACTGGGAATCCAAACTATCAGTGATGATCACGAGAGACTGTGCACCTTATATTATCTGTATTCTAACAAATGGATTTATTACTTACAGGTGTTTGCTGATCACAGAACAAGCTTGCATCCAATAGAAGTTCCTAGAAATTGGATTTGGAATTTGCGACGATGCACTGTATACTTTAGTACATCAATTCCCAGTATATTTAGAGGTAAATTTACTTCCATTTAAAACCTGGATGATGCTCCCCAAAGTTTTACTTTCCTTATCTAATTTCTAGTGTTTTTTTGAACTACATGCTATCAGGTCTTGACGCAGAAGTAATCCAAGAGTGTTTCTGGAAAGGTACAAATATTTTCAGTGTTTTTGTTATAAGTGAAAGAAAACTAAATTTGCATTAATCCTCGAGGAGCCTTGAACTCCTTATATCATTAATTTTATGGAGAAGAGCAGATTTACCTGCATAATCCAGTCTGCGATCCTTACATCACAGAAAAAATACTAATTTCTAAATAGAAATCCTGAGTAGATCAATGCCAAGGATGGTTTCTATTTGTAAATATAGATTTCCCTTTTTGTTTCCAATCTTGTAAAAGCTGGAAAGTGCTTGCAATATTTTAAAATGTTAAATGATAAGATGGGTAAGAGGCAGAGTCATCCTCTTATGTTCCTTAAGTTTTTCAAGGTTATAGCATCTTAGGACTCAATTCAGAAATCCTGATTTTGTGATCAGGTAGGCGCTTTGGTTTTCCAAATTCTCAGAACCTACAAAGTTTAATTACAAGTAACAGAATAACAGTCATGGACACTTTGAGAAATAAGACCTGCTTTGTATAGGAAAATAGCATGGGGACAGTGACATGGGACAAAGGGATGGGTAGCCATCCCCAAATAGCATAGCTTATTATTCTAATTAACAGGGGAATACATTGGTATTGTGAGATACTTTTCAGCAAGTTAACTTCAATGCACATGGAATCCTATACATTTTATCGATTCATGTAGGGAGTCTGTCATGTTCCATATTAATGTCCATGTTCATAGGTAGTCATTATGGGCTTCTGTATTTCTTTATCTTTTTTTTTTGGTCTTCGTATTTTTTCTCAATCAATGGACTTCAAAATAGGCAGCAGCACAAACATTTCCTTGTATTTCTGAATCTTTAAAGGTGATAGAATCTCAGGATTATCTTCAGCATTCCTTATTTTCTGATTCAGCACTTTGCATTTTCTGAACTGTCATAAACTAAAATTTTCCACAACAAGAAAAAGACACCCATGGAGACTGCACATAAAAGGCATGCTCTGTTGATTTATGGCTCTCTATGCCCCAACAATGCTCAAGGATTGGGTATTTTACTATTTATCCGAAACTATCATATCCAATTGAACCCACACTTGTGTCAAGCAGTTTCTTGACAATTATATTCTCCTCCAAAATAAAAATTAAGACAGTCTTTCTTAGAAAAGCATGCTTTATGAGTAGAGCTGGTCTATTTGTGAAGTGCATGGCCCCTCTTTTGATCCCAACATAGTACTTACCTGTTGTGATCTATTCACACCATCGCCCCATTGCAAATGGGCTCCCCCTCTTTTACTCGTAGTTGTTAGGTTTAGGCAGTAGAGTTAGCAGTTCAGAGCTTTAAAAGATTGCGGGGTGACTGAGGAGTCAAGTTGTCAAGTTGTGATTTTAAAGTGGGAGTTTTAAAATCTACGTTCTTCGAGGTCAAGTTGTAGTGGGTAGAGCCAAAAAGCCTAAGTGTATTTAAATCTTGGCTAGTTAAATAGTCCGAGATACATTATAAAGGCATATCCAATGCATAGGGGCCTTAAAATCCTTATAAAAATTGTTTTTTCACACTTAAAATTGTTGAATCCTTGGGAAAATTAATTTTTCTCTATAAAAATACACAAAATCCGGACTTGCTATGAATTTCCCCACTTAAATTGATCAAAATTTGGACTTGCTATGAATTTCCCCACTTAAATTGATCAAAATCTGGACTTACCATGAATTTCCCCACTTAAATTGATAAAAATCCAAACATGGTATGAAATTCCCCACTTTAAGTGGCATTTTCCTGAAAAGAATTCTAAGTGTTAAGAGTTTATCTAGACATGAGTTGTCTTTCCCCACTTGGAATCCAAGGATAAAAGGCATGGGTAAAAAGTCCAAATGCAAGGCAATTTTCCCCTTTAGGTTTGTACTTAGTCAAATTTTGAGTTGCGAAGTGTGGATTGTCCCTTCAAATGTTTGGATTTCAGATCTACTAGATTTCCACAATCCATATTAATGTACGTATCAGTTTCTGGATTCGAATTTTTGGATTTATCCAGAGACAAGTCGTTTTACCCCTTGGAGATGACTAAGAGTGTGAAAAATTTTCATATGGGAACTAGTTGTCCCTACATGGGTCGAAATTCCCCACTTATGAAAAGGAAGAACAAAATTCTTCTTCTGTGTGGAATGTAAGGATTTATCTCTACATGAATCGATTTCCCTACTTGAATGAGGAGAAATGAAGTGTGGATTTCCCCTTAAGTGCCTTTTTTTAAATAAATAAATTAAATAAAGGGAGACATAATGCAAAAAAGTTTTACATGCTTCTAGAAGGTGAAATGTTTTGTCCCACATTACTTGTGGGAGGTAAAAGCCAAGCCAAAACTCCTTTAAAAGGGGCTGGCAGCTGCAATATAGAAACCCAAGAATTATGAAAGATCAAGACCAAGGTGACCAAGGCAAGAAGCAAGGGGCTGAAGAAGAAATCGACCAAGCCTAGGAAGGCTGAAAAGTGAACTTAGGGGTAAGTCATCAAGCATATTTAAGGGTTTGATGTACCAGATGGCTGAGAATTGAGATCTTAAGGTGAGTTAGTAAGACATTGGTGTATGCAGATGGAAATCCGGAAATATCCCTATGTGGATCGATTTTTTCCAAAATTACCATATTTTCCTCAATCTCTAAGTCTGTTCGTAGATGATTGCAGGCTGTGAAGGAGCCAAATTCTGAGTTTTTAGAGATCAATTAGAGGGCAAAAGGTGGGTGTTTTCAGGTGAAATATGAAACTTCTCCAAGTTGGGACGATTTTGGCAATAAATATTGAGATTTTTTAATCACCACCAAATCATACAAGAGTTAATTGCAGAATAAATAGGGGTGATTTCTGAATGTTTCAAGGCTAATCTGAAGTTGAAAAAGGATTAAGAGTGAGGTATTTTGAGATTAAGTCTGAGTTTTTCCCCATATGATGCAATTTCTTTTGCATTTTTTTAGAAAATCAAAGGCAAATGAATTCACCAGAGGATCATTGCAAGTTGGTTTGGGGATCAATTCACCGATTTGAGGACCAATTTGGAGGCATCTATGGACAAATTGGTAAGTGTCCTTAGACAAAAGTCTGAAAACTTCTCCAGCTGGGGCGATTTTTTTTTTGAAAAATCATATAAAATTATTAAGCCCCCAAACCTATCAGTGCTTGTTTTCTGTGAAGAGCCTACCTGGCTCTCTTCTGAAGTAATTATTAATTTCTGAATTTGCTTGCAAAAGTCTTGTGTTTCACTTTTAATAAAAATTAACTTGTTGAATTTTGTCCAGAATTGAGTAATAAAGATAACAATTTATTTTAAAATTCAACACTTCGCTGGAAATGATCACAATTATCAAATTTATTTTAATTTCAATTGTCATATAACACAACAATTAAATATATTAAATGAGCACCTTTTTTTTTGAATTAAGAACCCAGCTGGAATGAAACGTAGACCTCCATGAATGCACACTAACTGTTAAGAGTTCACACAGCCCTCCCACATGTGCGTGGGCTGCCAGGAAGAAAAAAAACGCAGCCTCTAATGCTAGTCACGCAGCCATTAAAACAATTCGCAGGTCCTTGAAAAGTGACGCAGCTCTTTCAAATCTGATATGCAGCCCAGAATTACTAAATCTTCTCCAAAATAAAAATAAATGCAGCACCTTGAGTCCTCACCAATTTCCAGAATGATATTGCAGCATGTCAAGAAGATAAAACAGCCTTCCAGACAATGAAATATTTTGAGAAAATCGAACCAGAATTATGTATACCTCTGTAACAGCAGCAATTTAATAATTTTCTTCAAATTTGGTATACAACAACACCAAATTTGCATCCACAAAATCAGAATAGTATTCTCAGAATTCAGTTTGCAAAATTCATCATCAATCAGTGATGATTCAAATTGCCAAAAGAGGAATTAGTCCTCAAACCCTAGCCATTTCTCACAGCTAAGAAACTTAATAAATTTTCATCAAATGAACAATGGATATCTTAGAATGAGCTCTCAAGTCCCTTTTTATTCTTTCTTGTGAGAGCTCAAACACAATTCTTACCAATGTGGGATAAAAAGATATACTTTTCCTTTTAATAATTCATTTACTCCAATACTTTAAATTAATACTTTGGCTTAGGCTTCCATGAATTAATTAAATAAATGGCCCCTTCTCATGATGACTCAACCCTCAACTTAAGTGAAATTATAAAGTTAAATTATAACTTTATAATAAGTCATTTAATGATTTAATAATAATTTGGCCACCAAAATAATAATAACTCCCAAAATACTTATCATTTTTATATGCCGTCTGAAACAGGAGTCACACCTATTATTTCCCCATGTGACCAAATGCACTTTCTGAAAATAGAAAGGGTCCTTCTCAATCAACATCAGACTTACTATAAATAGTAAACGTGGCAAAACTATAGCAAATGAAGTCCGAATGACGCCAAACGAAAGGCAAACCAAAGCATACTGAATCTTGAAGTAGATGCCCACTGAGAGAGACCCTCTATCCATCCTCATTAGCCTACGAGGGTCACATGATAGGCTAATCCCAAGAGCCTAAAAAATGGGGACATCACATTTTTTGATTGATTCCTAGGCAAGAACATGCATTTTGCAACCAATTTAAGGCACCAAAGGGCTGGGGTAGGCAAGCTACGAGCATAAATCTGAGAACTCTCTTTGAAAATCAATTTACTTCATAAAATTCTGAGTTTATATTATGGTAAGAAACATGATTGGAACTCCATTGCATATCCTTTTGAAACATTTTAGGCTCATCCTAAGTCATTGAGGGTCTAAAAACCTTGAGTTTGCAGACACAAGTCTGAAGACATTAGTAGCAGAGGCAATTTTTAGGAAATTTCTCATAAATCTCCAACTTAACCAATCCTTAAATGTGTTATTCCCGAGTCATTAGGAGATTCTTTTGTGCCTAAATCACTGAGTTTGCAGCTAAATTCATCCAAAGAGGGGGCAGTTACAAGTATGTCTTCAGACAAGTTGAGTGGCATTAGTGGTGAAGTATGATTTTGGTGTATGATTGAATCATGATTTTGATTGCTTGTTCGCATATAAATACATGAGCATGATGAATGGTGAGTTTAATAAGCTGTTAGAATCAATCCTTAGCTAATTTTCAGACTTACTATTTTTGTCCTCAGAAAACCAGAATTTGGTGGAAGTCTGATTTTATCATTTTTGGGCTAAGTGTTGATCATTTTGTTGTCTTACGATATTATTCCAAGTGCTTATTTTAGTTACAACTTTCAAAGGATAGAATTACTAAGTTAGGACATTGAATTCATGGATTGATTCAAGGATTTTAAAGATTGAAATTAAGTCTAATGCATTACTAATGTCGAGCTTCAAGGAGGGGAAATAGTGGAGGGTAAAGGAATTACAACGAGGACAGTATTGATCAAGAGGCTATCCAGAGGGTTCTATCCCGAGTCTTCGATGGTTTCTAAATGAGGAAAAGTTGCATATACAAACATGGAGCACATGAAGAGATTAAAGAGAAGAATGTATGGATCTAGAGATCGTCTCCCTTCAAGCATAGCAGTTAAGACTATGAAAAGTGGACTCTACCATGTAGCTAGGCTTCCTTCAGTTATCTAGTGCAATGGACTCTTGGTTGAATGTGCAAAGAATTATGATCCAAATACTAGGACAATCAAGGCCAAAAGAAAGGTATTCGCATTCTTGAGCGAGGAGGCACTGCGAGACTTTTGGAATCCCATACTATCCTAGGATGTAGATCAGAACTAAGGAGGAAGATAAGGCATTATATGATAAGAGACCCGACATTTGTATGGATATCATCAACAAGAACTGGATCAGTGAGCAAAGGAAGCACTACCCTAAGTTGCCAAAGAAGTTTGTGAGGATTTTAAGGATGAATACAGTGATTTAATCTTCATGTTGAGCGGAGTCCTGAGAACACCTCAAGGAGACTTTGATACTTGGATGTATTATTTCATTGAGGAAATAATAGAAGGGAATGCGATGATGAATTGGGAAAGGATGATTAGTGACAACATATATGCCCAGTTAAGGAACATAAGGAAAACAAAACAATTCTATATGAGTTCCTATGTGATCTACTTGCTGGCAAGAAATATTGAGTATGCAGGTCTCATATGTAGGGGCATGATTGGGAATGGTAAAGATCAATTCAAGGTATATGACTGCTATCTTGAGTTATAGCTGCATGGGAAGGCAAGTTACAAGAGGATCAATGACATCTTCACCATGAATATCACACACACACTTCAGGAAGGATTATGCAAGAGATTTTCCAAGGATGCCATAGCGTTGATTGGATAGTGTGGATATTGGTACATCCAATTTTTCACTTTTACTTACATCAAGATCCAGGGATTTTCTTCAGAGCCTTATAAACTTCCTAAGTATCCTACAGATAAGATGGTTTTACTAGAGGTGGTCAGATAGCTTTCAGAGTTTGGTTTATTGTAGAAACAAAAGCACAAACAAGGAATGCCTTCCTCTGTCACTTTGGGGAAGATGCTTGAGTCATGACCGTCATTACAAGCAACAGAGACAGCCCATGGAGAGTTACAATTCTACCAGCTGGGGACATACAAAGCAAGGAAAGAGTTTGATCCATTCCAAAAGATCCATACTTACAGGGGCAGGGAATACAAACATAGGATTGACATTGAGGACTATTGGTTGAATGTAATGGATGAGCATGTTGTAAGGAGGAAAATGTGATCTAGGATGTCAGATGATTTCATGAGAAGTGTAGTGTCTTCCCTATTCTTGATCAGGTCAAGGATGATGGAAATCTAGTCCATCCTCATTATGAGTATGAAAAGGGCAAATCAATTGAGCCACCCAATTGGTCTCAAAATGAAGAACTTACAGATTTGGGGGTCTTGATGAGAGTAATAATGAATAGGTCAAGAGCATGGATTGATAAACAAGTTAACAAGATCATGAAATGATGTATTAATTTCACTCATGCGAGAATGAAAAATGAGAACTCTTCTTCTAGAGAAGATGAAAGAACTATGAACACTTCAGGATTACGCATTCAAGATGAGGGGAAAACTTCAAAGGAGGGAGGTAGTATGGAAGAAGCATCACAAGAAACAAGTGATAGAATTGGTAGTAGAGAGTATTGAAGCAAAAGAGATAAGTTTGCAACATCTCCTATTCCTAGTTCTTCATCAACTAAGGAAATAGAGGCACGGAGTATGGATCACGATTTAATGCAAGGTGGAGATATAGAGATTTTATCTCAAGATACTCAGGAGGCAGCTACATCCACACATTCAGTACAATGAGGTACAAAGATATTGCCATCATCTCCTACAATACAATTGGTAGTTGATTTAGGAGATGATATGAGGCAACCTAATCCCAGCACTTAGGAGATGGAGGATGAGATCATTTCAGCATTAAAGGGATTCGATGAAGATGAACAAATGGAAGATGGTATGGATCTATCTACAGTCCCTGAATGGTTAAGAGAGAGCATGAAAAGGAGAAGAGTAGAAGAGGTTCTTTCAATGGATGACATTGATGCATTCTTGAGCAGGATTGGAAGAGAAAAAGAGCCTAAACCAGAAAAAAAAAATTCATAAGATTACCAAGGATGAGTCAGGATCTCGCTTTGGGCATTTGGCTATCCTAGTTGGTGACAAGACTGGAGATGAGATTACTCCTAGTGACTATCATATCTCCTCATTTGGTATTGGACCAACAACTAAGGAACAAGAATCTCAGGAGTGGAGAGACACTGCGAATGCCATTGAATAAAGGATGGATAGGCTAATAAAGGATAAAGAAGAGTTAGAATTGGAGAACTTGACGATGAAGGAATTCATAAGAAAACATATGAATCCATCCGGACATAAGAGCGCATCACTTGTTCCATATGTTCCCACTTCTCAGAGTTTGCATTATACTTGTAGCATGGTAAAGGGATGGGCGAGTGATATCAGAGAGAAAAAAAAGGCTTTTCTTACAAGGATAGTTCAGGCACATGAGAGGACCACAATATTGATAAATAAAATGCAAGGATTAGATGAGATATGGAAGGAATTTCAACCCATTGAATATAAAATGATTCCTCGTCTCAAGGCATTGAGGGGCATCCTAGCACCAGTTCTGATTCAAGGAGTAATTGATAGAGGAACTACATATGACTTTGGTTATTATTATCTTTCACTAGTCATGAAGAGGACTACATGAGCATGCAAGGACAAAATGCGAGAATATTGAGGGTCCTATCTTGGAGATATGTTCGAGGGTCCTTGTTGCAATCAAGGAATTGGTTGGTCTTGGCATTGATGCTTCTAGTGAATCAAATATGGATGAGTTTAAAGAAAAGATGGAATTGGTGCATTTCATAGATATAGACTCTCTTGAGAAGAGTTGTTTGAATGGATTCCTGTCACTTATGATTTCCATGAATGATTTGCAGAGGCACACTTCATATTGGGATGACACTTTAGATACATGCATGGAGAAATTAGAGGTAATGGAGTTATAGTATAGCAACCTTCCTAGTATTGACATGGAGGAATTTAGTGCAATTTTTCTTAAGTTTATTGATTTTACTAAAAAGGAGAAGGAAAAGGGAGTCTACATTGTAGATGATGAGTTGTATGATGACTAGGCTGCTTTCTTGCTTCCTATTGATCCTCAATCTTTTGAATTTTCTTATTGGCTTATTTTGTGGTGCTTCGTTTCTATTGGCTATTTTTGATTGCCCTAATTAGGGGTTGTAATAAGTTAATCTAGGTCATTGATTACAAATCAATCTTGGCCATTCATTGTAATTGAGAATCCTATATAAACCCCCACCCCTCTCATTTGTAAAGGAGGTTGTTGGAGAATTGTTGCAAAAGATAATGCCAAATTTGCTCTACTTTTCATTGTTGTGTCTTGCATGGTGAATTGTTGTGATTAAGTTTGAATTATTGCATGGTGGTCTTCATCCTCCCTTAGAATGGATTTTGATTGCAAGTTGTTTAGATTATAATTTTCTTTGAAGTAATTTAGTGGATGAGAGAAATTGTGAATGTTTACTTGCTTGACTCGAACATAAAACTAGGCCGCTAACCTCTTGCTGATTGTAAGTGTGCCTTTTGGGGTGAACTAGTAATTGAAAGTACTTAACTTCAATTAATATTCAATCTTTGGTTTACATCCATTGATGGGATTGAAGAGGAGATATTAATTTGAAAATCATTTATATATACCTTACAAGCTTGCACTAGGTGGGTGAAGTCGTTGACAAGATTACATCTAATAGAGTCCAAGTTCATTCATACTTCCTTGCATCCATAGTAGAAGTAGAAATAGTAGAAGTTAGAAGTTAAGTTTAAGTTGAGAGCTCAAGTTGGAAAACCAAACCTTGTGAAGCCAAATCTATAGAAGCAAGTTGATGAACCTTGAGAAACAATGTAAGTTCCCTTAGTGATCCCAACAAATCACATTATTTCACTGAGCGAGTATCCGCAATTGAAGGAACCTTGAAGTTGTTTCACGATCTTACTTTGCAAGCTTAGCATTAGAAGTGACCTTATTTAAGAGAGGATTGAGTATTTAGTGTTTCACTTCGAAACATTGAGTGTTTCATGCTGCATGTTGCAGTGGAATAAAACTCACATCAGCATTACCCTCCATGCTCCAATGTTTATCCATTCATAGTTGCATTTGGGGATTTTTGAGGTGAGGTCTTGCTGAAGGAATAAGTTAACACTATTGAACAATAAACTGAGTTACTACAAAGGAAGACTAGGTAGTGTTAAAGTGAGTTTTGTGACCACTCCAAGATGCTGAATAAAATATTATGTATCTATCCTCTTTTGAACAAAGAAACATCATATGCTAAAAACTATGGTGATTGTGTGATCAAATAAGGAAACCCCAAGGTTTACACTGTGATCTAGCGACTTTGTGTTGGATATAACTTAGTGGATGTGATGTGATTTTTTGGTAACCACACGAGGACTTACACTATTCATTTATGGACATCTATCAACTCTTCAAATGATTTTGTAATTTGACCTCTTCGACTACTTCTAACAATGACTTGAAAAGGTGCAAAAGGATTGGCTTTAGGAAGCTAAGCTAACTCTACCTCTAAGTCTAACAATGCAAGAGACTACTGATGATGTGGTGAAACTAAATTGATCCTTGCTTCGCCAACTTAAACAACTATGCAAGAGAAGGTGTAATCTTCTAAGGGTGTATGGATGATTTTCAAATTGCTAAAATTCTTTCAGATTTTTGATTCTGGCATAATTCAAATGAATATCCCCAATTCAAGCTAAGTGCTTTGCAATGAATTTAGCTTAACCTTGCTCTATTACTTGCAATCAATGAGTACCAAAAGGTATGAACCTGAGGTTCACCATGAATCCGTCATGTCCCCTTTCTAGCGACATGATTTTTCATATTGGATTTGCCTATCATCGACTCTCGTAGGCAAATGATTTGGAGAGAGAGTCATTTTTGGAGATCAGTGGTCATATTTGCTCTTGGAAAAGTGAAGTTGAGCTTATATTTTATTATTATGTGTTAGCAGGACCCATATGTTATAATTTTAAGTTGAGATTGCACTTTTTATTTTATAAAGTTATTTTATTATAAAAGTGCATTATAATGGGATTTTATAATGGATGCTTCTAGAAGTTCTTAGTAACTTCTTAGAAAAGTGAATAAATAGAGGGCTTGGGCATTCATTTGGACAAGCTGATTTTGGGATTTCTTCTACTTCTTCCATTGTGGAGCAATTTGTAGTCTTTTGGTCTGCAAATATCATTTGATCTTTGGTAACGATAACTCCCTTGGATTAGCATAACTGAGGAAGTGAAATATCTTCTGAAGGGTTGCTCATTGGAGATGGTACTTAGCCATTTCATGTTGGATTTCATCTGAGGATTGATTTGAGGGTTTGAAGTTGGTTGAATAAGGGTTTTGAATTCATCATTTTATTGGTGAATCAATTTGATAGGTTTTGGAGATCATTTTGTGCAATTTCTGAGAAGACCATACCAGGGCCTGAGTCACAAGTTTTTGCTCATATCTCACAAACTATTCAGAGATTAATTTTATGCATTTGGGGAATGAGATTACATCCCTAGGCGACCCTGTTTTGGGTATTTTCGGCCAGCAATACCAAGCAGTGATTTTTGTACAGCTGCCGTATTGTACGGCCCAAGTACGGCCTGTACCAAAACAGATACAGCAGCATCATTTTGGGATCAGTTCGGGTGCAGTTGGAGGTGTCTTCAGCAGCATTGTCATTATCAATTTTGGTCAACATCCGGTGCATCTTTCCAGGTTCTTGGTGTTTGATTTTGGATGTCAAAATTGTATAAAATTTACATATGTTCAGTCACTGTCATAATAGTCCAGTATATGCTTTGAAACAGTCACTGTTATTCATCATTTGTAAATGGATTGTCATAGTTAATGGAAGTGCATTGTGAGAGCTTGTCATTACCATAGTTCATTGTATTGTAATCTGAAATTGTCATAGTTGTAACAGTCCATTATACTCTCAGAATTCAGTCATTTGAATCAGTCCTTGTTATAACAGCACATTGTAATCAGACTTGGGAAGTTGGACATTGCATTAATAGGAGAGTATCTCATTGTTGATATAGTTCATTGAAAGGTGCCAAGTGATTGGAATTTCTGAATATTGTTATTGGTACTGTTATTCTTCATTGTATTTCATTGCATATTGGCATTATTATCTTAATTGTACTTGTGGACTTGTTGCTCAACATTTACAACTTTGAAACACTACATTACAAACAAAACAATCCAGTGCATGCCAAGTGTTTGACAAATTGTCTTAGTTCAGATTTGGGGTTTTTAGTGGCCTTTATACTAAGGATCATTACAGAATCAACAATAATATCTTTCATTTATCTACCTAACTTAAACAACTTTTACTTAACATAAGAAAATCTCATTCTAAGTGAGAAATAGGAAACCATGCAATAGTCCAAGATCACACAAGTAATTCAACATGAAATCAACAATAAATTTGCAATTACTTTAGCAGCATTTTAGCAACGTTTTCACCAAATATCCCCCTACAAATGAAATGAGAAAGCCTTATATAGATGTTTCAAGTACAATGGATTGCCCAGATTGATTCAAGATCAACGATCCAAATTATTTCAACATTACCCTAATACAACTACCACCTACAAGCATTAAATGTTGACCAATGAGAAAATTACATTTCTGTGAATACATATCGTTGAAGATGAACCAATGAGAAAATTCAATGGGGGAAACACATTAAATGTACTTTAGATGCCACTTGTGGATGAATTTGATTGGAATAACTTGGACATGTCAAGCTGGAATCCTCAGATTGATTAAAGATGAGTGGATGTTTTCATTAACATTCTTATCTTGTAATCTTTGTTTCAACTCCACTTCTCCATCCTCCACTTCATTTTGGAAATCTTCTCATTGAGATGTTCTTGGAATGGTTCTTATCGTGATAGCTTGGGCTTGATCCTTCTTTTGACTTGAACTTGTCGACCTTCATCTTCTCTTGTTTGCACTTGATCATGATTATGTCACTTGCATTGTTTGTTTACCATCATCTTCCATGCAATTTTTTTTTGTCTTCAAACTTGGTTTGTATCGTAACTTTCCTTATTCCATGAGATGTGCATATTGCGATTTGATCATCACTCTTGGTTGAGGTTTCCAACAAATTTGGATATACAACATTGGTCATTGTATCCATGATGCCTTCTTTGTGGAATACCATATCATTTCACAAGGAAAGGTGTAAGGAAGGCATCTCATAATCATTTCCTTGTGGTTTCATTCATGTTGATCTTGATGTTGCAATGATCCTTTCTCATGAAGCACTCGACCCCATGTCATCTTCTTGATTGTCATCTTCACTTGTAAATCACCATTCACTTGTACGTTCTCCATCAACTTGACCTTCAAGTTTTCCTTTCCTCATGCACTTGCTCGAGCATCACCTTCCACGATCACCTCCATTTCACCATCATGCATTGTTCCTTGCAAAACAAAAGAAAACACTTGTGTTAAGTTTATGACAATGAATGTGAACAAAATTGAGATATTCTTATGATAAAACATCCTTTCCTAATAAAATGATTTCAACTTGGCATTGAAGTTGCACTTGGATGAAGAAATATTACTTGCTCACAATCTTAACGCTACCCTTGCATTGACATTAAACCAAAACAGTCCCTGACTTTGATTTGAATTCTGATTTTTCTAAGTTTGACAACTGATTACTGCTTGAACATGCCCAGCAAATTACCCAGTTTGATTGAAATTTTACCATTGCATAATTGACTTTATATTGAAATCTTAAAAAATATGGGTTGTCACAAGGTGTGATCCACAATCTTCAGCTTGTACTTGGAAGGTTTTCTTCTCTTAATTTATTCTTGATTCATCTTGAATAATTCTGATGTTCACCTTGCTCAAGTCTTCTCTGCACTTTGAATTAATTTGTTGTTTGCATTGGATGATTGAGATGAGATGATCAACTTCTCCTTTATATGCTCCCCTTCAAATAGTCATGCTTTCCATTCATTTGAAATTTACCTCCATTTCTCCATGACTGACTTGGTATTGCAATTTGAATTTCTACTCAATGGGGGATCAAATTTCCTCAAAGGCATTTAAACATGGAGCCCAAGGGATGTCTTCCAACTTGGGTTGTGCTCTTGTTCAAAAGACAATACAAACCCATGTTTTCTCCTATTTCAAATTGAATTCTCCTTTCCTTCAATTTTTTTAATTTGGCAGATCAGATTTTCTTTCAATTGTTTGGATTTTTCATTTTAAGCTTTTAGTTTTTACATCTTTTTGCAAATCAGATTCCATCTCGCATTTTTGAATTTGCCCCAATTGCTGGGTGGAATTCATCATGTCTTTGGGCTCCAAGCCCCAGGGAGGTCGGATTTCTGACCTTGGTTGAGCTCCTACCTATTGATGGGTGTTTTATGACCACATCAACATAGAATGAAACACCGAGGTATCTTATCGTGTTTTGAGCAAAATCCCATGTATGATAGGATTGTGAAAGATCATACATGTAATTTCAAGGTTCTTTTCTATCAATTCTTGATGTGTGGATAAGCACAATGGTCATTGTGATATGGTGGTAAGACAAAGGGACTTACGTTTAATTATTCTACAACTCTTCCACAATTCTGGTTGGAACTTTTTCATCGGATATTGCAATCTTGTGATGCTTCTTCCTTGAATGATGCAACTGAAATGAAATGAAATTAAAGGGGAAAGGAGTTAGAAGGATCTAAATCTACTCCTAAGGGCAATGCTATCAATGGATATTGCTCTGATGGACAAATTCCAAATAACCAAGCTCTGCTTTGCCAAGATCAACAACTCCACAAGAATTGGTGCAATCTTCCGAGGGTTACGCAAAGATTTTTCATATCACAATGTACAATATCATAATGATCAATGCACATTTAATAGTCGAATTTAAGCATCCATATAATAGAGGCTCAGGCTAACTTTACACTACAACTTATAATCAACAAAATGCAAAATGTACGAGCCATGAAAATTCATCAGACACCATTACATTTTCCATTGAAATCAAAGCACTTTAACTAGCAATTGAGAAATTGGAAGAATACCACGCAACAAGTTGAAACAAACATGAATCCACCGTATCTTCAATGAAACCAATTTTTTTATTTCTCCAAGTCTTACAACAATGTCTTCCTTTCTCCTATCCTACTTCTACTCTAAGGAGCAAGAGCTCTTTACTTCAAATGAGCTAACTATCTATCTATCTCCGTATCTTATGAATTATAGATGAGAAGGAAGGGCCTTTATATAGGTTTCCAAATTACAATGTGCTGCTCAAATTGAAACAACATTGAGGGCCCAACTTCTACCACCTCCGCTCTAATTAGGGTTAGTTCAACGAGAGAGATTCCATCATAAATAAGCTGGTACATAGAGACCAATTAAAAGAGGCAAGATGCCCACTAAAGAGGGTTTCCAAATTACAATGTGCTGCTCAAATTGAAACAACATTGAGGGCCCAACTTCTGCCACCTCAGCCCTAATTAGATTTAGTTTAAGGAGAGAGATTCCATCATAAATAAGTTGGTACGAATAATGAGGCAAGATGCCCACTAAACACTAAATGGTCGTCTTCCCAGAATAGATTACGCTCGATTCCCTTCTTTAAAAGCAGCAAATTTGGACATGTTGAATTGAAGACCTTTGATTAGCTAGTGAAGATGATTGGGCGCCATGGCAACACGTTAGGTGCCATATAGAATTGGGTATTTCACAACTGCATCATTTTGACTAGGGTCCAACTTTGACTAACTCTTTCAAAACCATCTCTCCTTGAACATTTTCATCCTTCCATGCAATTCCTTGAGAATTCACCTTCTTTAAATGGATTGGACTCCCTCATCGACGATTCTATCATTCTGGAATTTCTCACACAAAACTGTTTGACTATGGTCTTGGACTTTAAGAGGAAATTGAAGATGTTACATTCTTCCTTTTACATTTGTACTTGAACTTTGATCTTTGAGGTCTTGAACATTGAATGCCTTGAATTGGATTGTCTACAATTGGAATTTTGGAATTCGAATGCCTTTAATTGTATTTCTCATTTTCTCCTTGTACTTCTTTAAATTAGATTTCATCTTGAATCTTTATTGCACTTATGTCTTTCATCTTCTAACTTGTCAATAATGCCATGTTTTATCAAAATATCTCTTTAGGAATGTTAATTTTACGTCTCTAGTCACATCTCTTCTATAGGAACATTTGAGATATAGACATGGGTTTTGAACACTTGGCTAGTTTTCAATGTTTCTATTCAATCATGGTCTTTGGTGTACTTGAGATATAGGGAGGAATTTTGTAGTCAAATTTTAATCAGCCCTTGCAACTTCTTTCTTGAGCGCACATTAGACATGGTCGTGGATTTTGAACACTTTGAAGAATTGATTGTCATAGGCGAACTAACACCCTTGAGTGCATATGAGACACAGTGACAAACTCTTGGACATTTTGAAAATTCCTTGATTACTGTGGATTGGTACTCTAGAGTGCATGTGAGACATACAGAGAGATTTTTTGCACTTTGACAAATTTCTTGCACTTAGAGAATCCACACCCTTGGACACAAATGAGATAAGGAAGTGGATTTTTGCTTTTTGAAAAATTCTTTGGCACTACAAAAGCAGCACTTATGAGTGCTCTCAAGGCCTGTGGAGGGAAATTTCTTATATTTAGTTAATTTTTAACATCTCCATGTCCCCTATTGATCAACACTTAGCCAGTTTTGACATTTGCATTCTCCTCTTCTACATTGGGTGCATTTGAGAGGGTGTCATGGAATTTTTGAAGACTTAGCAATTTTTTGATTCTTTTCGACTCTCTCCAATTTGGCTGCATATGAGGAATCATGGAATTTTTAAACACAACAATTTTTTGAGTGTCTGTCATCTTGAGCACATTTTAGCCACAGTGATGGATTTTCCTTGTGAGGAAAAATTCCTTGGTACCTTGGAACCCCCTCTTGGGCACAAATTGGGCCTCAAGAAGGATTTTTGGAAATTTGGAAAAATCGTTAACAATGGTGAATCTCCTTCCTTGGGTGCTGATTTGGGGTGGAGGAAGATTTTATCTAAATTTACTGAAATTTCAATGTTCTTCATTCTCCTTTCCTCTTTTGGAGCTTTCTTGAAAAGGGTCAATGGTTTTCTCAGACTTAGCCAAATTTGGACCATCTGCCTTAGTTGTTCATTTTTCTGGAGTTAGAGTTGGATACCCTTTGCCTCTTCTTCTATCAGACCACATCAGTTGTCAAAATAGACCTGTCAAAAGTAGACTTACTATAAATAGTAATTTTGTTTAAATGCAAGATTATGGCAAACTAGGACATAGTGAAACTTACTAAAAATAGACACTGCTAAAACTAGTAAGTTCTTCCAAACTGAAAAGTAGACCATTCTGGGGTGTAGTGAAACTTACTAAAAATAGGGATACTAAAAATAGAAATTTCCAAAAAAGAGCAATTACATTAAAATGTTCAAAATTTCATTAGCATCTTCTCTGAAAGATCAATTCTTTTTCACACTTGACCTAATTCACTATTTTTCACTAACTTTCCTCTTTCAGAGCCAAAGGCAAATGACATCCAATTCCATACTTAGTATGAATCCTCAATGCATTTGATGGGTTAGGAGACAATACTGAATGCTAAAGACATGGCTTATTCAATAAAAAGAAGGGGTCTTGTTGATGTGTGTTTTATGACTCACCAAATAGTAGAACAAAATACCGAGGTATCTTATCCTCTCTTGAACAAAGTCTTGTGCATGCTAAGATTGCGAAAAGATCATACGATGATTCCAAGGTTCCTTTTATGTCGGGTCTTGACTATGGATAAGCTCGGTTGTTGATGTGATTTGCTGAATATCACAAGGGGCCTTACGTTTTCATTTCATGAATAGATTTCAAATCATGCTAGATGGGAGCTTATCGAAAGATTTGCGGTGAAACACTTTTTGGATTTTTGGAAATATGCGGAAAGTAAAATGGATTAGGGTTTAGAGATTTTAATCTACTCCTAAGGATAATGACAGCAACAGATAGTACTTTGGTGGACAAATTCCTTAATTACCAAGTTCCGTTTTGCCAAGCTATACTACAACTACGCGTGAAATTGTGCAATAATCAAAGGTTAAGCAAAAGATTTTCATACCACCACAAACACCATCATAAAGAACAATGTATGTGAATGATAGAAGTTAAGCATATGCACAGATGGGGTTTAGGCTAACTTTGCACAATGATTTAGAATCACTAAAATGTCAAAAGTATGAACCAAAGGAAATCATCAAAACACCATCATATTTTCCATTGCAATCACAACACTTTTATCTAAACCATCTTAATGTAAATGAGGAAATTATGAAACCAAGCAAGCATCAAGACACATCAAATTATCACCACACTTCAATGAAAATTTTATTGTCTCAATACTTCTTAGGAAACAATCTCACAATTCACTCCTGTGTTCTTTCTTGATGCCACTCAGACGACATTCTTGGGTGTGTGTCCATATTTTGCATTTGGGTGCTCAAAGACATATTTTGAATCCACTCATTTCGATATGAGTGATAATGTTGCCTCTGAAGGTAAACTCCTACTAGCATATTTCTGAGAATTCGTCAAATCCCTAACATTCATTGCAAGCATTCCTCGGTGGATTTTAGGTAAAAGTTCTTAATGTTGGAGTCTTGATGCCTATTGTAGTTTTAACATCTGAGGAAATTCACCTTCAAATTGATTCCTTGCATCCACAAGTCAAGCTCTCCATGCATACACTGAACCTCATGAAGAAAATTTCACGAACTTAGTCATTTTTACACTTTCCCCATTTGGATGCTTTCATGCCCTTTATTATTCTTCTCAGATACATTTAGTGCCTCTTCAAACTGCTTTTCAAGAATGTCTTGTCAAAATAGGGGGGTTCACAAAGACTTTGAAATCTCAAAGGCTCCATCTAAAGTACTTGTAAATGCAAATTGAACTTATATCAAATTAAAAACTAGAAGTAATTAAACAATGGATGTATACTATGATTTTTATATTTTATATGAATCTAAGTAGAATCTATATTGATATATTGTGTTTTGCTGAAGACTGATTAATGCTTCTACACTTGTCGATTTTTGTGTTGTGCATTGAGTAGTTCAAATGGCAGTGGTAAATATACCTTGTGCATTGGTGACAATCAGTCACGTCTATGATAGACGTGACTCCTCAAGGAGTCACACCTATAATAGGCGTGACTATATGTAAAAGTACAATAACCGCTAGACAATATTAACGACGGCTTTAAGGTATATCGACCAATTGTTAGAACATTGAAAAACCGATAACATATAAATCAATAATCATATTGAATATCGATAATTACATCAATCGATATTTTTAAATCGATAACTACATAAACCAATAATTATATCGATAGCTATATTGATGATAACTGATAAGCCGATAGTATATATTCGATCTGACATACTATGAGAATAATTATAATGATATTCAATATAAAAATAATGATAATAAATATATATATAATAATGATAATATAATAATTATTATTATCTATATATTTATTATATATATCATGATTTTGCCTATTCTTGTAAAATCAATATTTTATCTAATCGAAGCTATAATTATCAACACTCCCTCTTAGCTTGGGAGGATAAACATATCACAATGATCTTTGTGAATAAATTATCTGACATATAAGAAATTACATATCACTAACTTGTGATATGAAGTATCACCCAACTCGTGATACAGAGTATCACATACCACAACTCGTGACATGAAGTATCACCTAACTTGTGATACATATTACATAACTCGTGATATGAGGTATCACCTATCTCGTGATACTAAAGGATATAATATACTCGAGAACATTACGTTCTCCTTATATATCCTAGTTATGGTATGTGCACTGACATTAAGTCACATAATGTCTACCATAACTAATCATGGAAAATCCATGAATCATATTGATATCAAGTCACATGATATCAGTCTACTAAACATTACAAGATCGTCACCTTTTAATGTTAAATAAAAGTGTTGATTATCCAAAAGGTTGTCACTTTTCAGAAATATACACAGGATGGGGAGGCCCATAAAGTCATAGTCGCACATATGACAAAAGAAGTTAACACACTAAACATCTTTAATATATTAGAAGAAATCAATTTGAAAAATTTACATTTCAATCATACCAAGATTCTTCCTGAAATGTTCAACTTTCACTTTGAGGAGAGGTTTGGTTAGAATATCTACCGTTTGATCTCCTATACTGATATACTCCAACTGAATCATGTTCCTTTCTACCATGTCTCTCACATAGTGATAAGGAATCTCTATATGCTTAGATCTATCACCAAATATTGGATTCACTAAAAGGTTAATGCAACTTTGATTGTCATAGTGGATGATAGTTGGTTTCAGAGGTTTACCGAATAATCCCACAAGCAGTTTCTTGAGCCATACTGTTTTTTTAGCAGTCATAGAAGCTGCAATATATTCAGCTTTTGTAGAACTCTGAGCTACTGAGGACTGTTTTCTGCTAATCCACGATATCTTAGCCGATCCTAAACTGAAACATCATTCGGAGGTGCTCTTTTGGTCAATCACGCTTCTAGCCCAATCTGAATCTGTGAATCCATGAAGATCTAAGTCAACTTTCTCATACCTTAGGCCATAATTAAGAGTACCATGAAGATATCTCATTATATGCTTCACAGCCACAAGATGTATCTCCTTGAGCTCACACATAAATTGACTTAAGGCATTTATAGCATACAGATATCGTGTCTGGTATTGACCAAATACATCAAAGATCCAATCATCTTCCTATAGAGAGTGGGATCTGGTGACTAAGACTTTGTTGCTGCTTCCTTTAATTTATGAAGATTTGTTTATATGGGGGATGACATAGATCTGCAGTTCATCATACAAATCTCTTCAATATATCAATAGTGTACTTCCCTTGATTCAGAACAATGCTATTTGATTTTTGCCAGACTTCAAGTCCAAGGAAGTAGTGTAATAGACCTAGGTCTATCAAATTTTGAGGCTAGATCCTTCTTACACTGATCAATAAGGTGATCTTCTCCTGTAATCAACAGATCATCAACATATAATATCAATATTAACATATCCCATTTTCTTTGTTTGAAGTAGAGATTTGGGTTTGCATCTTTCTTTGAGAAGCCTAATCCCATGAGGTAACTGTCAATTCTTTCATACCAGGCTCTGGGAGCCTGTTTAAGTCCATATAGGGCTTTCTTTAATTTACACACATGTGATTTTGCATTGTGAATCTCAAATCCTTTAAGTTGCTCTAAGTAGACCTCTTCTTCAATGGTTCCATTTAAGAAAGTAGTTTTTACATCCATTTGATGAACTTTCCATCCTTTGGCTGCTGCAATGGCTAGAACTGCTTTGATTGAGGTATATCGAGCAACTGGAGCAAAGGTTTCTTCATAGTCAATTCCTTCTTTCTGTGAAAATCCTCTGGCTACAAATCTTGCTTTGTGTTTTTCTATACTACCATTTGCAACATGTTTGATTTTAAATAGCCATTTGGAAGAAACAATAAATTTCTATTTTGGCCTAGGTACTATCTCCCACACATCATTCTTCGAGATGGATTGATACTCCTCTGTCATTGCATCCTTCCATACTTGGTGCTAGAGAGATTCTATAACATTGGAAGGTTCTGATTTGATGAATTCACTCATGAAAGCTACATAACTAAAGAATCTCTTAGGTCTTTTACCTTCCCTGAAAGTCCCTGATGGAGCGGCATTGGTTCTTGCTTCTTCCATTGTTTTAGTAGCCTAGAGTGGTCTTTTCTTAGGATTTTCTAATGATGTGATTTGCTCTTCATTTATATCTTCCACAGGATACTCCCTCTGAATCTCAGGAGCAGGATCCTCTTCTAGGTCTAGGGTGGAAGTTTGAATTTCTGACTCAATAAAATTTTTGGCTCTTTTAAAGGCTGTCTTCCTCAAAAATCACATCTCTGCTTAGTTCAATCTATCTTTGACCAGGAACATATATTCTATAAGCTTTTGAGGTTTCACTATAGCCTACAAAAGTTCCTTTTCTCCCAGAAGGTTCTAGCTTATTTCTTTTCTCTTTGGGTACATGAATGTAAACAGGACAACCAAATATCCTCAAGTGACTAATGTCTGGTTTTATACTAGTGAAGGCTTCTTCAAGAGTTTTGTCATCAATATGGGAGTGAGGACATCTATTCTGAATGTAGACAATAGTACTAGAGGCTTTTGCCCAAAGAGAAGTCTCTATGTTTTCATCAAGTAACATAGCCCTAGCAACTTCTACAATGGTTTTGTTTTTCCTTTCAGAAAGTCCGTTTTGTTGAGGGTTGTAGGGTACAGTGAACTCCCTTTTAATCCCAGCATTTTTACAAAATTCTTTAAAAATATCTAATGTATATTCCCTCCCATTATCTGTCCTTAAGGTTTTTACTTTTCTTCCAGAAGAGTTTTTAGTAAGGGATTTGAATTCCTTAAATGTTTTAAGGATCTCTTGTGATTCTTTACTTTTAAGGAAATAGATCTAGGTCTTTCTAAAGAAATCATCAACAAAGATTACATAGTATAGAAACCCACCTAAGGAAGGTACAAACATGGGTCCACATAAATCTGAGTGGACTAATTCTAATACATTTTTTGTTTTGCTAGAACTATTTTGAAAAGACCCCTTAGTATTCTTCCCTAAGGCACACCCCTTGCATGCCCCTGAATGATATTGTTTGAGTTTGGGTAAACTTGTGACTAGTCCTCCCATGGAAGATAGGGCACGAAAAATTGAGGTGTCCTAATCTTCTTTGCCATATTTCATTGGAGTCTGCAATTTCATGAATTAGGGCTAGATTTGGTTCAGTACATAACTCATACAAATAACCTTGTCTATGACCTATGGTCAGAGCTTTCTTAATAGTAAAGTTCTTTGGCCATGCTAACACTTTACTATCCATGAAGGTTCCCTATATCCATTATCTCCAAGTGCAGATATGGAGACCAAGTTCCTTTTGATGCCTGGGACAAACAATACTCCAGTGAGTTGAATGGAGATGCCAAACTTTAATTTGATGGTGCAAGTTCCAACACCTTTGACTGGATGTGCAGAGCCATCTCCAATGGTCACTTCCTCATTAGTTTCTTCTACCATGGAGTCTAGGAATTCCCTGAATCCCGTGATGTGTCTTGATGAACCACTATCTATAACCCATGTGTTGGATTTATTAGATACTTGATTTGAAAATACAGAGTAGAATACGTATTTGTTGGATTCATGCTCCATTTTAGACTTTCTTACTTTGGCATATGATGCTTGTTGCTTGGTTTTGTCAGGACATCTGTCTGCATAGTGCCCATACTGGTCGCATCTAAAATATTGGATGTGAGAAACATCTTTCTTGGATGAACCCTTCTCAGGGTAGCTTTTCCTCTTCTTAAAGTATTTCTTCTTTCCTTTCTTGTGAGAGTTTTCATCCAAGACATGAAGATTTTCATCTACATTCTTCTGATTGAATCCTTTCTTTGTTTGTCTTGATTACTCTTGAAGACAGTCTGATCTTAGCCGATCAAATTTTGGAAATTTAGACCTTGCACTAATGCCTTGAACAAATGTCTCCTAAGAATTTTGTAGACCATCTAGGGAAATAAGTGTTAGCTCCTTGGTTTCAATTTGGTATCCAAGTGTTGATAGTTGATCCCTTAGTTTAGATATTCTCATGAAGTATGCGTGGATAGATTCTCCTTTGTTCATACTTATATGATTGATTTCTCTTTTTCGGTCCAAAGTCTTGCTGAAATTATTTATTTCGTATGTACTTTCAAGTGCCTTAAACATATGATATGAAGTCTCATGTTTTGTCAAAATTGTTAGGAATGGGAACACAGAGGGTGGGGTGAATCAATGTTCACTGTATTTTAACTTTTCACTTTAATCTTTATGCTGAACTTAAATACTTACGTACTGAAATAAATATTCACATAAACATGAAATATGAAATCAACACATGACACCAATATGATTACGGGGAAACCCAAATAGGTAAAAACCCCGGTGGGAATTGACACCCACTAATATTCTGCCTAGTGTTTTGTGATCCTTGTTAGAAGATCCTTTACCCTGTTAGGAGTAGTTTTACAATGCTTTAAGTACAATAGACCTTGTTAAGGGTCAGAACCTGTTAGGAAACTTTTACAATAATCCTTGTTAGGGAGTGGACTCACTGTCCTAGAGCTCACTGCTCAAATGGTGAAGGCTACAACCTTCTGATCTCAGATACACACTATATCTGCTAGGATGAACTGTCACTGTGACACTACTTGTCAAATCAGTTCCTTTGATGCGCTAATGCTTTGACCTCTAGCAAAGCTCTAGTACATCTTCTAGTGTCTTCTCACACTTCTTCTCTGCTTAATACAACTCTATATCAACTTCCATACTAAATACAATGGGCGCACCTTATATTTATACGCTCATACAAAATACACAATTAGGTCGGCCCTATAACTAATTACAAACAACGCTTCCAAATGAATTGGCTTAAGCATGCTTACAATTATACTTATAAACATGTCAGCAACCTAAATACAATGGGTGCATAGCCTTTACAATATTACATTATAACCGCAAACCAAAATACTAACTGTCGGCTCTATGCTCTATTCTCTGCTGGCACACATTGGCTGTGCAACTTCAACTGATTGTAACTTTCTTATCCTTGCATATCTGATCATGCACTCATAGACTAAGCAAGAATATAGTCTAACCAACTTAACTTCTAGGGCACATACCATAATTCGTCCGTATGCACGTGCGCTAATGCTCTGAGCTGCAGGAACTTTGTACATTGTCCAGTCTTCAATACTTAACCGAATTCTGATCTTTACATCAAGTGCTAACTCCAAACTGCTATATGACTTTGTTGCCATAATGACAACACTATATCTAGTCATATACCTCAGTATAGACAACTTGCCAACAATGCCCCCCTTTGTCATTGATGGCAACAAAGGAATATGGCCAAGTTGCTAACTGTCCCTTAACACAAAAACCTTTTGTCTACTATACATTTCTTATACATAATCTTATATCTCCCTATACATATTATACTCCATATTCTATACACAACTCCCCCTTTGACATTAATGACAAAGGTGTACCAAAAAACTGTATCTGCACATACTTAGGGAAAACATCCGGATATGCTATCTTAAGGTTCTAGATCTCCTTCTTCCAAAAAGTTATCAAGGAGTTATCTATCTGGAGATGGGCGCATAAAGCATATTGAAGCTTCTCCATCTTCAAATCTGTGCTCGGACCTTGATCATGGGTTATCATGGTGGCATCAATCTCCTTTATGTTCTGATTGAGAATGTCTAGTGAGGGCACAAGAGCATTCCTCAACTGAGTTTGTCTAGACCTTATCTTTGCCATCTCTTTCTCTGCCTTCTCAATTTTGTCCAACTGACCTTGGTAGACATTGTTGCACATGTTCACATCAGTGGATGTGTCTTTCACTGAGCTCTTCACTTGCTCAATCATAGCTTCTGCCTCTTGTATTTTCTTAAGATGGGCATCAATAAGCTTATCCTGATCCATGCAGTCTGCAATGAATTTCCTTCCTTGATCAGCAAATTCTTTTAAAGATGCTTGTCCTGTCTTGAGTGAATTTAGATCTAGTGCAAAGTTCCTCATCAACTCATTCAATCTCTTCTTCGAGTACTTCTCTTCTACAACATTGGATGCAGATTCTTCAAGGCTTGAAAAATTACTTTTGAACTGTGAGATAACTGCACTCACATCATCAACCGAGTGTACCTTATACACTTGTCTTCTAGCAATAGACTGTTCAGTATGTTCACAGATTCCACAAGGAGAGGATTTCTCATGACTTGTTTCTCCTTTGCCTTCTCCATAGCTAAGACACTGAACTTAATCAGGTCTTCTTCTCTCCATGAGTCCAAACTAGATGTGTCAGGTGTCAAACTTGACAACAATGCTGAGGAGGGAGTGATGAGAGTGCTATCCATCACTTCTAGTTTTACTTTGGCTAGATCAACAAAAGTTTCATCTTTCTCTTGTTCTTTTTCTTCTTCTTCTTTCTTTTCTTCCTCTTCCATTTTCTCTTGTTCTTTATCATCTGTTATATTTTCAATCAATACCTCTTCTTGATGAGTGGGAGGTGTGCTGTTGCATAAAATCTCAGCTTCTTGTGTGCTTACAAAAGCTTCCTCAAACTTGTCCAATTTTGTGTCAGTGGCTGCCATGGCTATCTTCACATTATCAATGATAATGGTGCTGTCCTTGAGTGATTCTGACAAGGGCGCAGACTTATCTAACTCTGTTTGTACTTCCACTGCAGGCGCTGAATCCTAAGGACCTGTAGATTGTTCCTTTATGGTCTCTAACCCTTTGGTGACCATTGTGGGTACATTAGCTGTGGTCGTAGTAGGTGGATACATGTTTCTATTCATAAATACCTTCTCAAAGGCTTTTTCTGTCTCTTTTGCAATTATCTCATAATTTTTATACATTATGTTTAGAGTCCTTGTCTTAGTTCTGAGGTGAGGCTTCACCAGATCTAACAGCAATTTCTTTTCTTCTAGTTCACACACAGGAAGGGTATCATCAAGAATCTTTTCCCTTATTCGCAGATCTTCCTCAATAGCTTGTCTCTTTTGGAATTCAAGGATATTCCATACTTTGTCAGGAATCATGGTTTTAAGTTCTAAGACTGTTTTCTTGAACTTTAGCATGTGCTTGACCAACATACCATGAATCTCAGATTTGTCTATTTCATTGTACTTTTCATAGAATTTACCTACTTGGTCAATTCTTCCCTCATCAACTATTCTGGCACTTAGCACACTTAGACTGGGTTTTAAGCTTACTTCAGGAGGTGCTTGGGTGTTTCTTCTGTTTCTTGTGACTCTCGAGGATGGATGACTGGTGCCAACCTCTTTCTTCCTCTTTGGCATTGCCTTATACTCAAGAGGAGTAGTAAGGTCAATGGTTACCTTGGGCACAGAAGAAGTATTATCTTCTTTACCCTTCTGACTATCATCTTTTTCAATTTTTATCTTCTTCATCTTGGGGTCATGTGATTCTGCCTTAGCTGCATCTGCGCTCTTCAGTTCCAAAGCAATCTTTTCATCCCTTTCTTTATCAAGGTCAGCTTGAGATACACCATGTCTTCTCAAGATTTCTGATGTGACTTTAGCAACCTTCCTTTTTGTTGCTGCACTGTTTAGCTTTGCATCTACTTCTCTGGTTTTCTCATATGTTCCCCATCTAGGTTCATTAGAATCATTGGGGGCTGATAGTAATACCTATGCATATGCTTCAAGGACCTGTTCCTCTACCTCATAACCAAGTGGATGAATCCACTTAGTTCTTGGCTCAATAGCTTCCATACAAGTTGTATCTGTTTCTACCATAAAGCAAATAGTATCCTTATACTTTTCCACAATACTCTCTAGAATTCTATACCTCATTTGCATCTTGACCCTAAAGGTCTTCAATTCCAATGTCACATAATCTCTCAATGTGCTCTCTGTGGATGCTTTGTTGGATATCTGAGGCATGATTCGAATAGTCTTGTCCAAATACAAATCTGATACTCTCCCAACTATATGAAGGTACATGTAAATGATCAATGAACCAAACCTGAATATTTTTGTCTTGTCATGCTTGATGGCCTTGATGTTATCAATCAACTGTGCATGCAAGATCTCACACAAGTTGAATTCCCCATCTTCCTTCACAAGTCTGATGGCTGCTAGAATAGTGCCCGCAGACAAACTATTCACCCTGCTGGTGTGATGAAACCTGTATCCCAATATTATAGACATCAATTTGATGTCTTCTTGTTCAATAGGCTCTATTGTCATCCCGCGCCTATCACTCCTTGACTTACAAGTTTGCTCAACCATTTTTCTGACATCCTTGCCCACAGGAAGGATGGCGCTTGTCCTAGAAAGGCCTGTTATCTCATGTATCAAGTCACTGATGATTCTTACTGGCACATCACCAATCCAAAACAAATCATCATGAATTCTGCTCAATAAAATCTTTATCCATTCTGTCTCATAGAATTCATATGCCATAGCATACTCAACAATAGGGTGGTCATTCCATTTAACATATTCACCCATGAATGTTTTGTCTGGTTTCAACATGGTATCCATGTGCGCCCTTAACCTATCCAACCCTACTGGTTCTTTCTTGCAGTAGATGTAAGCCCTAATATCTTCCACATGCATGACACCCATAGGCATGCGGGAGAAAGCTCCCTCTAAATCATCTAGGGTTGACTTGAAAGGATGTTTCTTGAATACATATCTCTTCTTCTCAATAACATCAAAAACTATGGGAGTGGCCATGACTTACTTGATTAATTGCTTTCCAACTGATCTCCAAGATGATCCGAAGACTTTTGAATTGGCGCATCAATCTAGGGTTTCTGCAACTGACCAAATGCATTGATAATTACTGCAAATCATTGATAGATCAATCTCCAAGTCTTCACAATAACTTCCAAGGCTCTTTTTGCTCTCCTATTGCTCTGAATTTGAATGCAATGAGCAATCAAATAACTTTTTGTGTACTTTAAAGTGAAAATTCTGCCATTAATGCAAGTCGCGTAAACCAGGCTGTCACTTCAAAATTTCCAACTCGAGTTCTGTTCACAATCAGCATGTGCGCTCTAGCACATAGGTACCTTTATACTCCAAAAGCTTAAGTCCAAAGGCGCATACTCTGAGGATGAGTATACCAGCCACGCAAGGGTCTAGAGCTGAATTAGCTCCCCCTATGACCCTGAAGGCCATTCATCCAGATGTAGAGGGTGCGTCCATTGCGGATGCATCCAATACATTCTCATCAATCATGTCCTTTTTCTCTGACCAAATCATGGTTGCATCATCTGAGGCTTTGACAAAATTAACTTCTCCTACGGGATCCAAAACTAGTTCTTTGGCCTTTTTAGGGCTTCCTTGACCTTGCGTCCTAGATCTACAGAACCTTGAGATATGTCTAGCCTTGTTACAAGAGTGTCAAATGACTGGAGGTCTTATATTCCTCGGCGCATTGACATGAGTCACCATTCTGCATTGTTTTGTTGTGTGACCATTATAGTTACATATCTGGCATGTAACATTCTAAGAACTTCTTACATTTGTCTGATTCTGATTTCTTTGATCTTGCTGAATCCTATTCTTCTAACTAGTCTTGCAATTCATAGCTCTATGACCAAACTTGTTGCATGAATAATAGTAGCCATTAAAAGGCCTTACCTTTGTACAGTTTCTTGCAATGTGTCCATGCTTGTTACATGCAAAACAAGTGCGTTCTACTTGCTTGCACTCATTCTTAGGTGGTCCACCATTATCTTTGGTTTGATCTTCAGTCTTTTCAGCATCAGTAGAGTTCTTTTGTGAATCCTTTCTTGCTCGCATATTGTCAATCTGATTTTGTGTTTCATTGTATCCAATACAGCTAGTGTCTCCTTTGGCTCTCCTTGCATACAACTGAGATTCTATCAAATCAGAACTGGTGTGTAACTTGTCAATATGATTCTTTGCTGCTTTCAATTCAGACTCCAAGCTTTCTTTGCTATTCCTTAGCTCCAAGATTTCCATGTTTGCTTGTCTTAGTTCTTCATTCAACTAAAGGTTCTCTTTGACCTAGTCATCACAGACTTTCTGATTATTAGTCAACTTCTCATCAAACTCTTCAAGTTGTTCTTTTAAGGATTTATTTTCTTCATTCAGCTTCTTGACCATTGTCCCTAGATCACTGGTAGAGCATTCTTTCAAAACTTTCCTTATCTTTTTGATGACTAATTGAGCATCACTGAGTTTATCCTTTAGTTCTTTAGATTCTCTTTCTAACTTGTCCAGGTCTTCAAGAGCAGCTTCAAGATTTCTTTTCAAATGTTTCATTTCTGCTTTGTCCATGATCTCCTCAAGTGGTTAAACTTCTTTGCTGAGGACCAGAGCTCTGATACCAATTGTTAGGAATGGGAACACTGAGAGGGGGGGGGTGAATCAGTGTTCACTGTATTTTAACTTTTCACTTTAATCTTTATGCTGAACTTAAATGCTTAAGTACTGAAATAAACATTCACATAAACATGAAACATGAAATCAACACATGACACCAATATGATTACGAGGAAACCCAAATAGGTAAAAACCCCAGTGGTAATTGACACCCACTAATAATTTGCACTAGTGTTTTGTGATCCTTGTTAGAAGATCCTTTACCCTGTTAGGAGTAGCTTTACAATGCTTTAAGTACAGTAGACCTTGTTAAGGGTCGGACCTTGTTAGGAGTCTTTTACAATAATCCCTGTTAGGGGAGTGGACTCACTGTCCTAGAGCTCATTGCTCAAATGGTGAAGGCTACAACCTTCTGATCTCAGATACACACTATATCTGCCAGGATGAACTGTCACTGTGACACTGCTTGTCAAATCAGTTCCTTTGATGCACTGATACTTTGACCTCTAGCAAAGCTCTAATACATCTTCTAGTGTCTTCTCACACTTCTTCTCTTCTTAATACAACTCTATATCAACTTCCATACTAAATACAATGGGCGCACCTTATATTTATACGCTCATACAAAATACACAATTAGGTCGGTCCTATAACTAATTACAAACAACGCTTCCAAATGAATTGGCTTAAGCATGTTTACAATTATACATATAAACATGTCGGCAACCTAAATACAATGGACGCATAGCCTTTACAATATTACATTATAACCGCAAACCAAAATACTAACTGTCAGCTCTATGCTCTGTTCTCTGCTGGCACACACTGGTTGTGCAACTTCAACTGATTGTAACTTTCTTATCCTTGCATATCTGATCATGCACTCATAGACTAAGCAAGAATATAGTCTAACCAACTTAACTTCTAGGGCACATACCATAATTCATCCGTACGCACGTGCGCTGATGCTCTAAGCTGCAGGAACTCTATACACTATCTAGTCTTCAATACTTACCCGAATTCTGATCTTTACATCAAGTGCACTGACTCCAAACTGCTATATGACTTTGTTGTCATAATGACAATACTATATCTAGTCATATACCTCAGTATAGACAACTTGCCAACAAAAATTTGCACAATATCATCTCTAACTCCATCAACTATGATTTTCATGGCCTTTTCATTTCCTTCAATCCATGCTGTTTTCTTGGGATCATTCTTAGGTTCTGCTTTATTTTCTTTCACAAATGACTCAACTTTATTTTCTTTTAATATCATCATAATTTGAACTTCCATGATGAGAAGTTATTTCCTCCTTCTAGCCTATCTTCAAACGGATTACAGTTGCCATAGAGGAATGTAATGTTCTTTAAGATTTAAATCTGAATTTCTCAAGTTCAGTTGTTGCTAGGATCCTTCCTAACTTGGCTCTGATACCATGTAAATGCAAATTGAACTTATATCAAATTAAAAACTAGAAGTAATTAAACAATGGATGTATACTGTGATTTTTATATTTTATATGAATCTGAGTAGAATCTATATTGATATATTGTGTTTTGCCGAAGATTGATCAATGCTTCTACACTTGTCGATTTCTGTGTTGCGCATTGAGTGGTTCAAATGGCAGTGGTAAATATGCCTTGTGCATTGGTGACGATCAGTCACTTTTATGATAGACATGACTTCTCAAGGAGTCATGCCTATCATAGGCATGACTGTACGTAACAGTACAACACCTGCTAAACAATATTAACGACAGCTTTAAGGTATATCGACCATATGTTAGAACGTTGACAAATCGATAACATATAAATCGATAATCATATCGATAATTACATAATTGATAATCATATCGATAATTACATCAATCGATATTTAAATCGATAACTACATAAATCAATAATTATATCGATAGCTATATTGATGATAACCTATATAAGCCAATAGTATATATTCGATCTGAAATACTATGAGAATAATTATAATGATATTTAATATAAAAATAATGATAATAAATATATATATAATAATGATAATATCTATTATTATTATTATCTATATATTTATTATATATATCATAATTTTGCCTATTCTCGTAAAATCAATATTTTATTTGATCGAAGCTATAATTATCAACACTCCCTCTTAGCTCGGGAGTATAATTCGAGAGATGGAAATGCAATCCTTCAATCAGCTCCCAGGTCCCAAGGGATTTACCTATTGACCTATGCTGGAATAAGGACTGTATGCCAAAAGTGGGGATGTTTGCATGGGCCGCCTTACATAAGAGATTTTGAGAACAAAATGGTTTAGGAAAATAGGATACTAGGGCCCGTCTAGATGCCCTCTATGTGAAGAAGAAAGTGAGAGTGTGGATCACTTGCTTATATGATGCAACTTTTCCAATCAATGTTGGAAATGGTTATTAGGTAAGATAAGTTTTTCTTGTGGAAGTATTTAAAAGCTAGCCTAGATTCAAAAGAAATGATATGTATAGTAAAATATGGACGATTGCCCCCTCTATGTTGATTTGGGAAAGTTGGAAGGAAAGAAATCGACATATCTTCAAGGAATCCAAACTCAGTTTGGATCAACTCTTAAACAAAGTAGAAGCTAGCATAGTTGAAATGGTTAATTGTAGGAATATGCTTGGCAGAACAGATGTTAATTTCTCAAATGAGGATGATGATATTCGCAACAAGTGGTATGGATTAAAAATCCCTTCTTTCTATGGCAATAATAAATTAAAAATGAGGATAAAAAAGCGAAATGCATATGGAAACCTCCGTGTTTTGGATTGTACAAATTAAACTTCGATGGAGAGTCTAGGGGTAATCCTGGTAAGGCGGGAGCTGGTTGCTGTATCCAGAAGTGGGATGGATCTAAGATTGCTAGCAAATCCATTCCTCTAGGGATAGAATCCAATAACAAAGAAGAACTCTCTACTCTCATTGAAGGCATGTTATTATGCAAAAATCCTAATCTAGATAACATAGAAATTGAGGGGGATTCATCTTTGGTTATTAATGCAGTAAGGAATGGTTATATGCCAAACTGGCATCTCAATGGCCTAGTAGAAAGGGCTATGGAGATTCTTTCCACACTCAATCACTATACCCTGAACCATATCTACAGAGAAGGAAACAAAGACGCAGATGCCCTAGCTAATGAAGGAGCTAATGGAATATCTAAGGAGACCATTATACCTAGTGTCTCAAATGATAATGGCTAGGATGATCTAGATACAGTGATAATCCACGAGCTTAGTATATAACTTTTTTAGATTTAGGTATAGCTTAGAGGCTCATAAACATAGGTCATCTTTTCGAGGAAGATTTCGATCAAAATATTAAAATGGATAACCTATTCAGTAAAGTTCTTAGCATCTTGAACCCAGTATTTGGTCAAGAACTCTATGGTGAATACTCTTTATATCCTAAGGAACTCAGTGTAGTAGCTCGTATAGGAATGCAAATATGCAAAGAATTTAGAATTACACATTCAGAGACAGATAGAGGAAGAAGGAGCTCCCAGATCATCTTAAATACCATGAGTAAAGGAAAGAATCCAAAATGGCATCTTACTCATACACACTTACAGGAAAGAATATTCAAAGGCAGTTGAGTTGGCCATTCTAGATCTACCAAATGGATAGGAAAGCAGGGGGCATTTCCACATTTTTACCTGAATGTTTAGAATAGGTCTTACTGCCCTCCCTCTTAGCCTAGGAATTTTGGATTCCAAGTTCATTATCTGTTATAGTAAGTTCAAAGTAGATTTAACTCTATGTTTAGAATATTTGTTATCTGTTTTAGGATGTATATATATAAATATATATATAAATATTTATATATATACATATATATATACATATGTATATGTATATATATATACATACATACATACATATATATATATATATATACACATTTATATATATGCACATTTTATATATATATATATATATATATATATATATATATCCAAAGGTATAAATATATATAGCATTATATACAGGCCCACATATACATTGACAGACATAGAGATGTATATTCAATTATCCAAGATATAGGTTTATGAATATATAAAGCAATATAAATTCATCCTAGATAAATATTTTTCCACATTTACATCCATTTATATATAACCATGCTTTTCAAATATTTTAAACTCTTCCTTAATCTTTAACAATATAGGGTAGATAGATTCGTCAAGATAGGTATTCAAATATCATGACTAGAAATCACAATCTCATTATTCTTTCCGATTGAAGTATAATGAGATTGTACCAATAATTACTCTTATTAATACATAAGGAATGGTTTCATCAAGGAGTTTTTTCTATAATTATAACAACATCCCCATCATATCCAACAAATAAATAGTAGCGTAATAATTAACTCATTATTGCCAAACACATACCATACTTTGCACAATCTACTATATTTAATCTAAAGCTTGATCTGGCAATCACTAACTCACAACTAGCCTATATGAAGTTCGAATAGAATCATTAATAAAGATGCTAATTAAAGTCACCATAGGCCAACCACATGGCACAATATCTTACACGTGCATCAAGATATGATGGTAGGAAGTTTATGATCTTCAAATCATCACCCTAACACTTAATATACAAACCAATTATTATTAGAGCGTTTGAAACTTGACACAACAAGACAACTAATCACTTCCTTACAAGGAAACGATGATATTAAAAGTCATTAATCTCCCATTAAGCTTCAAAGTTTTCCTTCTTTAACAAAGGAGAGTAGTCGAAACAGAGTTTAATGGATACCCTAGTAAGACTTCGCGGTAAGAAGTGACAGACAAAAGCAAAGAATGAGGTATCCGAATAGAGGATTAGAGGAATCATCAAATTCAAGAACACTCTTGTGGTGTGATGGGGAGGTTAGGATAGACTAGCTAGTCTATGCCCCTGATCCTCTCTAGGATCCAAGTGTTCTTCTGACACCTCTAATGGTCTATAGGATACCTTACTCATCCAAGGACCCCCTGACCTGCCCTAACCTGACCACCAAGTTTAGCTACTTCTTCTTGCATCATTCCAAGCTTTCATTTCTAGCTTCATCCCTTACATAAGCTCATAAGGGTCTTTTAGGGCTCAGTTCCCTTCCCAAGCTCTAACAGAGGATTTGGTGAGTTCCAAGGTGTTTTTGGGTCATTTGACACCTCTTCAATGCACTAGCAAGGTTGGGTCATCACCCGATTTTAGAGTTCCTTTGCAAATCAGGGCTACAAGGAAGTGCCCAATTAGGCCTCCTTCCGGTTTTGTAGGGCTTTTGCCTCCTTCCCCTCAAAGATTCAAAGCTTCTGTTCTAAAGAACATCCATAACAAATGACCAACTCTCAATGATTTTTGGGGTCTTGGGCCTCCATCTGTCCGTACCATGCCTGTGCCAAAAATGAGGGTTTTAGGGCTTTTAGGCCTCTTCACTGTCACCTAGCAAGCTAGTCTGCAATAGCACCTCTCCAAGATTGTTCAGACTCCCTCCTTCACAGCATCTTGTCTTTAGACATGTATCTTGACTCCCTCCATAGGGCTAGCCATGAAACTCAATCCTCTGCTCTCAAGAGCTTCTTCTCTGCTGACTGCTCCTAGCCGGGCACTGCCAAGCTCACCTAGGGCATGGTCAAACAATTGTTTGCACTTGCACTCCAGGGCCCTGCTGTCATAATAATACAAGTTAGGGTCTGTGCTTTTGGAATCTAAGGTCCAATGGTGTGGCCATGGTGGAAACAAAAGCTACAGCCCCATTTACACAAGTCTCTCCAAACTGGCAGAGCACTGTCTACACAAAAAGAAATGCACAAACAGCACACAAAACTCAAAAGAAACTAAACTAATACACACACATGAAAGCTAAACACACATAAACACTAACTCTTGCAAAGATTCACTCAAAACTTCATCTATTCACATGAAATAAGTCTATAACAGTGAATGTTCTTCTCCAAGCAGCATTCAGACTGGTGTTTCCATACTACCATCGTACAATAACATTGCCAACCCTTGATTTAGGGTTCCACAGGTCTTAAATACTCTTCTCCTCGGTATGTGTGTTGTGTTAAGGCTTCTTAGCCACTTAAGCAAGGTTAAAGCCTTCAAAGGAAAAGTTGCTAGCAACTTTTAAGCAACTTTTGGTTGCTTGAGAAACTTTTGCTCTTACATCACCAAGACCATTTCTAGGTCTTTCCAAGGCACTCTTGTGCTCATAACTCTACCAAAACACAACCTAAGACCTCTAATCACATAGCTAGTCAATGATCTCAGGATAACAACTTTCCCTGAGTCATTGTGCCATTAAGAAGGAAGACCAGCTGAACCACTAGGACCTCACCTAGGCCTAGGCACACAAACATGAGCTAAAGCTCTTATTTACTTACATACTTCTCTTAAGAAGTTTCATCACAACAAAATTGGATGGTGGGAGCCCTTAGAAGGGTGCTCCTGCACCATGGTGGAGGCAATTAATGAAGGTTTTAGGCGAAGATTACTTAGGTAACACAAATAGAACTAGGGTAAATTCAGACATTGCCTCAATGTTTCTTGCCCTCACTATGTTCTTTGAAAGAGACAAGAAAATCGCCAAGGAGATTTGTGTGAAAATTTTCAAGAAAATCATACTGGGAGATATTGACGTCATCCTCGACAACATTGATGTTGCTCTCATGATTCCCAAAGCCAGGAACTATGGGAAAACAAACCTAGGGGACAATCCTGTCCCTAGATATCCCATTCTATGGGTCGAAAGCTGGGAAGCCCTTGAATGTACCCTAGAGAGTAGAAGCCGCAATCTGAATTTTTTTACTTGACTTTTTCATGTCAAGCGTCTAGACAACCCAAATTGGTTCGCGACATACATGAGGGAAGAAAATATTGCCGACTTCGAAGATGTCATGGTCTGGGCTAGTTCGGCTGCACTGGTCATCGACTCCAATAGGGACATCGAGGAGGAAGAGGGCCTCCGAGATAGGACGCCATCCTTGGATGTAGGCACATCATCTCTAGGTGGTAATACAAAGGATAAAGGCAAGGGGATCAAACTGGGTTAAGTTGTAACCTTATGCCTACGCCACCTAATAGATAAAGGCAGCCTCTATAGTTATTACTATAATATTGTCACTATTTAGTAACTAGATACTGTATAATCCGTATTATCATTTTGGCTTCTGTGGTTAGATTATAGGAAGACACTACAGGATAATGACTTTTTTAGATTTGGTATATATTATGTAGTAGATTATATTAATATAGATATTTTAGTTACATTAAGCTTGTCAATTGTATGGGTTTTTAATTCATTTTAAAAGAAAACTCTCTTTGCAAAAGTCCATATAATTTTCCATTTTAGTTTGAAGCTATGGTAAATTCAAACGCTCTAAAATAACGGGTTTAGAATCTCATCACTGTATCGGATCCAAAAACTATGTTTGATAAAGTAAATTCTAAACATTTCTTACCCGTTTTTATGCTCGCTTTAGAGAATAATTTAAATTAATTTTAAACTTAATAAATAGATTCTACCTAGTCTCAAAATCTATTGGTTTAATAAGACATTTGGCATACACCCTATCATGACAATATGTAAACTCCTTTTCACTTCACTCTAAATAGACTTATGATTTCGATATTTATTTATTTGTATAAAAAATACATATATAAATGTAATAATAGGCACATATAAAATATAATCACCTAAATGATATATATATATATATATTACATTTGATCACTTAAGAGATATTTTATTATATATATTCATCTATCTATAGATATATTTATATATTTTTTAGATATATTCTTATTCGATTTTATGTATACATATATATAAATATATATATATAGATATAGATTTACCCATACTCAGATTCAGAGTCCGTTCGATTTCTTTTAATTAACATAGGAAGCTTAATAGTCTGGTCTGTATTCGAAGGGATTCAAACGGAACCGTCATCTTCATCCTTGCTTAAATAGGCCACAGGTTTTCTCATCAGCTACGCCTTCCTGTATCTTGGCCCTAATAACTTAAAAAATGTCAACCCCCATCAAGTTAAAGGGCTCTAAGCCAGAAATTGCCTTTGATGGGGAAATCACAGATAACAGATTAAAATCTGTTGTGTTGAACACTCATGCATTACCTCTTAGGGCTGTCTTTCGAATCCTGGGGAGGGAATTCTTAACAAATGAGGATCGGTATAGGGTCAACTCGGATATTCCAACAATGTTCACAGCCATGGCCATTCAAGTAGACCCAGGGAAATCCGACATTGGAAGGCTCTGTGCTCAAATTTTCAAATGCAAATACTTGGGGGGTCTAGATTTGGTCATTCAAAATATTCGTGGGGACTCCTCCATAACCAGACCCAAATTTTATAATATGCCTATGCTTAATGGTCGATTTGTCCCATCTTCCCCTATTCTAGTCACAGATGATTTTACTATAATCTCAAGAACCCCTATAATTAGAAGAAATTTGACTTTCTATTCTTTTACCTTCATGTCAGAGCCCCAGAGGAAGCCGATTGGTTTTATACTTACTGGCATGAAGATGACGTGGGAAGTACTGATAGAGATGGTTTTAGTGACTAATGATGAAGAACTGACCATGGAAAGGTTGGACAGTACAGGTCCAAGTAGGAAGAAGAGGAAAAATGGGGAATCTCCTAAGACTCCCAAAGCCACGGACGAACCTTCTTAAGCCAATAAGCTGGATCTCTTTCAGATTAATTGAGTTTGAAAGAGGGCAATGAGCTGAGATGATTGACTCTCTTTCATAGAAGATTTCTTATATGTGCTTTGTACGATTTTGTAATGACCCTTACTATAAAGGCCACTAAAAACTAGTAATACTGAACTGAGAAAATTCGTCAAACAGTTGGCATGCACTGAATACACTGCTGAAAGAAAAATACTGAATATAGGAAATTATTTTGCAATATATGAATTCGCTGTCCCAAAATTTCAAAATAATAGGTAGCAACCAAATACCATCTAAAACACTATCAATGATGTAGGAAATTGCTCAAAACCATATGCCATTCATATATCAACAATTTGCAACAATGCCATACATTTTTCAGTCAATGATATGATCATCAAACCCTAGGTTTGCAATATAGATAGACTGAAAATTACAATGCCCTTTCACTTGCAAAATCCTAGCCTTCCTTTGTTACCAATAATGCCAAATGGCAAACAAAGACAAGTACAATGTAAAATAGTAAAGTGCTGAAGCTATATTTTGTACTCAGCTGAAAACATACATTTCTCAGAAAATATGCCAAATGCCAAATGAGAAATGAGGAACCTGATTGTAGATGGTTGCAATAATTTTTCAGACTGCTTTTTCAAACTGCTTTTTCGAATCTGCTTTTTCGGACTGCTTTTTCGGATCTGCTTTTTCGGACAGCTTTTTCAGATCTGCTTTTTCGGACAGCTTTTTCGGATCTGCTTTTTCGGACAGCTTTTTCGGATTTGCTTTTTCGGATCTACTTTTTCGGACTGCTTTTTTGAATCTGCTTTTTCGGACTGCTTTTTTCCTCTTGCAACCAAAACTCAAACCCTCAAGTAAATCTGAGGATTCCAAATAAGCTCAACTTGAAATGGCTAAATACCACTTCCAAACTTGCAACCCTTCAGTAGATATTTCACTACCTCAGTTATGCCAATTTAGGGGAGTGATTCATTCCCAAAGATCGAATAGTATTTGCAGACTACAAGGCTACAAATTGCTTCACAATGAAGAAGTAGAAGAAATCCCAAATCCAAGTATGTCCAAATGAAAGCCCAAGCCCTCTATTTATTCTTTTCCTTGAGAAGTTGCTAGAACTTCTAGAAACATCCAATTATAATGTACTTTATAATAAAATAACATTATAATAATAAAGTACATTTCTCAACTCAAAATTATAACAATGTAGACCCAAATGTCACATAACTGAATGTAGGCCCAACTACGACTGAACGTAGGCTCAAGACTGAACGTAGGCTCTACTACAACTGGATGTAGGCTCAAACTAGATGTAGGCTCACTTTGGATGTAGGCTCTGTCAGCAATATGCAATCAAATGATCAACATAATGACCCTCTCTCCAAACCATTTGCCTACGAGAGTCGATGATAGGCAAATCCGTCATGCCAAACGATGTCAGCCAAAATGGGGACATGACAGTCCGCACTTCCTGAAATTGCTTGTCCCCAAGCAATGGCTAAACAAATAACCAATCAATCCACCTGGATCCCAAATGTAGTCGTGATCTAAACTGCTGTCAATCAACGCAAGCTCCTGCAACAATCTCAGTAATATAACCAAGAGGAATCCATAACCAAACTGACCAATACTGCTCAACTGAAATCCAAGGTAACAACTGCCACAGACAGAAACCAAGTAGATGCTATCAACACATCTCACTGTGCTGTGCGGAAAACACACTCCAACTCTGCAACAATGGTGAACATTCCGAAATGAAACTGCACCAAGTGCAGAGAATCCACACACTGTACACCAACTGTAGTCAACATATCTCTGCAGATCACCAGCCATGCTGACATCACCATAACTCCCATGCACCGCTGACGGTGAATAGGCATCACACGACAGATAGCAATAACTCAAACCAAATCTGCCTGCCATCAACTCCTCAATACATGAATCAAAAGCAAGCCAATGAACATACCCTGAAATATAATGCCAGTAAAAAGAACCAACCAACTCATCCTGCAAACGTGATGCAACCAACTGTGACTGATCATTAGCTAAGTCAGAAGATGACATAGCCAAGGGAGTGGAATCAATAACAACAACCACTAAGGCATCACTCCCAAACTCCTGCTCTAAGTCATGCACTATCAAGCTGTCAACCCCAGCACCTATCACCATGCCATGTCTATCACAACTTTTATCCCATGGCGTCAAACCATCCCATAACTGATGACAAGCACTAGAACCCAAAGTACATCTCCGTATCAACATCTCATCAACATGTGAGTCAAAAGTAAACTGATGAGCATACCTCATAGTGTAATGTCAATAACATGCGCCAATATCAGTCAGTGGCTCAAACTGCAATCCCGATGAAACTAACTGCAACTTATCACTAACCAAGCCCGAACTCGCCATTACCTCCGAAGACACCTCCAAAGGAGTAGTACCACTGATAGGAACCATGCCAACTGCCGGCCCATCATCACCACAACTGATCCCTGACACAACCTCACTATCCTCCATGCCATCAGTAGTAGGGACCACCACCATGTCGAGCGGACTACAATGCTCAACTGCAACACCCAACTCAACCGAACTAGACTCTAGGGGAAATGAACCCAATCCCGATAAGCCAATGCTAGTATCAAGGATGGATGCATCCCCAACTCCACGGTCTCTGACAAACTCAACCATGGACATCCTCTGATCACCAGATACCACACCCTGTGACTGTACGGAATCCGGTAAAGACTGCAGTCGCTCTAACTCCATGGTCACCTCAGCCAAATGAAACTGTGACTCCTCGAAAGCCAACTGTGTACTCTCAAGAATCTCAGAAGTCACCTCGAGCTGCTGAGTAAGCTCACTCACCTCATCTTCCCTGACCAATAATGCGTCATATGTTGTACTGCCCCACTCCATAAGATAATCTCTGTCGGCTACCAACTACATATAATCCTATCTCAGAATCCGGATAGCCTCCCATAAAGAGTGGATCTCTGTCAAGGAAAGATAACTGCCTCCCTAATCATCACTAGTAGGAGAACCCCATCCATAAACTGCTAACAACTGACGAGCAGCATCGAAATGCTCGCGAGCGGCAGAAATGTCTCGCTCACTAACTCTCAGCTGACTAGACACATGATGGCACTGGCTAGACTGTCTCCTACAATCCTCCTCTGATGTACTGTCCAAAGGAGTAGACTCAAAATCACTGATCTCTGGAGTACTACCATCCATACCCTGCAAGTCAACTCCAAAGCTCACATCATCATACGGAGTATCAAAAACTGTAGCATCACTGTCCAACTCCTCCGTACTGAAAGAAATTGTCGAGGAAACTAAGTCCTCAAAACTGTCCACTGTATCCGCTTGGATGTCATCTGTAGCAATACGATCCTGGGACTCACCTGTAAACACTAACATCTCAGATGTGCCTGAATCATCACAAGCTCACTGCATCCTGAGTGGTCGACTGGAAATGCACACAACTCCAAACACCGGTGTATAAAGACTAATACCAACATCTGACAAGCTGCTGGTATGAATGAAAACAACACCGTGTAATCTGCTAATCAAATCCATGATAGCACTCAAATAATTACTGCTATCAATAGGTGATAAAGATCTCCAGTCAACATAATCCCAAACACCAATATAACAATCCCGAATCCACATCCATAAACTAGAATCAGCTGGTAACTCAAGCAAACTCCTCACCTGAGTAATATGACTAATACCAACTAACTCCACATACATGTCTGATATTGTCCCCAAATCCTAGATATGAATGCAAGGTGTACTCTCACAACTATCATCCACCGCATGTGATCTAACTGTAAAAGAAAGCTGAGTCCCTACCATATGTGCTAACTCCTGAACTGAACTCACCTCAAGACAAAGCTCATCCACATGTCTCTCTACTGCACCACTCTGATCAACTGTACTATCCTCAAATGTGACAGTATCCTCAACTACTGTAACATCATCAGGATCAACTGTACCACAATCACTATCAGTGTCAATAACACAATCTGGTGTGCCTGTGATATCTCCCTGTATCAAATCAGCATGTCTCTCCGAGTCCTGTAATGCCAATGGAGTACTCAACAAAGAGGCTCGAGTGTCCTCGAACTCTCGAGAAAGCCTGCCAACTTCCTCCTCCTTCCTCCTCAAGGCATCTAAATGGTCTCTGGCAAGGCTAAGAAGATGGTCACGATCCAAAAGAAGATGTAAATAACTCATCTTCATCGTTCCCATTCCTTCCCCTATCGCCTGTAAGTCCGCACAAGAGGACTCTGCCTGAACTCCCTTATGTCTGTCCTATAACTGAATCATCCAGATGTGATCCTCTATCATATTCCGCATCCTGTCAAGATGAGATAATGAAGTCACAATACTGTCTACGCTCACCTTCAGTTGGCTAGACAAATCATGCGAAGTGCTACTAGCCTCAACCTCATGTGACGAAGCATCTAACTGTGCCTAGTATTCTCTCTCAGCAAAGTTATGAATGCTCAATGTCTGCTCATCTCTGATATGTATCTCATCATCATGCACAACAACCTCCTCACAATCATCATCTGAATCCATTGTGCTGTAGTTACTATTCTGAGCACCTGTGACATCATCCTCAAGCAACCTGTATACAACTGTCTCAACTTGAGTACCAAGTTGACAGTTACTATCAATCCGCATAGTGTCCTTCACCACTTCCTCCTGTGGCTGAGTAGAAACTGAATCTTCTACCTGGCTACTAATCTGTTTTTCAAACTCCTCATGCAAGTTCCTGGTAACTGTATCAACCGATCTCTTGTCATCTGTCCTGCGAGAAGATCTACCAAATAAAAAACTTGACAACTTATTCACCTTGGCTGGGTCGGACAGTATATCATTCATCACACGATGGTGCTTATTCCACTGTTCAGACAAGTTCTGGTCTATTCTCTTAAGTTCATCTTGAATGTCTGAATAATCATCATTTCTACTATGTCTATCTGTTGCCCATGATCGTGTCCTCTGAAACTCTGTACTATTCCTGTCCATACTGAAATCAATCAAGTGCTGGTCACTCATGCAAAGACGGTTCTTACCCAACAGGATGGCAAGAAAACCGCTCTGATACCACTGTAATGACCCTTACTATAAAGGCCACTAAAAACCACTAATCCTGAACTGAGAAAATTCGTCAAACAGTTGGCATGCACTGAATACACTGCTGAAAGAAAAATACTGAATATAGGAAATTATTTTGCAATATATGAATTCGCTGTCCCAAAATTTCAAAATAATAGATAGCAACCAAATACCATCTAAAACACTATCAATGATGTAGGAAATTGCTCAAAACCATATGCCATTCATATATCAACAATTTGCAACAATGCCATACATTTTTCAGTCAATGATATGATCATCAAACCCTAGGTTTGCAATATAGATAGACTGAAAATTACAATGCCCTTTCACTTGCAAAATCCTAGCCTTCCTTTGTTACCAATAATGCCAAATGGAAAACAAAGACAAGTACAATGTAAAATAGTAAAATGTTGAAGCTATATTTTGTACTCAGCTGAAAACATACATTTCTCAGAAAATATGCCAAATGCCAAATGAGAAATGAGGAACCTGATTGTAGATGGCTGCAATAATTTTTCGGACTATTTTTTTGGACTGCTTTTTCGGATCTGCTTTTTCGGATCTTCTTTTTCGGATAGCTTTTTCGGATCTGCTTTTTCGGACAGCTTTTTCGGATTTGCTTTTTCGGATCTGCTTTTTCGGACTGCTTTTTCGAATCTGCTTTTTCGGACTGCTTTTTTCCTCTTGCAACCAAAACTCAAACCCTCAGGTAAATCTGAGGATTCCAAATAAGCTCAACTTGAAATGGCTAAATACCACTTCCAAACTTGCAACCCTTCAGTAGATATTTCACTACCTCAGTTATGCCAATCTAGGGGAGTGATTCGTTCCCAAAGATCGAATAGTATTTGTACACTCAGGTACAGGTATACTTCAGGCAAGAATATCTTGAGGGAAGCAAAAAGTGGTGAACTCAACAACCAAAGAATATTTGAGTAGTTCTTTCTATATGATGTAAAACATTGGAATAGTGAGAATTAGAATATGTGAAAGCTAAGGATATCCTTAGTAATCTCTAGGCATGAATACTTTGTAAATGGAGGAATGCCTCCATATCCATTTTTGTAACTTGGTTTTCATGATAGGACTTCTGTCCCGAGCAAGACTGGAGGTTTTTTTCTTCGTTCTTTCCTACCAGTGCCCGCAATGAACGAAGACTTGTATCTTTTATCAGATTTTATTAATATAAATTAATCTATGGCTTTGGCCTTTTACCGATAAAAAAAATGATAATATTTATTATTATCTATATATCCTAATTTTGCCTATTCTTGTAAAATCTATTGACATAAACTTAGTTGTTATTGGTAAAGTCATAAGCAAACATCAATCCCACCGGAACACCGGTACATCACACCAGTACTCATAATTGTGAACTTGTAGATTAAATAAGAAAGCGGTGTACTTTAACTGGTCACGCTTATACCGGTCCAGGTTTTTCCAACTGGTCATGGGATACACACAGGGAACAAATGACTAACCAGATACAAGTTCTTCACTAGTTAAGTGCATGATAATCCGAACCGGATTATGCAGAGCGTTTTCAGTTAAACTAGAGTTAGCTTTTTCAGTGGAACTGAAGTTAGCTTTGTTTTATCTGTGAGTGTTTTGAGGTAAACTCGGTATCAGTTTGCAAGCTTTTTTTGCATACATGATTTATGGGTGAGTTTACAGCTTAGCGAAACTATGAGATGTATTTTTAAGAAGATAATCTCTTATATAAATACAAGTCAAAGGACATGAAATAAGTGTTGTTGAATATCAAGAGCATAGAGCGAAGAAGAGCGGGAGAGAAGAATCTTCTGAGAGGAATCACAATCATGAGAGTTGAAAGGCAGAGAAAGATTCAACAGCCAAGCAGAGGAAAGGGTAACAGGTATGATCTGATTCAACAGATAGTGTCATCATAAGATCATTGCTTTAAATTGAGAAGCATATTTAAATCCCTCAATAAAGGTGACCCCTAACAGGTTCTTTGTATAAATCCCTTTACTGGGTAACATCTTTATTGGTGTTCTTAGTCCTCTTACAAGGCGACTCCTAACAGGGTCAAGATCCTAATAGGTCTTTTATCAAATCCTTTAACTGGGTAGTACTCTTACCAATGCTTTGTAAGCCTCTAACAGGGCAACTTTATTACTGTAGTAGTGGAGTTTATGGGTTCTGTCCCACTGTAGTTTTTTCCTTCTAACTGAGGGTTTCCACGTATATATGCTGTGTTAACCTGTGTATTCAATTTCTGTTTATGGGTGTTGTTATATTCTTTTAATTCCTATATTAGCAAGAATATCTATTTGTGAAGAAGTATTAGAAATTAAATTTACTAATTCACCCCCCCTCTCAATAACCGATTAGGATTAACAAAATCAATATTTTATTTAATCGAAGCTATAATTATCAATAGTACTTGACTTGATGGCTCAAACACAACCAAGGAACACTTCAAAGCTGGGATCTCGAAAGATAGGGAATTGAAACTTGAAACTCACCATTTTCAATTGGAACAAGGGGAAACTTGGCAAATCAACACTAGAGCTACCGGGACAACACACAAAAAAAGGGGGCAAGCAAGTGAAAAGATAGGGGGTCCCATCTTTGATGGGCGATGTGTGACTAGGTCACAACAGGTCCCCATTTGCAATGGGGCAATTTGTGAAAAGGTAACAGCATCTAGCACCAATTTGAATAAATGTTCGTAATCATTTCAATGATAAAAATTACTACATACCCGGAATCTTTGAAAAATTGCTTCCAATGTATCAAAAGGCTAGGAAGTAGAGTAAAAAATGGAGAAAAATCAAGTGTTGGATTAGAACCTATTCATTTGTGACTACCGTGGTATGTGCAAATGAATTAATTCCATCTCATAAGATCCCTAGGATTCCCAAAACTGGCCAAGGGAAGTTATCTAAACCTCTTAACTTCAAAAGCATTCGGGACATTGCCCCACTACTAGTCAGGTGTCCATAGCCCTGATGAGGTTGTCGCTGTAATACCCACAAAGATTGCTCTACTTCTAGTGACTTATTCTTTTGAACACCTGTGGAGATGTCCGCATATACCCAAAGTCAATCTTTGATCTTTTATCTTATTTTCTTTTCTTTCTTTTTATATGGCATTTCTTTCTTTTCCTTTCTTTTAATATTCCATTTCTTTCCTTTCACTTGGCTTGTGAGTGGTGAAGCTCACTATGGGTTTGGGAATTACAGTGACGCTGAAGCAAGATTTAGGATTTTCACAAGCATGGCTTCTCCAAGGAATCCAAAATGACTCAGAGAAAGTGGTTGGGTGTAAAAAGATTTATTAATCACAAAATATAGATGTTAAGCCACAATAAATGATTAAACTTCCAAGTCAAGGACACATCGTAACCAAACGATAAAGTTAGAAAAGAACAATCTTGGATTCTAAAGCACTTCACAAATAGTTATCCAAGAAATGAACTAAACATCACTAAGTATAAATGCTAGAGTGTTCTTAAGATGAACCATCTTTCTCACAAAATTGGAACCCTCTAAAGAAAATCTAAACAACAAGGAAACCTACTCTAATAAAACAAAAATTTTGAACGGACAAGAGTCAAAAGACCCAAATATACACAACTCTTAGCATGATTTCTCAGGATGTGTAGGAGTAATAGGGCCTTGGTCATGGTTCGAAGTCTTGCAAATTTGTCTTTAAACTCAGAAAAATATTCCTTCAAAATGCATGTTTCAAATTCAAGCAAAACTTCACGAAAGATCAACAACTGAGACAACTCATCTGTTTCATGATTAATCCATAAACACGTCTTTCCTAGGTCTCCATAATCAAATTCATAACCTTCAAAATCAAGAGAAAGAAAAGAGACAACCTAGTAATCTTCATTCTCGGGCAAGAGTTCATGTATGATCCACTGCTTCATCAGGAGATCAAACTTGCTGAAATATCACCCCACTTGCATACGAAACATGCAAATCATCTTCACATTCCATAGTGGGCTTGTTGTGATGTGAACCAGATTCAACTAGAAATTTGGAAATATGGAACATTTCACTTGCTGCTACTTCTTGTATCTTTAGTGATGGGCATAGCACCAACCCAAATTGCTCTTCATATTCTAATTCTGTCCTGGAAATTCACTCATCATCTAGTGTTTCTTCTTGTGAAATTTCTTCTAAGAGCTCTTCTTGGATCTTGAGTAGTGGATCTAGCACCAATTCAAATTGGTTGTCCAATTATGCTTATATTATGGTGGTCTGCCCATAATCTGATATTTCATCTTGTCCACTTACCAATTCTTGTATCTTAACAATATGTGAATGCACTTATTTGTCAAGGATTACTCCATTATGATACCCCTGTTGCAAGATCAAACATTGATCAAATTTTTTCACTTTCACAAGAGGTGCTAAAAGGGTTTTCTTTGTCTTACAGTCATCTTTCTTCACTTGCAACAACTATTTGATCTTCTTGTGCTGATGCTTCCAAGCATTGAATGTGACTTGTCATTTCTTGAAGGTCTTTTATGGCTTCTTTGATCTTGGATCCAACAACTTCTTCAAGTGTGATGTGGGAACAATCTTCATCTACTTGACTATTTGATCTTCTTGTGCTGATGCTTCCAAGCATTGAATGTGACTTGTCATTTCTTGAAGGTCTTTTATGGCTTCTTTGATCTTGGATCCAACAACTTCTTCAAGTGTGATGTGGGAACAATCTTCATCTACTTGAACGCTTGATTCAATTGTACTATCTTCTAATTTTCTTCCTCCACAACCTGATGATGTTGCAGTAGTTTGTTCCTTTGTTGCAAGACTAAGATGCTCATTCCAGATGCATTTCCTTGGTAATTCTGACAATCTGAATTGACATCCCACCTTGTTGATGGCCTCTTCATAGATTGGACAAGTGAATTTTGAGCGAGGTGCATTGTGAATCTGACACCAGCGAGGAAGCAACACACCTTCGAGTCGTATATTACCCATCTCAATCAAATTTTGAATCATCAACTTGAATCTTGACAAAGAATCATTTCGATTGCAATTATCATCAGGCCTTATGCACAATTCAGACTTTGGAACATCACAAAAGATCTTCCCTTGAACCACTAGCTCTGCCCTTGACAAGAAACTTAAGCAATTCCTCTCCTCATGTTTGGTGGTCTCATGAATCCGACACCTACCTGGTATAGTAAAAAGAGACAAATTTATGGGGTGCAACTGTGCATTCAAATCCTCTTGAATCTAAACAATGTCCACTACGAAACCGTCTTGACAACAAGAAATATGAAATGGCTGCTCATCCATTGAGAAATCTTTCGTTTTGGATTTTTTGTTTACTGATTTTTTTTATTTTATTTTTTTACTTTTTCACATTTTTTGGATTTTTTAAGATATGACAGATCTCACATATCTCTGATTTAATACTTGAAAGCTCATTCTGGTTCTTACCAACTGAATTTCTTCATTTGACGGTTCTCATTTTGATAAACTTTGATTGTGAAATGAACGATTTGATGTTCAACCCTCCTCCTAGTGCCAATTTTGTTGATGGGTGTTTTCTAACCACACCATCACAGAATAAAATACCAAGGTATCTTATCCTCTCTTGAGAAAAATCCTGTGTATGCTAAGATTGTGAAAGATCATATAGGTAATTCCAAGGTTCTTTTTATCCAATTCTTGAAATGTGGATAAGCTCAATGGTCGTGATTTTCTAGAAACACAAGGGACTTATGTTTGAATCATTCTTCATCTCTTCCACAATGTTGGCTAGAACTTCATTGGATATTGCAATCTCATTATGCTTCTTTGTTGAAGGACAAAACTGAAATGAGGTTAGAAGGGTGTAAATCTACTCCTAAGGGCAATGATATCAATAAATACTACTGTGATGGACAAATTCCAAATAACCAAGCTCTGCTTCCCCGAGATCAACTACAACTCCATAAGACCTAGTGCAAACTTATGAGGGTTATGCAAAGTTTTTTCATATCACAATGTACACCATCATAATGAACAATGCACATTTAATGATCGAAGTTAAGCATCCACATACTAGAGGCTCAAGCTAACTTTACACTGCAACTTATCAACAAGATACAAGAAGTATGAGTCATGGAAATTCATCAAACACCATTACATTTTCCATTGAAATCAAAGCACTTTGTCTAGAGATTGAGAAATTGGAAGAACACCATGCAACAAGTTGAAACAAACATGAATGCACCATATCTTCAATGAAATCATTTTTTTGATTTCCCCAAGTCTTACAACAATAACTTCCTTTCTCCTATCCTACTTCTCTAAGGAGCAAGAACTCTTTACTTCTAATGAGCCAACTATCTTTCTATATCCCTATCTTATGGATTAAAAATGAGAAGGTCAAGGAGAGAGATTCCATCATAAATAAGCAGCTCCGCAGGGTCCAATCAGAAGAGGGTGACCCACTTAGTGTGAGAGTGATCAAAGTTGACCCATAATGAGGCAAGATGTCCACCAAGCATTAAATGGTCGTCTTCCTAGAATAGATTATGCTCGATTCCCTTTTTTAAATGCAGCGAATTTGGACATGTTGAAATTGAAGACCTTCAATTAGCTGGTGAAGATGATTGGGTGCCATGTCAGCATCCTAGGTGCTATGTAGACTTAGGTATTTCCCAACTGCATCATTTTGACCAAGGTCCAACTTTGATTAACTCTTCTAAAACTATGTCCCCTTGAACATTTTCATCATTCCATGCAATTGCTTGAGAATTCACCTTCTTGAAATGGATTGGACTCCCTCCTTGATGATTTTGTCATTCTAGAATTTCTCACACAAAACTGCCTGACTATGGTATTAGATTTCTAGAGGAAATTCAAGATGTTATGTTCTTCCTTCTATATTTGTACTTGAACTTTGATCTTTGAGGTCTTGAAACTTGAATGCCTTGAACTGGATTGTCTAGAACTAGAATTCTGAAATTTGAATGTCTAGAATTTGTATGCCTTGAACTTGTCTAGAATTGGAATTATAGAATTTTAATGTTTGGAATTCGAATGCCTTAAACTAGATTTCTCATGTTGTCATTGTAATTTTTTAGACTAATCTTCTTCTTGGATCTTTCTTGCACTTATGTCTTTCATCTTCTAACTTGTGAAGAATGCCATGTTTGATCAAAATATCTCCTTAGGAACTTCAATCTTAAATCTCTAGTCACTTCTCTTCCATGGGTGCATTTGACATCTGGAAATGGATTTTTTAACACTTAGCTAATTTTTAATGCTTCTATTCAATCTTGGTCTTGGGCGTACTTGAGATATGGGGAGGAATTCCACACTTTGTCAAATTTTAATCACTTGTTGCAACTTCTTTCTTGAGCGCACATTAGACATGATCCTGGATTTTGAACACTATGAAGAATTCCTTGTCGTAGGAAAGTTAGCACCCTTGAGCGCATATGAGAAACAGTAGTGGACTCTTAGGACTTTTTGAAAATTCCTTGATCATTGTGGATTGGCGCTCTAGACCGCATTTGAGACATAGAGAGGGATTTTTTTTTCACTTCGAAAAATTCCTTGCACATAAAGAATCCACGCCTTTGTGTGCAAATGAGATAGGGAAGTGGATTTTCACTTTTTGGAAAATTCCTTGGCATGAGAGAATCAGTGCTGATGAGTGCTCTCAAGGCATGTGGAGGGAAATTTCTTATACTTAGTCAATTCTTAACATCTGGATGTCCTTCTTGATGATTGCTTAGCCATTTTTGACATTTTCATTCTCCTCTTCTACCTTGGCTGCATTTGAGAGGGTGTAATGGAATTTTCCAAGACAATGTCATTTTTGGATTCTTTTCTACTTTCTCTAACTTGGGTGCATATGAGGAGTCATAGAATTTTTTAACACTGCCAATTTTCCGAGTGTCTGCCATCTTGAGCGCATTTTAGCCACAATGGAGGATTTTCCTTGTGAGCCAAAATTCCTTGGTACCTTTGAACCCCCTCTTTGGTGCAAATTAGGTTTGGACAAGGATTTTTGGAAATTTGGACAAATCCTTGACAATAGTGAATCTCTTTCCTTGGGTGCGGATTTGGATTGGAGGAAGAGTTTCTCTAGACTTTGTGAAATTTTAGTGTTCGTCACGCCCTTTCCCCTTTTGGTCATTTCTTGAAAAGGATCAATGGTTTTCTCAGACTTGGCCAAATTTGGATCATCTGCCTCAGTTGTTCATTTTTTTGCGTTTAGAATTGGATACCCTCTACCTCTTCTTCTGTCAATGCTCATCAACTGTCAAAATAGACCTGCCAAAAATACTTACTATAAATAGTAAATTTGTTTAAATGTAGAATTAGGACAAAGCAAGACATAATGAAACTATAAATAGACTTACTAAAAATAAACACTGCTAAAAATAGTAAGTTGTTCCAAACTCAAAATTAGGCCATTTTGGGGCACAGTGAAACAAACTTAAAATAGAAATTTCCAAAAAAAGCAAGTACATTAAAACATTCAACATTTCACTGACATCTTCTCTGAAAGATCGATTCTTTTTCACACGAGCTAATTTACTATTTTTCACAAACTTTCCGCTAAGTTGCATAGACACGAATACGGATCCAAATACAAATTAGGCCATTTTGAAGACGGATATGGATACGGTTGGATATGACATCAATAAAAAACACATATATTTAACACAATTTTCGAAGTTATCAGAGGAGATTTTCATTGCTTCAAAAGCAATATAGACACAAATTCTACATAAATAATTATAAGTCAATTTAACACTTTACAAGATTAAAAAATATTAGGGTTGCATTGGAAGATAATCACAAAAAATGGGTCGCTAAAATAGAGAAACATTTCATTTGGTGTAGGTTTTGTTTATACCAAAAAAAAATTAAAAATTACATGAGTGGAGTTTATTTAAATTAAATTTGGGAAGATTTACGCCAAATTATAAAAAAAATCAAATCACATGATATTCAATGTGTATCTAAGCCGTATCAGATATATATGCAAATTGGATACGGGGATACACGCGCCCGAAGAGGAAAATAGGAGTTTCCGACAACTCTGACTTTCTTCTTTCAAATTCAAAGGCAAAAGAGACCCAATTCCATACATAGCATGAATCATCAATGCATTTCATGGGTCGAGAGACGACACTGAATGCAAAAGAATTGGCTTATTCAACCAAAAGAGGGTTCCTTGTTTGCAATGAGGCGATGTGTGAAAAGGTCACAACATTGCGTCAAAGGGAGGTCATATTTTAACCTCTCTTTGGCTCCCTCTTAAAATCAATTCGCCGAAATCGCTTTGTTGAATTTTTTTGTTGAAATGATCAGATATTTAACTTGTTCTTGGTGTAGGCAGCATAAATATGCGTATTGTTATGGTTCATAATATTGGTTATCCGTCAATGTATGAATTGTCTGTATTAAATTTGTTAGCACTCTTGGGTAGTTGTCGTGTCGGTTGGTTGACAGTTGTGTCCCTCTTGGCAACCGTCGGGTACTCTAAATATGTCATGTACCGCCAACGAAGGAAGCATGGTATGGTCGGGTAAATTGTAATCCTTGGCAGACCACCTTGGTCTTCTTCTATGTAATGTATTTATGATCTAATAAAGATATATTTTACTCCTATATCTAGTACGCACTGTTGTCTATATGATTATTCCATGTATGTAAATTACTAGGTATAGTAGTAAACATTTTGGCGCCATTGCCTTAAAAGAAATCGGGTCAGCACTGTGTGGTTCAGGTCCTTGGATCCCAATAAAGGCGAGAAGAGGCCACTAAGTGGTCAAGACCAAGTGATTAGATGATCTTTAAGAAGTGCAGAACAAATAGAATGAAGAAGACAATTGTTTGTACAGACGTTGTCAGACGAGGAGTGCGAAGAAAATCTTGAACTGACTGACATATTTCATGCCATTGGGACCCTATCCATCTCAAGAGGACCCTTGGACGAAGGAAGTACGAACCAAGGAATGGAAGTACCCGAGGTGTTGGGGATGCCGGAGGTGGACATGTGGAGGACGCGTGCGTGGCTGAGAGTGCAGGGAAAGCACTAGAATGTAGCGGTCAGTATAGTCCACCTAGGTTTGACACACAAGGGGGAAATCAGGCGAGAAAGATGGTGACTCCTTTGACAAGTTCCAATGTGGATCGACAAAAACTGCCAAAGTTCATGGGGAATGGGTTGGAAGACCCTACGAGGCATTGGAAGACTTGTGAGACTATCTGGGTAGGAAACGGTCAGGAAGACAATGACTATTGGATGAGAGCGTTTCCAGCAACGCTACGAGGTACAACCATCGATTGGTTCACAAAACTAGATGCTTCATCCATAGTTTCTTGGGACGTGCTCAATAGGGCATTCGAGGATGAGTTTAAATTGCTACGAGATGATGACGAGATTGTTGCTGAAATTTATAATACTAGACAAAGGGAGAACGAGAGTGTATGGGCTTACAATCGTTGGCTCAAGGAATTGTTGGGCAAGTTGGAGAATCAACTAGTTGATGGGTTGAAGAAGAGGTGGTTCATTGAGGGGTTGATTCTCCTTGCGTAAGAAGATGAAAGTGGTGCCTCCACCCCCGTACGTTGATGCCTACAATTAGGCGATGGACATCGAAAGTGAAAACAAGACATCCTCCCAAGGGAAGAGGAAGACACATGATGATAATAGCACTGAGGGTAGTAGTGATGATGAATCAACAACAATCCAGGCCCTACAACGAGACTTAATGAGAATGATGAAAGAACTAAATCTGAGAAAGGAACTAGTAAAGAAAGTAATGAACTATAGTATTGTACAAAGTGCAAAATTGAAGGGCACACAAAGGGTAATTGTCCTAAAATGATATTTTGTGAGATTTGTCAAGTGATGGGTCATTCGATAAAGGAATGTCCATATAATTTGAAGACTAGAAGCACACAAGTACTCTTTACACGGGGAGAGGCCACTCCAATGAAACCCCGAAATATATCGCCAGGCAATAATGGAAATCAATGGCAGAATCAAATATAGTACGACTCTAGAGGATGCCCTATCATATAGTGTCGAACATGTACTGAGTGGGGCCACTTTGCGTGGGACTATCAGAGCAGGCAAGGAGGCGGAAGTATGCTGTGCAAGTGGTGTAGTCCAGGAAACCATGAGGATGTTGACTACCCTAAGGGGAAGGGAGTGAACGTGATAGACATCACCAGCCTTGAAAAGGAAGTCCTGGCAATCAAAAGGTTGCAGGCAAAAAAAGTCACGTACCCTGACCGTCACACAGAGAAAGAAAGATTGAAGGAAGCGAGAACGAATATTGGACGGGCAATGAAGGAAGAACGAAAACTATCACATGGCACTGCCAGTACTCATCAATCAGCATTGGAAGGAAATATCGTACAATAGATGTTGCACACAATAGTACCAATGCTGTTAGCAGACCCCCTGGAGGCATTACCACAACTAAAGGTGGCAATCACCCATGTAGGTGATACCAATGGTGGTCAAGAGAAGGGCAAGCCTACTGACAACAGTCGAATGGAAGGGATAGAGAAAGAAGACTCCACAAGGGGTATTTCCATGGAAGGTACCACAGATCCAATGTTGTTAGCAGTTGGCATTGGGAGGACTCCCGCAATGGTCAAGATGGAAATCATGGGGTGCACGCTAACCAACACCATTGTAGATGGTGGATCGAGTGTAAATGTGCTGCTAGAGGAGACATGAAGGCCCTCGGCAAGCCAACACTCTAGCCGCCAACCTTCCATTTGGTAGGTGTCAACCATCACGACATTAAACCAATTGGAACATTGATGGCCCAAAAAGTGACTATTGGGGCACAATAGTTCTTCCTCGATTTTGTGGTCATCTCATTGGAAAAGAAGGGGTACAACACCCTCTTGGGAAGAGATTGGCTCATTACAGCAAAGGCCAATCACAATTGGAAAAAGAACACACTCTCTATTGAGAACAACAGGAAAAAATATGTCATCGACTTGCGGAACCAAGCGGTAAGCCAAGAACTAGCATCAGACTCAGAGTCCGAAGGGGGAGAGTTCAACATGGAAGGAGGGATGGAACTTGATGACGAAGGGGTACTGAGACTGGGGAACTGCTTGGAGGATGAAACCAACTTCCTCAATGAATTATTCCACGACAGATGGACGATTATGGAGTTTTCCATCCAGGTTGTAACATGTGGGAGGTTTTGGAGGAAATCATTGATTGGGACCAAAGCATTTGGAAGAAAACCTAACTTGCAGAAAACCATCGAATGGGGACCAAAGCATTTGGAAGAAAACGCAATTGGGAGCATATCGTACACATGTCAAGAAGGAAAGATTCCATACAAACAAACACCAACATACTTTATAGACAAGAGAAGACAGGTTAGCAGACCCCTGTACGAACAAAGGAAGAAGCAGAGACCGTATGGTCTGTACAGAGGTAGAAGGGGCCGTACAGTGTACAGACCAAGTAGAGTTGGGAAGAAGAAGGAATAGACGTACAAATGAGAGGAGAAATATCCGTATGATAGATGCTATAGGGGAATAGCCGTTCGCGAGAAAGAAGGAAAGCTCGTACGACCTGTAAGGAAGACTCAGAAGTCCAAGGCAGGGAAGCCCATACGGTCCGTACAGATAAATATTGTACGAGAGTCATGGGGGTTGTACACTATATGGATGACAAAGGAAAATTTGGCATAGCAACTGTTGGCTCTTGGTTTAGCGAGATTCTAACTACCTTTATTAATGCAGAGATATACCTATGGGGTAGCTTACTTCCCACAATCAGTACATTCATACAAGAACAAGGACCAATGAACAAAGCACAAAGGCTTTCTACACTTTGAACTCTGCAGAATTCAGGTGGGTGCACCTAGGATTAGGATCACTTAATTTCACCTTTTCACTAATCCTCACAAAGCAGATATGTGCCTATAATACTTCTTGTTATCTGTGACATAAAGGGATAGGGTGTGAAGCTAAGCACACTATCAAGTTACTCACAAATAAAGCAAGGGCTATTGCTATTAAGTCCACAACTACTGACTTAAAGATTTAGAATTTGATTTGTTTGTCTTGGGGTAGAACTGTTAGACAAGAAAGAACATTTGTTTTGACAAAATGTCTGTGATCGGTCCCTTATCCATTGGGCATATTTAGAAACAATTCCTCACTGTATTGTTGATTCTTATCATTCACCTTGAAAATGAAAATCAAATGAGAACCTCACTACTTACCTATATCCTCCTTAATACCCTGCTATTCTGTTAGGTTATATTAAGCATTAACTTAACTTTTCAAGTTAACAGCAAAACATATCAAAACATACAAACTATGTCTGCAGCTACTAATCTTGAGGTCATCAACTCACAAGATAAATAGGAAATAACAAACCATCAAATAGGAGACAAGATTCTGAGCTATTATGGAAATCCTAATATTAGTTGCCAAACTGATATAGGAGTGAGTTACTGAACATAGAATACTCCACAAATAAATAAGCAAACTGTAGTTTCATTAAGATCTTTGTAAAACAGAGAGGTTGCAGACCTCTTCTACCAATCCTTGGATGCAAGCCTATAGAACTAAGTCTATCTTTGGTCTCTTGCGAACGATTCTTCTTCTCAACCCCGGAAAAGAACTCTTGGGACCAACTCTGAAGATATTTATAGAGAATTTGAAACCCTTCTAAATGATCTTGGGAATCATTATAAAGGAGTGCAACAAGCTTGGGATCATTTAGGGCACAATTAGGGCAACATTGTCACTTCAACAACATGAAATCAGGAAACAATTTATTACCGAAGTGACAAGGAAGAAACCCTAAGTTAATCAGAAAATATCAGAGACAAATCTGATATCTTTTACATTATGGAAACCCTAGCAGTCAAACTGCAAATTAGGGCATGATTCTCTTTATCCTTGCAACAAGAACATCATCACAAATATCTCATCTACCCCTACGCGCCAAGGACATAAAAGCTTTGACAATTTGGCCCAATCATAACTGCTGCATCAGGAAAGCTTCTTGCAAAATATCAAATTTAGGGTGGCAAGCAAATTTGATCATATTCGGCCCAGCCACCATAGAGTCGACTTAATTGCCCAACTACAAATTTGTCCTTATAGCCCAAGAAGAAATGAGATTTGATTGTTTGTTCCTTTGGCATGCCGATGCTTGTATTTTTTGCAAACCCTAGCTCAGCAAATTCAAATATGGACCGACAACGGTTAATTTATCATTTTTAAAACATGATTGTCGATCCTGATCATTTCCCGGCCAATCGAACGGTTCTAATCAATTTACAACAATCACTTAAGATTTCAAAAAAAAGGCCCCATCATCTATCTCAGCAACCAATCAAGATCGAGCACCTCAGCACACCTGGCAACTAGACCCACTGTCTCATCTCAATGGCCTGATACCAAATCGACGGCTGTCGCTATGCCACGATTACTAATTTTCGAGCGCTTTTGTCTTGCGGTAACACGACCACCGTTCGATCAACTTGGACCTGCGCTGTCTTTATCCTTTAACCATGGCAAGCCCCTTAACCCTAAGTCATCTGGCTAATACGTGACTGAAGGCATTTTCCCAGTCGCTCAATATTTCTCTTAACCCAGATCCGATTAGGAGAATGGGCGACAAAGGCATTCACGAGATCTCATGATCATTTCTTGACTCATGGTTTCATTCGGAGAATACGTGACCACCACCCGATCTATTTTCATCAACGGTCCAGATTCTATCTCCAAGCCTTCAAATCTTAACTCATGCTTGATCTGGCGATTCAGCGACCAAAGCGTTCTCCAATTCGCTGAATGTATCACTTGACCGGGGTCTTATCTAGAGAACAAGAAAACAAATCATTTGCCAAGTCGCCAGATAAAAACCTTAACCTCAGTTAAATCTCGAGATTACACGCTGACCATTGATCTTTCTCATCATCCACGGCTATCGCTGAATCGCTAAGTCCTTTCTTAACTCACCTTATATCAAGCGATTCAGTGAACAAAGGGAAAACCTGACTTGCCTTTAACTGTGGTCATATTCAAAAACTACGCGACTGAGCATTCTCATGTTCGCTAGATAAATGCTTGACCTCGGGTTAAATCATGAGAACATGCAAAAGCCTCAGTCGCCAGATCGCTGAATGATAAACTTAACCACCCAGGACTAACCTTTCTCTGACCTTGACTTAACCCAAGCCCATCTGGAGATTACACGAACAAAGGACTTCACTGAACCGCTAAATCTTTTATTAACAATGGGTTTTATTTGGAGAACAAGTGCTAGCCGTTGATCAAGATCTGCATCAACGGTTCTTATTTAATCTTTGAATGCTTCCTGCCTTGTCCGGATATCTGGAGATTCAGCGACAAAAGCAAACACAAACCACCCGCTGAGTCGTTGGATGCTAGGAACTTAGCCGCCGAGATTGAAAGATTACGCGAATACATAGTCGCTGGATCACCAAATAAAAAGACTAACCGCCCAAGAACTTAGAGATTCAGCAAATAGAATAAAGCATGGGCAGGAAAAAGGAATTAAGTGGCCAAGAAAAAGGTAACGGAGAAATAGAAGTGGCTAGGGTTTTTGGACAGGCAATTTTATGAAACCATAGGACATGGATAAACCCTATTTCTCATACCTTGAAACTACAATTTCTCCCTGGTTTGTATAGTTGAGCACATGCGATCTTAAATGGGGCTTGATGACAACTTGATTAATCCATGGCTTAGGGCGCAAGCCATAAAACTTTATATATCTTCTTCGCAGACCAAAACAAGATTGCAACAGGACATGGCAACTTTCTAGGGTTTTTGCAGGATAAGACTATTTCCTTAGGATTTTGCATTTTACAGGAAAATGGCTTAACAGCAACCGTATACCATACGGTAGGCAAAATCAAGGAGCATTGCCAACATCCCTATACGAACCAGGAAACACGACGTACGGCAAATACCAAACATAGAGTAGTCGTACATCGTATGGATGGAAGGATGCATTGGAGGGTCGGGCATACATTTGTACGACAACAATTCCTTGAGTTCTAGTATCAAAAAGTAAGAGATTTGGTAGTGGCAGCTGCATTTTTGGGTTTAATCAGTATTATTTTTGGTGTCTTGAAAAATCAGAAAAATGGTGTGTGCCATGGAGTTCAGTGCGATTTTGAAGGTACTAATTTGGTCTTGGCGGCAGGGGCATTGCCCCTTGACCCCATCCTGTACCGCGATAGGGAGCATGCCAAGGGTGCTGCCCTTTGACTCCACTGGGGGCCCTGCTCCTTGACCCCGTTGGGTGCATTGCCCCCAAACCACCATTTTATTTTTGAAGTACACTACAACTTTGAGTTTATGCAATACAAGTTATTATCTACACTCTTGTCATTAGTCTCCTTGGATATTACTTGATGTATACTTGTCGTCTGGAAGCCGACCTTTTCTTTTGGCAGGGACGATGTAAGCGGCATAAAATGCGTATTGTTATGGTTGATAATATTGGCTATCCGTCAATGTATTGATTGTCTGTATTAAATTTGTTAACACTCTCAAGTAGTTGTCGTGTCGATTGGTTGATGGTTGTGTCCCTCTTGGCAACCATCGGGTCCTTTAAATGTCATGTACCGCCAAGGAAGGCAGCATGGTATGTTTGGGTAAATTGTAATCCTTGGCAGACCACCTTGGTCTTCTATAATGTATTTATGAGCTAATAAAGATATATTTTACTCCTATATCTGGTATGCACTGCCATCTGTATGATTCTTCCATGTATGTAAATTACTAGGTATAGCAGTAAATACTTGGATTTTCACTTGAAAATTTGAAATGCACATCAGATTTCCATTCTTGACTTGAATTCTTACAAATGTTTATTTGCATAAGTGCATGGCTATCAGATTGGGTTGCTTGAATGTTTGGCAATTTCATGGACAACAACTTGATCACAACTCCCCCTCAAGTCTCTTCATTGTTTTTTTTGTTGAAATGATCAGATCTTTAACTTGTTCTTGGATTTTCACTTGAAAATTTGTAATGCACATCAGATTTCCATTCTTGGTCTTCTTCTCTATAATGTATTTATGAGCTAATAAAGATATGTTTTAGTCCTATATCTGGTGTGCACTGTCATCTGTATGATTCTTCCATATATGTAAATTACCAGGTATAGCAATAAACACTTGGATTTTCACTTGAAATTTTGAAATGCACATCAGATTTCCATTTTTGACTTGAATTCTTACAAATGTTTATTTGCATAAGTGCATGGCTATCAGATTGGGTTGCTTGAATGTTCGACAATTTCATGGACAACAACCTGATCACACCTCCCCCTCAAGTCTCTTCATTGTTTTTTTGTTAAAATGATCAGATCTTTAACTTGTTCTTGGATTTTCACTTGAAAATTTGAAGTGCACATCAGATTTCCATTCTTGACTTGAATTCTTGCAAATGTTTGTTTGCACAAGTGCATGGCTATCAGATTGGGTTGCTTGAATGTTCAGCAATTTCATGGACAACAACCTGATCATACCTCCCCCTCAAGTCTCTTCATTGATTTTTTGTTGAAATGATCAGATCTCTAACTTGTTCTTGGATTTTCACTTGAAAATTTGAAATGCACATCAGATTTCCATTCTTCACTTGAATTCTTACAAATGTTTGTTTGCACAAGTGCATGGCTATCAGATTGGGTTGCTTGAATGTTTGGCAATTTCATGGACAACAACCTGATCACACCTGCCCCTCAAGCCTCTTCATTGATTGCAAGTCGAACTTCACCTTGCTGGGATTTTGGAAATTAGAGCCCAAGAGAAGTCAGATTTCCGACCTTGGTTGGGCTTCTTCCCAAGGGAGGTCGGATTTCCAACCTTTCTCGGGCTCCTACATCAAGATCAACTTAAAAATTTCACTGTGTGTTAAGAATGCATTATGAAAAGAAATCAGATTTTTGAAAGTTCTGATTTTTGTCATGGCAATCAAGTTGAATTTAGAAACAACACTTGGTTTCACTTTTCCCTTAAGCATTTTCATTGATTTGCAGATCAGATTTCACCCCTGGTTTGGGCTTGAGATCCCAAAGGAGGTCAGATCTCTGACCTTGGTTGGGCTCCCTTACGCTAAGATCAATTTCAGAATTTCACTAAGCGTTGGAAACTCACTTGGATTTTCAGATTTTCACCTTTTTTTCTTGATTTCCATCAACATTGAAGTCACATTCCTTTACTTGTTCGCACAAATTGCCTTGAGTTGAACTGGATTTTTACACTTGTTCAGAGTTTTGATCAACAATCAATCTGATTTCATCATGTTTAAATTAGAATTTAGGGGCTTGTTTGAACAGAATGCTCATCCAGTCGGAAATCTGATAGTCTTTGGGAACCTTGCTTAGGATCATACCAGAGTGTGGATCATGACTTCACAATTGAAAGTCTTGACTCACTCCCAAGGTCCTGACTCATAACTAGGAATGGACTTGCATCTCAACCGTGCTCAAACTTCCTACCTTATAAACCTTGAGACTTTGAAATCACTGCCCAAACTAAGACTAAACTAGACAAACTACTAAACTACCACTAAACTAGACAAACTACTAACTACTTAGCAAAACGCTTGGCAAACCAAGGAAAAAAGTGGGGTCCCCATTTTCAATGGGGCATGTGTGTTTACAACACAACTGGTAGGACCCTTCAGATGTATGAACTGCTAAAATGTTGAAAAAAGTGGGGTCCCCATTTTCAATGGGGCATGTGTGTTTACAACACAACTGGTAGGACCTTTCAGATGTATGAACTGCTAAAATGTTGAAATACTATCAACAATTTTCTCCTCCGAATTTCAGTCGTACTTCATATGCCCAAAAGCAACAAAAGTTAATTTAACAAAAAAAGCAACAAAAGATTATTTAACAAAAGAAAAAAGGAACGCCTAGAAGTACCTCTGAAATTATACCCCTTAATTCTAAATGGGAAATAATTATTGGGACAAGGATAAAGCCAAGGGATGGGGAAGTGTTCACACAGAGCTCACCTTATTGTTTTGAATGGGTTAGAGAATATAATGTTACACTGCTGTTTACTTTGGTTTTCAAGAGCTTCCACTTATTTACTAAAGTAGCTTGGTAGTTTTCAACCACTCAATTTGAATGCATATGATAATCATAAAGTGCTGGATAAAATAATGATATGAATCAATGATTGTTTGTGTAAGAGGGGAGTTTGAGTAATTAATCAATGATATGTTTGTGTAAGAAGGTTTGAGCAATGATATGTTTGCAGTATATGTTTGTGTAAGAGAGATTGAGAAATGATATGTTTGCAGGATATGTTTGTGTAAGAGGGTTTGAGCGTAAGACACGAGCTCCACGACCACTTTCCGCAAGGTTACACTTCCCTGCAAGTAGGAAAGATAAAGATCAAGACAACGATGTAAAGTACAAGAAAGAAAGCCAACTGTAATAAAGCTTCAATATATTGAAACAAAAAAGGATTGAGGATGAAACTTGTGCAATAGCATACTGATGCAGGACAAGGAAAGGTTTAAGGTTGAAATGTAACAAAATAATTTGAAGAGTATCCATAGAGAGTTCATCATTAAGATTTTATGTATGAAGAAGCTTGTGCCACATGGCCATTTTATCCATTTTCAAACTTCCTAATTTATTAATTGTTCAACAAAGAAATATAGTTCACAACAGAAAGCATTATTATTCAATAATCCAGCACCTCGTGTTGAGTTCTAATTTTATGACTAAACTGAGCATAAGCACATTTCTACATTTCTCAGTGATATGAATCCCAAATTCTGATATAAAATTGTCCAAATAAGAATAACTATGTGGCTGGCATAATGTAGATAAACTCCAATTTCCACCCACAATTTCACAATTAATAAAGCCCGTGACTTGAAATTCCCATAGACAGTGGCACAAATTAGAAAACTACTGTGTTTGAAACTCTGAGATGCAACAATCCAATTTACTATTGGAGCACAATAACCCCTCAAAAATCTAAATTTCTATTAGGCTACAGTAAATTTGTGCAATTGAATAAATAACAAGTATCGTTATAGGATGAATTTTCTTGAATATAATTGGGAAGAAAAATACACATCTGGCTTAAATTTTTATTTACAACCACAAAAATAAAATTACCTTATAATGTGCGTCCCCTGCATATGCATCATTTGTTCAACATCATATGGTATAAACATACCACGCCACTGGTTATATCTATTCATTTGTTGTTACTCTCCCTTGGTCACTGTGTCAAAGTATTGATCGACATGATAAATTTGTGACAGGCCTTTTACCCTAAGCAAAAACAGAACGAACAACTCGATACAGACCGCAATGTTGGAAAACTGGTAATATGCAATAAACTAATTTTCAGCATAAATTATAATTAAAAAACAATTAACAAACTATGACTTCAATAGAATTAGTTGTTGGATCATTTATCAGTTACTGGATTTCTCTCTGCTGGGCAGTTGGCCTTTCTTACTTTTGTAATTTTATTTTTTTAATATTAAAAATAAAATTGACACTCTTGAGCTTTCTTGTAAATTTCCGTATTACACAATGATTTATTTCTAATTCTATTAAAACTAAAAGAAACATCTCTCTCGTGCTACTACTAACAAGTGCCATGTAGTGGCTAGTACTTGCCTTTAATTTTTAATTAATTTTAATTTTAAATTATAATTATTTTTAAAATATTATAAAAATAAAAATAGAATAAAATATTAAAATTATAATTAATTAATTATTATTATTTTCTAAAATATTAAAATAATAGAAATAGAACAAATATTAGAATAATAATTGTTTTTAATTATGTTTAGGATATGTTAAATTGATCATTCTTATTCTTGTATATAGACTAAATTACTATTTTTAACATTTTTTTAATAAATTTGTAAAATAATAAGAAAAAATGTTCATTAACAAATCTACAATATATTAGTCTGCAACTATATTAACAAAGCTTGATATTATTAGAAAATCTCTAAATTTAATAGTTTAATTTTTTTGTTAAATAGTTAAAAAATTTAACATTTTTATAAAAATGAGTGGTTGAAATAACGCATTGTGGTTAAAAAAAATGGCAATTTCATGTATAAGACCCCAAACCTATTTAACCAATCAAATAATTAATAAATTAGTTTTTAAATTTATAAAGTTAAAAAAACTACATTTAAACTATAAAAAAGATAATTTTTTTAAAAAATAACATAAATACTAACTTGTAATTGGTAGAAACAAGTTGTTTTAATAACTAATTAAAGGAGGAAATACAAAACTCATTACAATAGTACATAGCCTACGGGCAAGTACTAATAATACGATGGGGATCTCTCATGCTACTAATAATAAGATTGGAATATAGTTGACATATGATAATTGTGTTAGAAAATAAAATAAGCCTCCCTCAATCTGATAATTGTTTATAAAATAAAATAAGCATCCCTTATTTTCATGATTATGTTTTAATAATTTTTAATAATATTACTTCATATGTTTAACATTTTCTTTACAACAATGAATAATATTATATGTTTTTATTAAAGTTAAATTATTAAGAATTTTTACTTTGATCATAGAACACCATTATGTCAATATACGAGCTATGTACATTGAAAATTCATTTCCTTATTATTGAGAAAAGCTTGTTTAATAAAATCTATATACATGAGCATAATTAGTTTAGTCTAGAGTTATGTCTCTAAATTTAATATTGAACTAGTGATAGAATAATTAGAAAATTTGTATTGCTTCCACAAATAAGTGCCACGTAGTGGTCAGTACTTGCCTTTAGTTTTATAATTAATTTTAATTTATATGTAAAGTGATTTTTTAATTATAGATAATATTAAATTATTATAATTAATTTTTTTTCTTATAATTGTAATAATAATTTTTTTAGTTTTGTAAACAATTATAAAATATAAATTATAATTATTTTGAATTTAAATTAGTTTTATTTATAATTAATTTTAAAGTTAATTATGTAGGTTTTTTAAGTACGAGATATTTTTGAGTACACAATTGAAATGATAATAGCAATTTTCTTATATTAACATATTAAATCTACATTTATAAAATATATATTAAAAATAACAATAATAAACCATATTCTATTTATATGAAATAATTATTAAATTTTTGTTTCACCCCATTAAAAGCTTAAAAATAGAAACTTCAAATTAATTAAAATTCAATTATATATTATACCAATAAATAAATTATATAAAATAATAAAAAAAATTATACAATATAGTTATTAAAAATTAAGCATATATAATCGAACAATTAAAAAATCAAAATGGTTTTTAAAAATTTATGAAGATCTAAAAAAATAAAATGATATTTTTACATAAATAAGTGGCGAAAATAATGCATTGTGGCTATAAAAGTGCTAATAAAATTGATATGTTTTACAGTCCAAGAATTTCGTGTATAAGACCCAAACTAATTTAACCAATCAAATGATAGAAAATTAATTTTTCAAAATTATAAAGTTAAAAATATTACTTGTAGACATTAGAAAACATAAATTTATAACAAATACAAAATACAAAATATAAAAAAGTTGTAATTGGTCTAAAGTGTTTTATTTAATCACTAATTAACACCAAAAATCCATAAAATGATGCAATAGTAGTTGCTTAGCCTATGAAGAAGTACTAATAATGCACTAGAGGTGGTTTACTAAATAAATGCTTAATAAAATTTATATATATGAGCACAATTAATTATAATTTAATATTGAATTGCTAATAGACTTGTGGTAATGTAAATAGAAAATAAGTGTATTTAATTTGATAATTGATAAACACATAAAGATAGATGAAGTTTTGTATCCAATAATCCTCAAGATCAAGAGCAATGGATGATAGATGATTGATCACCCTCGGATTGTAATTTTATATTGACTTTGTGTAGGTACAAATTTGCTAGTCTTAAGGGTATTTTACAACTTTAAATTTGTTTTATGTCTACAAACTTTGTTCTATACCTTCTATAAAAGTTTATGTTCTCTAATTCACCTAATCAGATTTGGTGATTTGGCAATATTTAGAAAATGTTAAGGGTTTTTTTTTAATGATAGGGAGCCAAGGTTTACCACATTTAATCTCAAAATTGAATAGTGATCACAAAATAATAATATTCAATTATGCAATTCCCTTGAGGATATTTTCATAGAACTACATTCCTCTAAATACACTAATTGTAGAGTTAATGTATTAATAGTAGAGTTAATGTATTAATATACACATATAACTCTCCAATTATTATTTAATTAGAATGAATACTTTGAATGTCATTACATATGAGAAAAAAATAATATATTGTGCAAAATTGTGTTTGGTTAGCTTAATGTAAGAAGGATGAAGATTGAAAGTCAATTATTTGAACTTAAACTAGGACAATATGAGTCCATGATTGTAAAGATATTTTTGCAACTATGAAATAATTCCAAGACATAAAATGGGCGAGATCACAAAGGATAGTGTGTTCATGAAATTATGTGCAAGCATAGGTGTGATAAATAGAGGAAAATAGGGTGAATGTATAGGGATGTACAAACATATAGCTGAGATGAAAGGGGTAAGTGTATATGTTGGAAAATACAATTGAAACAATTGTTATATTGTCATTGATGTCAAACCTTAACTAGTAAGACAATTTCTATCTAGGAGAGTACCATATCTATTGTTGAGGAGGAATATGAGGAGATAACAAGAGAACCTAAGGAAATGTTGAGTTATGTGATACTTCAATGGGTACTTGATTAGTTGGCACATTGACAAGGTAATGCGTTGTTTACATAATGAAGAAGAAAGACTGGAAACATGGGCTTAACTGAGAAAAAGTGAAGAAATCTAGTTTAAGCCGAGTGATGTTAGTGTTGACCAAGTGCTAGTATATGCCGAGAAAATCTAGTGTTAACCGAACATTGGTAATTGTCGAGTGACAGATAATTGTCGAGAAGGAAAATGTTAGTGATGACCAAGATACACAGTAATGACCGAGGAGATGAACAAAGTATTGACCGAGTGTCAGTAATTTATATTTTGAGGAAGAATTGAGAATCCCAGCCGACATACTTGTACTCTTAGGATATGTAAAATGTGCTGACATTATTAATGAGTGGTATAAAACATTTAATGCATGGTAAATCATTTTCTTATGGATTCATAGAGAAGTTTGAAGATGTATCTAGAAGGAAAAGGAGAACCTAATGATGGAAGGATTCAATGAATCTGACCTAAACCTAAGATCTACAGAGGAGATTAAGCGGCAAAAGATTGATCCACTTGATCAAGGAGGTATAAGATTAACCTAATTACGAGGTTATAGAAAATAGAGAAGATATTGATGTTATTGACTGATAAGTCTAAGTAGAATGCTGAAGGTGAAGCTGTGAAGGAGCTGAACATAGTTGTGATTGCTTGAAGCGAATTCTGAGAAAATCAGAGATGGAGATGGAAATGAATGTCAGTCAGTATATCAACATATGTGCGAAGTGGATCGGTATTTGCAAAGTGAGTTGTATATTTTTCAGATCAGAACCTACTATTAGTTTCTAACCATTTTATCAGTCTAAATCCTTTAATCAAGGTTGACCTAACAATCATTTTGTATAAATCCTTTAATCAAGGTGACATTCTGATGGAATGTTCTTAAGCCCTCTAACAAGGCCACTCTTAACAAGGTGATTAAATCCTTTAACCAGGTCACACCTAATAGTGTGTATTGTAAACCTTTAACAGGATTGGCTTTTCACAGAGCTCACTTCAGAAGAGTGAAAATCAGTAGCATGTTACAAGTGGTTTTTCCCAAATTGTGTTTCTAGGTTATAAATCCTAGTATTATAATTGTGTGAATGATTTTGATGTGGATGATATTGAAAGTTTTATATTCTGCAAGTTGTTTACTTTAGGATAGTGGACCGCAAGTTTTATGTTATTGGTATATGGTATATAGACTGAGCTGAAAGTTGATTACATCTGAGATTTTTGAAGAGCTAGAAAGTTTAATTGGTACATCTTGACTTGAGAACAACTGATTCACCCCCCCTCTTTTTTGTTCTAAAATAATTCTAACAATTGGTATCGGAGCTTGTTGGTGCTTGTAGAGAAAACGTTTAAAGGTACTGAAAGCTAATGATCAAGATGTACAAAAATGAGGTACCAAAGTTGCTCAAGGAGAACTTTCCTGCATGGTAGAGTTTGATGAAATTATGTATCGAGCTGGTATTGGTGATTCGGCGAAATACTATGTAAAAAATGAGCATGTAATACATGTTGCACCTTTAACTGTCGAGGACATGAAAGAAAAACAAGAGCACAATCAGGCAATGTTGGAGATTGCATCTTCCCTAAGCTATCCTAAATTTGAAGACATCAAGGACTGTACAAATGCAAAGAAAATGTGGGACACTCTAGCCGCTATCTATGGTGGGGACACAAATGTACTAAGAGCCAAATTTGAAAGCCTGAGAGGTAAGTTTGATGAAATGAAAATGTAAGATGGTGATAGTATTGCTTAGTATTGTAGTAGAATTAAGGAAGTAGTGAATGCTATTAGAGGAGCTAATGGAATCATTGATGATGAGACTGTTATCAGTAAAGTATTGAGGACCTTGCTTCCTATCTATGCTATTAGAATTTATGCAATACAAGAATCAAGATGTAACCCTGGTAATGTTATAACTCTAGAAAGTCTTGTTGGCAAGTTTACTACTTTTGAGTTGTCTAATTATGATAACTTCACTGTTCATAATGTTGAATCTGCATTCAAGTCTTTAATGGTTCTTCATAAGCCTAAGAAGGGAAAAGAAGGATGTGAGAGCAGTGACAATGACATCAACAGTGACAGTGACACTTTTGATGATGATTTAGATGATCTTGAGGTACTTATGGCTAGAAGGCTAAAGAGAGGAAAAAGGAAATATAAAGGTAAACTTCCTATTATCTATTTTTCATGTAAAAAAGTTGGCCATATTGTAGCAAGATGTCCTAACATGAATGACAAAGATGATAAAAGGGAAAACAATTACAAAGACAAAAGAAATGATAGATATCACCGAAGGTATAGAGACTACATAGACAAAGGTGAGAAATCTTTCTATATTGCTGAAGAGGAAACTAACAGTGAAACTAGTGAATCTGATGATTGTGATATAGAAGTTGTTTATGTTACTATGAAAGATGATTCTGATGAAGATGAGAAAATTGCACTTATCTCATATGTTAGTAAAGGTGATAAATAGATTATTGATAGTAGTTATTCACATCACATGACTTGAGATAAAAATAAGTTTCAAATCCTTAATCATTACAAAGGTAGAAGTGTTAAGTTTGGCAATGATGCACCATATCCCATGAAAGGAAAAGGATCAATAAGATTGACTAATAAGATCAAATATGATAATGCTTATTTGGTTGAAGGTCTTAATTAAATTTTTTTGAGTGTGGAACAGTTGAACAGTACTGGTTACCAAGTGGAATTTCATCATAGGAAAGCTAAAATATTTGATGCTACTGGTGAACAAATTGGAATTCGAGAACTGACAAGTGGTAACTTGTTCTATCTAGAACTATCTAAAGAAACATGTTTGTTTGCACAATATGATGATGTATGGTTATGACATAAGAGGTTGTGTAATGTAAAATTTGATAATTTGGTAAGTATCAGTAAGTTGAAGAAAGTTAGAGGTTTACCAAGATTGAAGAAACCTAATAATGTGATGTGTAAATAGTGTCAATTGGGAAAAATGACAAAGTCTAGTTTTAAGAGCAAGACATATACTTCTAACAATATTTTGGAATTGGTTCATACTGACCTTTGTTGACCTATGGGTGTACAAAGCTATTATGGTTATAAATATGTCATTCTTTTTGTTGATGACTACTCTAGGATGATGACTGTAATGTTTTTGAAAGAGAAATCTGATGCATTTCAGTTGTTTAAGTGGTATTTGGAAAAAGTTGAAAAAGAAACTGGTAAAAGATTGAAATATTTGAGATCTAACAGAGGAGGAGAGTTTATATCAAATGAGTTCAATCTATTCTGCAATGATAGAGGAATAAAGAGATGGATGTCTACACCTAGGACACTACCACAAAATGGTATAGCAGAAAGCATAATGTCATGCCCAAAATTAGGGCAAAACACACACAACAATTTTTTTTCTAAAGGACTCCTGCTACAAGGTTGCAACAGAATGTAAGATCGAACCCTCAACCTATACACCCAACTCTTAAGGGTATTCGAGGCATGCGTTGGCTTGCCATCATACCCTAACTTGTCAGGTGCACAAGGTCGATAGATCACTAACTAGCATTAATCATTAATGGTCTACGAGGGTGCAATACAAATCAATTATGGATTGTGCCAGAACACTGATGTTTGAGAAGAATGTTGCACAAAATTTTTGGAGAGAATTTGTAAGTACAAATGTTTATACCTTGAACTGAGTACAAATCAAGAAAGGTACAAATGCTACAACTTTTGAGTTATGACATGGTTATGCACCTAATGTGAAATATTTTAAAGTCTTTGGGAGTAAATACTATATACTGAAAGACAATAGAAATGGAAAATTTAATGCTAAAAGTGATGAAGGCATATTTCTTGGATATCCGGCTAAGAGTAAGGAGTACAAGTGTGTGAATTCTAACACTAACAAAATTGTGGAAAGTGAAAATGTTAGATTTGATGAATATGCAGATAAGAATGAATTTGAGTGCAAGCAAGAGCCTCAAGATTACATATATTTTTTATACATGGAAGGAGAGGCTAGTAGTGAACCTAAACTAGATGCCAAGGAATTGCATGAGTCTTCTGAGCCACAACGAGACATTGTTGAGAATTAGTAGGATGTTGTCGAGTATCAGGAGGATGTTACCGAGAAATCAATAGAAGAAGCAAAGAACTTGTAAGATGAACCTGAAGATCAAGACGAAGGAGAAAAGAAATCTAAACCTACTTTGACGCAATATGTGAGAAGACATCATAAACCTGAACAAATCATTGGAGATAAAGAATCTAGAGTCATGAAAAGAAGTAAGTTGAAAGATCATACATACTTACTATGTGAGTTTGACCTAAAATAGTAAAAGATGCTTTAGAGAATGAAGACTGAATACAAGCCATGAATGAAGAAATAGAGCTAATAGAAAAGAATAAAACCTGGACTCTAGTGCTGAGACCTAAAGATAAGAATGTTATTGGAACAAAATGGGTATTCGGAAATAATCTTAATGAACATGGAGAAGCTACTAGAAACAAATCCAGAATGGTATGTAAGGGGTATGTATGCAAGAAGAGGGAATTGAATATGGGGAAACATTTTCCCCTGTTGCAAGATTGGAAGGAGTGAGGACTCTACTTTCTTATGAAGCTTATAAAGGATTCAAAGTATATCAAATGGATGTCATGTCTGCATTTCTGAATGGGATATTAGAAGAAGAAGTATACATTGAATAGTTATAAGAATTTGTTCATCCAAGCAAGAAGAATATGGTTTTCAAGATACACAAGGTGTTGTATGAATTAAAAAAAGCCCCCAAAGTATGGTATGAAAGACTGCACAATTATTTGATAAATATTGGATTTGGAAGGACAAATGACAACAATAATCTGTATATGAAGACTAACAAAGGTAAATGGATTTTGTTAGCTGAAATATTTGTTGATGATATCATATTTGGAGGACAAGGTTCCCTATATCAAAACTTTTCAAATGATATGCAAACTGAATTTAAAATGTCTATGTTTGGTGAGATCAAATTCTTTGTTGGTTTGCAAGTCTATTAGATAAAGAAATGTATCTATATTACTCAATTTAAATATGTCAAGGAGATACTAATTTTTTTTGGTATGGAGGATTCCAGACTACTAAGTACTCCTATGGCTACTGGACACAAGTTATCTAAAACTGATGATACAACTGAAGTGAACCAAACCTTGTATAGATCCATGATTGGAAAGATACAACATGTTATCCATAGTAGACCAGATATTGCCCTAGCAGTTGGGATTGTTGCCAGGTGTTTTGCAAATCCTAAAGAGAGTCACATGATGGCAGTGAAAAGGATATTGAGATATCTTAAAGGAACAAAGGAATATGGATTGTATTACAAGAAGAATGACAAGTTTGGACTAAAATTTTACACTAATGCGGATTGGGCTAGAAATTTTGATGACAGAAAAAGTACAAGTGGTGGCGCAATCTTTCTAGGAAAGATATTAGTCTCTTGGACAAATAAGAAATAGATCTGCATTTCCCAATCTACAACAAAAGTTGAATATATAGCAACAACAATGAATTGTTCAAATTTAGTGTGGATAAAGCAATTGTTAAAAGGTATGAAAGAGGAAATCACTGAGCCAGTTGTTATTTTCTGTGATAACACAAGTGCTATTAACACTTGTGATGGCCTTTTCTTTTTCCTGACAGGTAGTGATTTGGTGGTTTGGGGAGTCATCCTCATTTCCATTTCCTTTTTTAAGGTTGGGGGAGCCTTCTAAAACCTTGATGTTATGGTGCAGCTGAAGCTTTACTTTCTCAAATATTTAAGCTACTATTTTTTCATTGGTTTGGTTCTGATAAGGTGGATTGTTCTGTCTGCCAGCTCTGTTGGAGCTCGGTCTCTGCTGGAGGGTTCTATTTTGCTAGAGATCTTTGATGGCCTTTTCTTTTTCCTAGTAGGTTGTGATTTGGTGTAGTTTGGGGAGTCATCCTCATTCCCATTTCCTTGTTTAAGGTTGGGGGAGCCTTTCAAAACCCCGAGGTTATGGTGCAGCTGAAGCTTTACTTGCTCAATTATTTAAGCTGCTATTTTTTTCTTTGGTTTGGTTCTGACAAGGTGGGTTGTTTTGTCTACCAGATCAATTGGTTATTATAAGGTGATTCCTCTCTAGTCCTATTATGGTTTTGGGTCCCAAGTTAAAACCCATTTTGGTTATGGGAGCCACCAAAACCCTTATGTCTGGTTTAGGGAGCCTGAAAACCCTAGATATCTGATGATGTTGTAAAGCGTCGTCTTTACACTTTTGGCTTCAGTAGCTTGATCCTTACTATGTATCTTTCTTTTGGATGCTTTTGTTTTGCTGAGTTTGTGTTGCTGGTAGTTCTACTGGCATTATGTGTTGGGGGGGTGCTGTAAGGTTTATCCTTTTACCCCAGCTATTTCACTTAGTTTTGAGATAATTCTTCCTATATCAAGCATAGGGTTATAGTTCCCTCCAAAAACTAAATGTCTATGGTTTCAAGGCCCATTCAAAACCTATTTTTACCTTTATCAAAAACATATCAAAGAATCATGCTATGCACACTAAGACTAAGCATATTGCTATCAAGTATCATTACTTGAGAGAGTTGGTTAAAGACAAAGAAGTGAGATTGGAATATGTGAATACAAAGGAATAATTAGAAGATATATTCACAAAAGCATTATCTAAAGATGCTCATGAATACCTTAGATGTAAATTAGGGGCGATTCCCCTAACTGAGGATACCTAGAAGCATATAGGAGCACTACATCAAATGTGCTAATCAGACTATCTGACAAATTGATACATAAGAGGTCACACTTTAGGAATTACCTAGAGTTGTGAGAAGCAAAGAAAAAATGTTGATCAATCATAAGGAAAGATGATAGAGGGAGTATACATCATACATAATTGACATGAAGAAATCTACATGGTAAAGATGTAAGAGACACAAGTTTCTTTTCCATTGTTGTCAAAGAGCGAAAGATTCAATGAACCTAAGGGAGAGATTCCAAGGGAGAAATATAGAAAAGTAAATGGACCTAAGAAAAGAGGGAGAGATTTAGAAAGATTTAGTAAGCAGGAAAAGCTAAATCTATCCAAGAGGGAGTTGGTACTTGGATGTGTTAAATGAGAATCAAAATGAAGCTAAGGATATTAATGGATATCTATTGAACAAAGATATTGGATTGTTTGGTGAATCATATGATATTCATGTGGTGTTTCCATCCATGCCAAAGAGAGAGATTGTTGGAAAATACAATTGAAACAATTGTTATATTGTCATTAATGTCAAACCTTAACTAGTAAGACAGTTGCTATCTAGGAGAGTACCATATCTATTGATGAAGAGGATGAGGAGATAACAAGAGAACCCAAGGAAAGGTTGAGTTATGTGATACTTCAATGGGTACTTGATTAGTTGGCACATTGACAAGGTAATGTGTTGTTTACATAGTGAAGAAGAAAGACTGGAAACATAGGCTTAACTGAGAAAAAGTGAAGAAATCTAGTTTAAGTTGAGTGATGTTAGTGTCGACCGAGCGCCAGTATATGCCGAGAAAATCTAGTATTGACCGAACATTAGTAATTGCCGATTTCTGAGAAGGAAAATATTAGCGATGATTGAGATACACAGTAATGATAGAGGAGATGAACACAGTATTGACTGAGTGTCAGTAATTTATATTTTGAGGAAGAATTGAGAATCCTAGTTGACATAGTTGAATTTTTGGGATATGTAAAATGTGTTGACATTATTAATGAGTGGTATAAAACATTTAATGCATGGTAAATAATTTTCTTATGAATTCATAAAGAAGTTTTAAGATGTATCTAGAAGGAAAAGAAGGAGAAAATAATGATGGAAGGATTCGATGAATCTGACCTAAACCTAAGATCTACGGAGGAGATTAAGTGACAAAAGATTGATCCACCTAATCAAGGAGGTATAAGATTAACCTAATTGTGAGGTTACAAAAATAGAGAAGAGGTTGATGTTATTGACTGATAAGTCTAAGTAGAAGGCTAAAGGTGAAGTTGTGAAGGAGTTGAATAGAGTTGTGATTGCTTGAAGTGAATTATGAGCATATCAAAGATGGAGATGGAAATGAATGTCAGTCAATAAATCAACATATGTGCGAAGTGGATTTGTATTTGGAAAGTAAGTTGTATATTTTTCAGATCATAACCTACTGTTACTTTCTAACCATTGCATCAATCTAAATCCTTTAATCAAGGTTGACCTAATAGTCATTTTTTATAAACCATTTAATCAAGGTGACATTTTGATGGAATGTTCTTAAGACCTCTAATAAGGCCACTCTTAACAGGGTGATTAAATCCTTTAACCAGGTCACACCTAATAGTGTGTATTGTAAACCTTTAGTAGGGTTGGATTTTCATAGAGCTCACTTCAGAAGAGTGAAAATCAGTTGCATGTTACAAGTGGTTTTTCCCAAATTGGGTTTCTACTATAAATCTAGTGTTATAATTGTGTGAATGATTTTGATGTGGATGATGTTGAAAGTTTTATATTCTACAAGTTATTTACTTTAGGACAGTGGACTGCAAGTTTTATGGTATTGGTATATGCTATAGAGACCGAGTTGAAAGATGATTAGATCTGAGATTGTTGATGAGCTAGAAAGTTGAATTGGTACATCTGGACCTAAGAACAATTGATTCACCCCCCCTCCATGTTGTTCTAAAATCATTCTAATACTATATATATATGTTGAAGAGAGTTTGTAGGTAGCATAGGAAAAAGGAATTTAATTTTCACATTTATTAATATATTTATATCAAAGAACTCCTTTTAAAGGGTAGGTGTATATCTATGTACAAGAGAGTTTGTAGGTACCATAGGGAAATGGAGTTAAGTTTGCACATTTATTAATATGTTTGTATCAAAGAATTCCCCTTAAGATAGACAATTCAAATGAGAAATGATACATGAAAATTTTACCATTGTATTTGTTAAGCATACTAAAATACTAGGGAGAGGGGTAGTGAGTCAGACTATGCAAGTTTCAAGCATCTACTAGCAACTTATCAAATAATGAACATAAGCACACATAGACACAAATAAACACTATATTTATGTTGACATCTGATAGGGAAAGGGCATGGTGAGAGTAAATTTTGGATCTACTACCCAAATCTAGCCTCACAAGAAACATGAATATAATAAGGAATTTACAATATGAAGTAGGGACCAAACTACAAAAAACACCAATCCCTAATTACATTTGTAGATACCAACCTATAGGAGACATCAATCTCCTAGTCCAATATTTGAGCACCAATACAACATGTGAGTCACCAACCTTACCAAAATACATGATATTAAATTTGGACTTTTAGGATTGAATACCTAGTGTATGCAATAAAAGTGTGAGTTCAAATAGAATGCAATGAGAAATTATAACATTCAAACTACACTATCAAAACAACATCTAGATTAGACATAAAGAAATCTTAACAAACAAAAGGATGCAAACCGCAACATCCAAATAGCCTTCTTAAAGTGTGGATTTGTCCAAGCTAATGGATTTATGCTCATAAAATTTGTTGAAGCTTCAAATAATGAGTATAGATTTTGGCATTATAAGACTGAGTATTTCTTTTGAATCTCAAATGGACATTATGATATTTCATAAAAAGGTAGATGATTTGTGAAGGGAGAAGGGCTCAATTTATAGGAAAGAGGAGGGTTGAATAGATGGTCAAGATTGAAAATGGAGAAAGGGTTGAGATGTATTTGAAGGAGAGCACATGGATTTTACTTCTTAAAACTCATAGCCTTGTGACAAGTATCAAAAAGAGAGTGGTTGAGAGGACATAGGAGGTTGGGAAGATATGCCATAAAGACAAATATTGTCTCATACTCCAAAGATCAAGTTTCGAGGAATGTGACCATATTAGGAAGTGGGAATGGGGGACAAAGATGTAAGATTGTGGTTGAGGGTGTAAGAGTATTTAAGGTTGACAAGTTGGATCGAGGTTGGGATTAGAGTTGATGATGTAGCCAAGACCAAAGAAGTCTCCAATGGAGATGTCCAATCTTACATCAAGAGTCAACACAATGGAAAGAACAAAGAAACACAACAAGATGTTACCTAACAACAACTTTATTATATGATAACATCAAAATACATCAGATTGACTTCAACATGTTAGGGTGTGTTGATTCCAAAAACTGCAGATTGGAAATCCAAAAGATTTGCCTCTTACCTTTTGTGGATTCCTCAATCAGTTCTAGCCAATGAACAAGAATGATCACTCGATCAAATTCCCCTGCACTTTTGGCTCTGCTAGACCAAGGTTGGTGAGCCCTTACCTCAACCTTAATCTGTTGGTTGGAGGCTTTTAAATAGAAGATTTAAGATTAATGATCTCTCAATATGGAAATTACTCTTGAGATAGATCGAATTGTGATTTACACAAAAATTAAAAAACTTATGAAAAAATTTAATTGAGTGCTTATGAGAAAATGTTACGAATAGTCCCAAGAGATAACTGAGAGAGGGGGGGGCTGAATCAGTTATCTACAAGATTCAATTCTTTATCCAATTAAGTATAGAAGAACATTAAGAACATACACAATAAGATAACACTTAACACAACACCACAATTTTGGTTACAGGGAAACCCAACTAGGTAAAAACCCCGATGGGAATTAGCACCCACTATAAACTGCACTAGAGTATAATGATACCTATTAAAAGATCTTACAACCCTGTTAGGAGTTGATCTTTACAATGCATGAAGTATAGTGACCTTGTCAAGATTCAGACCCTGTTAGGTTTACAAATAACCTTGTTAGAGGTGAGGACACACTGTCTGGGAGAACACTACTCAAATGATGAAGTTTGCAACCTTTTGCATAACAGATATAGACTATATTTGGATCTTGGTGAACTGGAAAGTAGACCCACTGTCTCAACTAAAACATGATCAGTTACAATGAATAACATATACTCTCTTCTTCTTCACATAGATCTTCAATTGATGATTGACTGTCTCGGTACATTCACATCTTCTGCTCTGCTCTCTCAATCACACTTTAGCAATCATAACTGACTAGCTATTAGTATCTTTCTCCAAATGATTTAATCAAGTTGGCCTTTTATAACTTCCTTTAAATCATATTAGAGAAACAATATAACTCTCCAATAACATCTCCAATGGCTATACTAAGCACACAACACAAAATAGGTCCGCAAAACTCAATATGAGTAGACGCGTTGCTTGACACAGTTGACTCCACCAAATTAACTAAAACTTTATTCTTATGCTGAAATACATTAAGTAATCTTAACCAAACATTCTTAACTCATCACCAAACACACATATCAAAATGATAGGTGCAACTGCTAAACCAATATAAACATTGTCGGCTCCATTAGACAATCTCAGGAAACTGTAATTGGCAAATAGAAACATCATAACTCAACATGTACTGCACAAATACCTCTGTATCCATGAACATAATATCATAAAAATGTCTACAACATAAATATAAATGCGCAAGGCTCCATCATAACCATACTGAAAATCACATACAAAACTCTACCTGTATCACTGTCAGGAACACTATTGATACAAACAACTACACAACTGTTTGCATTCAAAATAAACCTCTGCATCTATGATATCATGCTGATAACATATCTAAGAAACATATGCTCACTTGGCTCTCTCCATAAGACTTCAATGCACGCTGCTTACAATATGTTCTCATCAATGATAAACATACAGTCAACACTGGATTGCTAGCAAATCTCCAATAGAAAATACTTTATGTACATGATTGCTTGGTTGCGTAAATGAATTTTAAAATGTAAATATGATTATTGAATGGAAATTCCCTAAAGATGCTTGATTAAATAACCTTATATCAGTATTAGACCAGTGTCTTTATCCTCTATAGAGTATTATCAATTCAATTTAAAATGATCTTACATATAATCCTGTGAGATGGTTTTAACAACTTACTTCTCAAGCAAGAACATCACCCCAAAGCCATCTATATGCGTAATAATTTAAATGTGTTGTTACAGTTAGTATTATAGATTAAATTCTTTACGAAAGACCAATAAGACAAAGTGAAGCCTTGACAACCAATCTCCAAACTGATGATCAAACTTAAACTAATTCAAATTATTATGTCATAAGATAGTACATTGAAGCATCTAAATGAAAAAGATTATCATAGAGAACTGATCAAATTAAATGAAGACAAATACCATCAAGAATGAAAGGACAACTGGAATTATAATGAAATAAGCATGATTAAATTCAACTGAATAAAAACTATGTAATTTCTCTTCTCCAACCGTGCATCTTCAAGAGACAAGACCAAAATGCATTGTATAAAAAATGTATTCGTGATTCTATTATTGTCTCTCCTTTTGACATCAAAATGATCCCCTATATATAAATGAGGATTCAGTCTGGGTGAATAGGCATAACCTTTCACAAAAACTTGTAACTTCTTAACTGACAACTAAACAAACTATCATAATAGACTGATTACACAAAAACTCCTCAAGACAACATTTTGAGAATATTTATAAATAGGGACTAATCCCCAAACAACTCGCCACACTCTTTGATATTCTCTAAGTATCTCTTAGAGGCATAAGTATCTACATCATGTATTATATCCCTAACTATGATCTCCAACATGATGAACCATTCCATCTATGTAGTTTTTGCATCCTTTTGTGTTGTAGATCCTTCCATGCTTGTTGCCGCCAAAAAGATCCTTCACAAATACAAATAAAAATAAATTAATCAAATGTTAATTTAGAAAAAAATCTTACTTGACATTATGGAATGTTTAGAGAATGATCTGAAACCTTCTTTCTAAATAGTCAGCCACATGGAACGCAATTGCCAATTTTTCACTTGATAAACTGACTGTCCACAAGTTCCACTCCTCAGAATCTCAAGAATCATACTATTATGATTCCATCTCTGATCAAAAAGTTTTTAGAAATAATAATGCACCAACACAACTAAGAGGGGGGGGGGGGGTGAATCATTTGTTTTCCAAACCTGAAACTTAAATCCCTTTCAACCTAATTATTTTAAAGAAATTGAAATAATAATATAACCAAAAGAACACCACAAAATCAGAACAACATAACATAAATATTTGTTTTGAAGGAAAAGCATGTCAAGGGAAAAACCCTGATAGAGATGAAACCCACAAATAATGCACTAGAAATATTATGTCCCTTTTAGGAGACCTAACCCTATTAGGAGCTAATTTTTACATTTAGTACACGTTCCTCTTAAAGGATATACCCTGTTATGAGTCTTTCCAACCCTGTTAGGAGTTGAGTACAAAGATAGGCTCACTACCCAAAGTAAAGGTTAAATCTACCTTCTGAAGATTAAACCCACCTCCCGGATCTATTGTCAAAATAAATGTATAAGAGTATATAATAAAAGTAATGAAATGACTCACAACAACTAGTCTTTCCTATATAGTTCCAATGAAGTGCTCAATGAATGATCTCTTCTATACATCCCATAGACCTCCCATCAACAAGCTCACAACACTTTCAAAACCATTACACACAACACTCCAAGGAATGACTTTCCTTTATACAAGTTACAACAAGCAATTAGGTCAGCTTGCTAGGACATTTCCAATTCACAAATGAATATATAGACCCTTTCTAGGATACAAATGGTATCTTAAGCAAGTATACACTAAATATAAATCATCAAATGCGCGCCAAGATCCACAATCCACACTAGAAACCTTCTGAAAATGTTATCTCCTTCGGTTATCCCTAGATATGTCTTGGCAAGATCACACGCCACATCTGACATCACCCACTAGTACATTTGACCTTATTTTTCAAGCAAAATTTTCGACCAACAAATAAAAAGGTTTTTGTTGGTCGGATTATAGAAGGAAAACTTTGTTTTTTTAAAGTTATGCCTATGTTTTTTGAAATATCTACAAATCCTGTGGTGGTCGAAAGTTCAACAAACACGGGCATAACTTTAAAAAAAAAGGTTTCATTTCTCATTTCATTATTTCAGGCTGACAAATTAGAAGGGCATCATGCACACGAAGGAGGATTACCTTAACCTACGATTTTTGGAGGTTTTTAATTTTTCCTCTCAATGCCATGATCTGGATCTGTTTGATTAAACTGTTTAATTTACTAGATACCCAATCAATATTATCATTTTCTTCTTTCATTCATTCATTTGGAATTATATTTAGACCTATAGATAACATAATATTTGTGAAGATTTAGTCGTGGGATTTGAGAAATAATGAGTTCATGTGCCCTATTTATGCTTCAACATTTGGCATACATATCTACCAGGGCATTTTCAATCTCAACTTCTAACGATATTCCTCACTCTATTATGCTTCAAGATTGATTTTACACTTGCTGATTGCATTTTCTTAAAAGTCTCCAAGGCCATTTTAACAAACCCATTTTGTGTATATCCTGCAATTATCGCATTCCATGAGATAGCATCTCTTTGAGGTATTCTATCAAATAGTTTATGTGCCTTGTGTAATTTCTATTAGAGCATTTTCTGGCCACTATAATATCCAATGAAAATCCCCCTTCCGTTATGCTTCGATGGATGCCCATACCTTGTTCTAACACTCCCATTTCAGCACAGTCTGGTAGGATGCTAGCAAAAGTCATGTTTACATGTGCTAATTGCATTTCCTTAAAAGTTTCTGTGGCCTTCTCAATAGTAATTATGTGAATATAAAAAATAAGACTAACACTTTCCATGTTGATTCTACACAAACATTGATATCATCTCAAAATCGGTCCTATTTCCAAAAGATCAATGGTTTCACTAGTTTTTCTAGGGTTCACAGGTCTTTGAATCAAAATGTTCATAATATTTTACCATTTTAAAGGAATTTTAACATGATTTTAATGTTTTCAAAACAAAAAATGTCATTAAAAATTGGGTCAATGATTGGCCAATGACTTTTTCATGAATCTAGATTTTTCAAGGAAAAATTTGGCACTCTAGGATTCAAGATTAATTGGGTATAATCATAATTTGTTATAGAGTATTACTTCTCTAATTATTAGTATACATGGATTATATGCATTTGTATTGAGATTGCATGTTTAGATAATTTTTAGTTCGATCTTTCTATCATTATTACATCAAATAATGGCTGCTCATCATAATAATGATAATTACATTGTGAATAATGAAACCTATCAATTAAATCAAGAATGATGATGGGCACCTTAGATTGTTAAAAGAGCAATTGTGAAATCTTAACATGCTTGTAATGGCTTTGATAAACAATGTGTGAATTATGCAGCTTCTACCACCTTAACCTTCTATTTTCTTTGCCTGTTTGTTCGAACCAATTTACAATGTATATGGCGTGAATAGTATTAGCTAGCAGTCCTTAAACAACACATATAAACAATACACATTAAGGAACAAATTAAGCCTTAAAAAGTTAGTTAATTCAAGGGATTATAAGCAACAACTTGTCAGAAATTTGAATATTCCATGAAGGAAATTACATCATATCAAGTAAGAATAGATCAAATAATCGATTGTCTCAAGTTAGAAGCCAATTGTCTTCATTTCTTTGCAAAATTTGAGGTGAAAATTATGCTAAAATCTAGAGATAAGTAATTTTTCAGTTCAAAAAAGTTTTAGATTTGATTCTCACCATCCTCCTCATCACAAACTTTGAAATAAATCTACTCAAATCTTCCCAGATTTCACCTTTCTCAAAATTTTAATCTCTCCCCCATGTTCATCCGCCATCTCCCAAGTTAGTTCATTGCATGATCTAATAAAGATAATCACTATATGCTGAGATGTAATTTGATGCCTCTTGTAAAAAAAATCTCTTCTCAAACTCAGTAAAATTTGCTTCCCAATTTGGATGAAACTTTGTTGCCTTATAAGGGGAAATTTGGTGCTAGTTGCAGAGCTCAATTTGATTTTGAGATGATATTAAAATAAGGTCACTTAGTCTCCTTATATAGGTGATTTGTGGGCCAAGAGGCACGACTATGGGTAGGAGGGCCGACTTGAGTTTCTTAAGGCCAATAAAGATTATTAAATTTGATTGTTTTCAAATCCTTACTTGGGTTTTTCTAGACAAGGAGGCCAAATGAAAATGAAAATTTATGTTTGTCTCCTCCTTCATGCCTTGTTTGTTGCAGTCCTACACCTGGGTGGAAATGAATGGGTGGTTGGGATAAAAATCCCAAGAAGAGGGTAGATTCTGCCCCTTCAGAATTTACCTTTACTTCATCATCCCAGACTTAGTTGTTTTCATGCCTTTAGAAGCCCTCCCTTTTAAACTTGGACTTAGATTCAGGGACTTGAGTGATTTTTATCTCACACTTAGTTCCTTGACTTCACCAAACTTCTTCTCTAAGGTTCAGAGACTTGAAATTGTTACTAATTAAGACTTCTAGACCACCTACTCCTACAAATGAAGCGAAAAGAGGGGGTCCCATTTGGAATGGGGAGATGGTATGAAAACCTCACAACACTCATTTATTTTTGTGTGATACAATTCTCTAGATATTAAGGTGGTATATATAATGCTTCAGCTTAGTAAAATTCACATCGACATGTCTTTGTTGATAATCCCATTTTTTTCTTAGCATAATATGAACTATAGTGAAAGCTTTGGTAGTTTATATCTTGTTATTTCTTAGATATTCCTTCCCTGTCTAGTATTTTGCTTATGAAATAGCATTAGCAAAAAAAATATTCAAAACTTTGTCTCCCCAAAATGCTAGTCTTATAATCAAATTTATAAAACTGAACCAATGACATGTTTACAACAAAGGTCTAATCTTAAACATACTTTATCTAATATGATGAATTCTTAAACAATTAAGGTTGAAGTAGACATAGTTATCACACAGTTTTTTGTGTGGTACAAGGAAGATTTGGCTAGGTCAAATCTTCCTTCATGCTACCAGTCTATACAATTAGACCTTTATTAAGAATTCATCATATCAGATAAAGTATGTTTAAGAATTGTTGGGATTAGACCTTTGGCATGTATTAAAAAGAATATAATTTTAAGCATATTATTATCATTATATTTCTTTGTTGTAAACATGCCATTGGTTCAGTTTTGTAATTTTTTTTTGTGTAAAATGCATTTAAAATAAAGGTCTAATTTTGTAGACTGCTAGCATGAAGGAAGATTTGACCTAGCCAAATAAAGGTCTAATTTTGTAGACTATTGGTCAGACAAATCTTCATTGTCTTTTGATTGTCTTCTTTATATACTATCATTTAAATGGAACATTAAGCATAGTAATAATATGATTAATCTATTAGTAATTGGCAGATTAAGCATATTATTACTATGTAGAGTTAGGGCCAAGTTCATGCACGCAAGAAAAAGTCCAGTGCCCTATAGAATTAGTCTAATAGTAAATTTATAACAATGTGGATAAGAATCAATTTGTAATTACTATGCATTAAACATGCTAAACTGATAAAGGTGTTATATGCATTTAATCTACCAATTACTAATAGATTAAGCATATTATTACTATGCTTAATGTTCTATTTAAATGCATTTAACACAAATTTTTTTTTTACAAAACTAAACCAATGACATGTTTACAACAAAGGTCTAATAGAACTCCCAATAATTCTTAAACATGCTTTATTTGATATGATGAATTCTTAAACAATTAAGGTTGGAGTATACATAGTTATCACACAGTTTTTTGTGTGGTACAAGGAAGATTTGGCTAGGTCAAATCTTCCTTTGTGCTACCAGTCTAAAGAATTAGACCTTTATTAAGAATTCATCATATCAAATAAAGTATGTTTAAGAATTGTTGGGACTAGTCCTTTGGCGTATTAAACAGAATAGAATTTTAAGCATATTATTATCATTCTATTTCTTTTTTGTAAACATTTCATTGGCTCAATTTTGTGTTAACATGCCATTGGTTCAGTTTTGTAATTTTTTTTTTGTTGTAAACATGCCATTGGTTTACTTTTGTAATATTTTTTTTTGTAGTTTTGTTGTAAACATGCCATTGGTTCATTCTATTTTTTTTTCAAGAACAAGTTGGCCCTTGGCTAGGTCAATACTACTCATAATCTCATTGCCAAAGTGGCCAAAGACTATGTTAGGATGATAAAATATGGAGATTCTCTTTACCGCTACAAATCTTTGAAGGTTTCTGCACTTGGGTGGATGTGTACCATTGTTAAGAGAATTAGACCGAGTTTGGCTTACCTTGAATAGGTGAGGTAGCATATGGAAAGGTTGTCATCTATTGACCCAAATACTAGGGCTATTTTGATCTGTGGGTACCTTAATGTTGGCAAGAGTTATTTTATTAATAAGATTACTAGGGTGGATGTGGATGTGCAACCTTATACTTTTACTACTAAGTCTCTATTTTTTGGGCATACTTATTATAAGTACTTGAGGTATCAAGTTATTGATACCCTTGGTATTTTGGACCACCCCTTGGAGGACTGGAACACCATCAAGATGCTTAATATTATTGCCTTGGCTCATTTGAAGGTGACTATTTTGTTTTTCCTTGATTTTTTGGGGTCTTATGGTTATAGTATTGCACAACAGGCAGCTCTGTTCCATAGCATAAAACCTCTGTTTTCCAATAAGCCTCTTATTGTAGTTTTTAATAAGATTGATTGGCAACCACTAGAGACACTACTAGAGGAGGATGCAAATTTGCTTGCAGAGATGAGATCCGAGACTGGAAAAAATATGGGTGGGTTCTTTGGGAATCAAGAGGGGGGGGATGATGGCGCTCTAATATCTATGAGTTCTTTGAAGGAAGAAGGGGTGATTGCGGTGAAGAATGTGGCATGCGAGAGGTTTTTGGAGCAAAGAGTGGAAATTAAGATGAAGTCGAAGAAGATCAGCAGTTGTCTCAATAGGATTCATGTTGCAATTGCCAAGATGCAAGATGGGAAAGAGAGGCCCACTTGTATTCCTCAAGTTCATTTGGATGCCAAGATGCGTGCTGCCAAGGAGGCCAGGAAGATGGAGAAGGATATTTAGAATGAAAATGGTGGGGCTAGAGTTTACTCTGCAAGCTTGAAGATGTTGGCAAAATGGTCAGTGCTTCCCTCAAGATTCCTGACATGGTTTAACAGCCTCCTATGTCTTGTATAAGTCTAGTGGTTGTATCGGGCATTAACAGGTCGATCTTTTGGTGCAACGACAACCACTACTCATAACAAGTGGTATCAGAGCTTGGTCATAGGTTTGAATCCCCTTAGGTAACAGTGAGGGGGAGATTGTTGGAAAAAAATTTAGCGCTTCCCTTGAGATTCGTGACATTGTTTAACAGCTTCCTGTGTCTTGTATAAGTCTAGTGGTTGTATCGGGCATTAACAGGTTCATCTTTTGGTGCAACGGCAACCACTACTTGTAATAGAAGAAGTGGTATATTTTTGCAAATGAAGAGTGGAAAGAAGATGATATTCCTGAGATCATGGATGGACACAATGTTGGAGACTTTATTGATCCAGATATCTTGTAGAGGCTTGAAAAAATGGAGAGGGAAGAAGGGCTTAGGATGACATCTGAGGATGATGAGGATGATAAGATGGGGGAAGTGGAGTTGAATCCCAATGAAAAGGAAGCTCTAGCTACAATTAGGAAGAAGAAGAAGATGCTTATTGTCGAACACAGATTGAAAAAGAGTACTCTATAGAGCAGGCCTACCGTACCAAGGAAGTTTGACAAGAACAAGGAATATGGCTTAAACAGAATGTGAAGGCATCTTTCTAGCCTAGTCCTGGTTCCTTCGACAATTATCTTCATAATAAATGAAGTAGATGAGAGATGAGAAATTAGCTTCCCATGAAAAATATCATAAATGAACTATGTGTACCCCATTTCCTGTGCCCTATGTACGTACCTAAATGATATATTTGAAACAACAAGGGTAAGGCTTAAAGAAGTTAATTTTGCATCACAATCTATAGTTGTTGTAGTAGTAGAGCATTAGGCACCACCTTCAACACAATATGATCACTAGATAGGTCTTTATATTTTATAAAGTTTGGTTGTTGTGGATAGGTGATCATATTGTGCTGAAGGTGGCACCTGATGCTCTGCTGCTACAAAAATTACAAACTATGATGCAAAATTAACTTATTTAAGCCTTACCCTTGTTGTTTCAAATATATCATTTAGGAATGCATAGAGGGCACAGGAATTGGGGTACACATAGTTCATTTATGAGATTTTTCTTGGGAAGCTGATTGCTTAGCTCTCATCTACTTCATTTATTATGAAGGTAATTGCTGAAGGATCTAGGCCCATGCTAGAAAGATGTCTTCCGATTCTGTTGTGGATAGAGAATGTTAACTATGAAAATATCTTGGTTTTAGGCAATGCAAAAGGAGAATCCAAGTTCAATTCATATGCATAGGATATTAGGTGGAGCCGAAAGACACAACAGGTTTTCATTTTTGATAGAGGTCTTTAAAATGTAAACGTGTTGAGTCATCTCAGCTCCACTTGCTATCCATGCATATTTTTGTTGTATTGAATGTGCATTCTTGATTCAGAGTGGGAAAATATTGTTTTGGATGCAAGGGAGAGAAGCCAAACACATAAAGAACATGCACATAAACACAACAGCTGAGAAACATAAATGTAGATATCACAACAACTGAGAAACATAAATGTAGGCATCATGGTCACAATTTTTTGAAGACAACATAATTGAGTGGTATACCCAAATGATGCAAAGCAACCAATACTCCTCCGGTTCCAAGTTGACACTACGGGATCCAAAAACCATAGATAAGGAATAAATTTAGAGAGCGGAGGAGGGCCATAATGACCAAAATAATACAGGACAAACCTCAAGTTAAATGAGGCAACTGCAAACATTTTGATAGATTTTCATTATTAAATAATGAAATTTGCATATACTAGTTGAATAGGGTTAAAATGGATTCAACACTATTCAGATGTAAAGGGAAAGGGGGAAAAAATATGAGATCTATTCCCAATGAAGAGATCCAATTTGATCAACCAAGAGGTTAATACACAATTGAAATAATTTATGGAGAATATGGAAGAGAGAGAGAGTAAATCCTTGATATTTCCCTATGAATGAAATTTATGCTTGGAGTATGAAACAATTGAAATACAAATACTAACCTCAAATTAGGGCAGATCTAGAAAATGTTAAATTCTGATGTCTGTGTATTCTTTTGGGCAATTTTGAAACCTATTCTAGACTGGAAATGCTGAGACAAAGAAAACCCATAAATCTTTCTCCAAGATGAGCTCAGGTCAGGTTTGACCCTCATAAAAGGTCAAATACTACATTCTTTATTTGAAGTCCGATTCAAATTCTATTCATAGAACTCGAAAGTTTTTCGAAAAGGGTATCCAAATTCACTCTCAGATCTAAAATTCCACACCTGTACCTGCAAGAAAATGGGGGTTTTTGTTGTATGGGGGGTTTGGCCTTGGTCAAACCCCAATTTAGGAATTAACCTTGAAATTGAATTGAAATATAGTGTGCATAAACAAAGTAATTGAAACAAATCACCTCACTTATGTTGAAGTCCTTGTAGAGGATTTGAATCATCAAATCCACAAGTAGGAGTGCTTCAATAGATGTAGGATGAATGTAGGATGTCTCCAATCAATGGAATTTGATCTTCAACACCAATCTTGACTTGATATTTGCATTTGAGAAGGCTTGAATGAATGTGGAAGCATGGATCATCAAAGGGGGCTCCAAAGAGATTGAATCCTTCTATAGCTAACAATGGATCTCCTTGATGGATGAATGCTTGAACACTTGAATACTTGAAGACTTGAAATTGGTTGATTGAATTCACTTGCTTGCACTTGAGAGCTTTCTCATGAAATTGCTTGAAATGTGATGTTCTCACAAAACTTGATTGTGGATGAGAAAATGAGAGAGGAAGGCCTCCTTTTATAGTGAACTAGGGCACAATCCTCTAGAGGGGCCACCTTGGAGAATTAAATCCAAATTAGGTCCTAACCATTAGAAAATATACCTAGATTAAATGAAATTAAAGGATTTACCATCCTGAAACCCGAAATGATTAACCTAGAGGCAGGAAAATAAATATCTCGAAAGCCTGAATCCCGAAAATTCTGGATTCTAGAATTTTTGAATGAGGGGAGAAAAATTGAGGTTGGACCTGACCTAGTTAGGTTTGAGCTCGATCCTGACCTAGTTAGGATCAACCTCAAATTTGACCCTGGGCCTAGATTCAGTCAAAGCCAAGTCAGGAGGTCCCGGGGATGCCCAGAAACCTAGAAATGATATCAGACAGGGACAGAATGTCAGGGATAGACATAAAATCCTATGATGACTATGATGAAAGCTAGGAGGACCTATTTCTGAATCCTACCTAGAAAACAAAGCCATGGAAGAGGGAAATTAAGGAGAATCCTTGAGATCCTAACCCTAATTTGACCTAGAATGAAGAAATCAAGTGTCAGGAAGAAGTGGAAAGTGGGGAGAAAGCCAAATACATGCAAAGACCCAATCAAGGTGCTTAACATGACCCCAAACCACTTACTCAGAGGTCTAAACCCTCTTATAATGGAAGTGCTTCCATTTTAAGATGATACACTAGTGTTTTAAGCCCCCTCAGACTTACACATCTAGAAAATGAAACTACAACCTATTGGGATTGAGAAAAACCTTATAAAACAATAATAGCTAAGAAGGGTCGCTTGACAACATCTGTTGAATACAAGGTCCTCCAACCATTTCCACAATTATTCCAAACTACTTGTCAAAATATTAAGAGTGATTTAGACAACCTTGATGTTTTCATTAAGGAATTAAAGAGATGTTTGGAGAGAGGAAGAGCATTATACAGTCAGTGTTCTTTTTCACACAAACACATCTTAGATATTTCAGAGAAGTTGAAGAACAAAGAAGCATAATTGCAAGTCACAGTGAATGAGCTACAAAACCCTAGCATGAAGATCACTGATACTGAGAAGAAAGTGAGTAAAATACATGATGAAATTAGACTATTAGAAAGTGAAAAGGAAACAAAATTGAGGAGGTTTGTAGTACTTAGAGAGCACCTAACATTGAAAATTAGTAATGTGCAGAATCAACTAGAAGAATGTATTGCATCAAAGATATCTTATGGTAAATTTTCCTATCCAAATCTTAGAGAAGTTGAGATAGCATCCTATGGCCTATGTGCATTACTTAGTGTATCAAATTCTATTAAGGCTACATGGGACAAAGAAATTGATAACTTGAAGGTGAACTTTACAGATTCCATTTCAAGTCTTCTAGCATTACAGAATTGAAGACAAGGAGGTATATCAAATTTTTGACTTGTATATATACATATATTTGACACCTTTGTCATTGTTGTGAAAGGGGGAGTAATATAGTATTAAAAAATTGTTTATATGTATAAGATATAGATATACAAAATGGTATAGAGTATAATCAAAGGGGGAGTATCCCTATGGTGAAATAAGTAGACATGTATGATCCACATACCTTTGCAAATCTTGTAATAGCCATGTAACACGATGCTGCAGAATGTTACAAATTTGTTTTTAAAATTTTGTTGTAAGTTTTTTTTTTGGGACTTAGCCAATTTTCCCATATGTTGCCACCAATGACAAAGGGGGAGATTGTTAGAAATTTGGATGAGTAGGATATCATGATGTTGTCATTATGGAAACATATATTCATTGTTAAGACAACATGATCTAAGGAGGAAGTTTTGGATGAGAAACTATGAAAATTATCCAAGTATAATAGTGTTTATCTATCTAGACAGATAGTGTTTTGATCAAAAAAGTTCATAGAAGTACTTTCACTACATGCGCACTTGAACACAAATTATAAAAGGTATATTAAAGCTACATCTAAGAGCACAAGACTATATGACATGTACGAAAAGATATATCAATATTTTTTAGAGACAATGTTGAGCCAACCGCAACGGAGCAACGATTAGTAATTGATTATTTTAAATTAATGGATTATTTTTTTGATGAAAATAATGACTTGACTAATTAGGGACAACATCCTAGATGTTAACCCTAGGGCAAAAATACTTAGTATTATGTTTTGATAATATGGAAGCTGACTGATAAGCTATAATTGAGATAGCTAGTATAAAGAGGAATATTATATTATGTGAAGTTGTAATAAGTATAATCTGAAGTTGTAAAGAAATTATGTATTGAGGTATTATGCCAAATCTGATATATGATTAGATTAGTGCAAATTGATAGCAAGTTTTGTGAAGAGCCTACAAGTTAGATCAATATATTGAAGATATTGAGCAACAGTAAAAGGTTTTTGTATTCTATCTTTTGTATTGAAGATTATCACTGTATATTTCATGTTTGGATAGTGAGCTCATCTTGCATACATTCATATATGGTAATACCAACTCCTAACAGGGTTGAGGCTTTTAGCAAGGCCTAAAGTCCTCTAACAAGGACAAAGACACTATGCGGATGTAATTGACTCATAACATGGTCAATATCTTTAACTAGATACTTTTGATTAGTAGATCATTTGTGGGTATCATCCCCATTGGGGTTTTCCCTTCGCCATGGTTTCCTTAAGAACAAATGTTGTTATGAGTTCCTTTATTTTATGGTTGTGTTTATTATTCAATTTATTTAGTTTAGTTTCTTATGCAAGTTACAAGTTAATTTCAAATATCCATAAGTGGGAAAAAGTAAAAGTTTGTGAAATATTGATTCACCCTCCACTCCCCCCAGTATTTCCTATTTGTAATAGTAAGATCATTAATAATATAGAGAGTTAAGAAGCTTGAGGTGGACCTCCTAAATGGTAGATTTCATGTAGTGAGAACTTATTCTAATTTAACAATATCCAAGACTTACCAAGGTTTTATAGAACCAAGGCCTTTTCATAGATGTTGCATGGGACTGACTCAACAAAAAGAAAATGATTCAACCAACATAACACAAATCCATGAAGGAATAACGTGGATACAATGCTAGAAAAAAACAAAAACAAGTGACATGCCCCAAGTAAACTATGTGACCACGAGTATTGCATGTTGGAAATGCAAGGGACACGTCTAAAAACATACACACACATAAAGAAAAATATGAATAACTTGCCCCTAGTTTCACCATTCACAATACATCATGATATAAGGGATCGTGGAGATCATGAGGATGTGAAACAATGAAGCTCAAGATAAAACATAAAAAGGATCCAAAAGTACCAAAGAAATAACAAGTATCTCACAAACCTTTTTCTATAGGGAGGATGATGGATGATGATTAATTGGATTCCAGTCTAATGTGAGGATTACCCTTGGTCTAATGTGAGGAAGGATAAATATTGGAAAGATTGATGCCGGATTGTTAAACTAAGACTCCTATGACAAGACACAAGAAAGACAATATAAGCTCAAAGGGACTATGTGATAATGGAAGAAGTACTAGCTAGATAGGGACAAAGACCATGATGACTCAAGGACTAACTGACACAATAGATGATACCTAAAGAAATATATGTACAAATGAGACTAGGTGAAGAAACAACTAATGCTATGTACAAGAAACAAGTTACAATATTTACAAGGGATTAGGGATGATGTTGATGATGCAAAGATATAATGATGTTTTCCTAGTTGAGATGGAAAGACAATATAGAATGATGGTCAACAAGGTGATTTAGGAATGATATATCGTGAAACAAAACAAGGATTGGCAAGGATGTATCCCAATGATGATGATTCGATCATGACCAAGGTTAACACAAAGGTTGGGAATAAGAACAAGGATGTGATAGGATGAGATTATTAGTGTGCACTTTTGGATAGCTGGAGGAGATGAATAGGATTCGCATGTGATTGTAGATGGATAGGAAAATTTGGATATGAATGAATGACATTGGATGTACGAGGGTATCCTAGAGCTAGATCATGTGATAGAAAGATGGAGGATATAATGGGAGGATTTGAGGATGGAAGTATTAATAGACATGGATTGATGGTGGAAGGATTTTGGTAAAGGAATGGAGGAAGATAAGGATTGGAAGATGAAATGATGGATGACAAGATGAAACTAGAACAAGGATGAGGAGATGGGAAGATGGAGGTTATAGGGTCTCCAAGGAATACGTCACTAAGGAATAGGATTCCCCCACTTAGGATAGGTCATGCATGAGGAGACATTAGGAGGGGTACAACATGCTAGAAGATAGGATGAAAAGAGGATGAGGGAGGTATATGGAAGCTAGGATGATGTGTGAATTGTTAGAAAGTAAAGTCAATCAAGAAACTGAGAGGGGCAGGGGGTGAATAAGTTATTTGATAAAAATAACTTTTAATAACTTTATTAGATCTCAACTATGTAACCAACATAAATATCAACCATATAAAGGTACACATACAGAATGATAGAAGATATGTTAACTAGGGAACCTCTTGATCAGAGAGTAAACCCCAGTGGAGATGGTACCCACAAAAGATGTACTAATATGAAAATTCCTTGTGAGAGGATGGACTCTGTTAGGAGTCTATGTAATAAATTCAGTACATATCAGTCCCTCTTAGGAGACTTTGAATCCTTGTTAAAAGATTCTAGCCCTGTTAGGAGTTAAGGAAGGCAGAAGGACCAACTATCCAAACAACTTTAGGGGCAAGATCATTGAACTCACTATCCAACTGATCTTTGTATTATCCAAATAGAATAATACCAACAATTGTTGATCTCATCAACTTATCTTCACTCCTCTCTTTGTGCTAAAACTACACCAAATACTTTACCAGATCTTCTCAATTCATATATCCTCTTACAACATCAACATCATCATATCTCTCTACCAAACATACAATCAAGAAAAATAATCCTTCCTTTATACCACACTCAAATAATTTACAATTGAGTCAGCCAACTAGGCTAAACCAATTACAAAATATAAATAATTACATGTTACATGATATTTCATAGCCACATAAAAACTATCAGCTTCTAAACTTAATAACTCTTCACACGTGCGACCTATGGCTATGTTGTCTCATCTAGGTCACCTCTAAAATGTCTTCAACCTCTGTATAACTTTGCATGTCCAGATTCTATCCCAGTTAGGAGTTATAATCCAGTTATGACAAGCCGCTTCTCAGGAATACTGTCAAAATACTATTTCCACTAGATTACTCATAAGTATCATGAATAATTAAATTTTTGTTCGTGCTCTTAACCATAATATTAGGACACAATAAGAAACATGTCATCAATGCCACATAGCTTCATCTAGAATTATTCATGTGCGCTAATTCAGACATTGTCTGCTTCTCTGCTAATATCCAGTAGATCAATGTGTTGACATCAATGACAAACACAATCATGAATGCAACATACAACTACTACATAACTACAAAAACATCCAAATTCCATAAATACCAAACTACAACACTACTATTTTTCATTATGTTTTCAAATCCTCTTGATCAATCATCAAATCAATTATCAGATGTATCATTCTCCTCAATACTTTACTTTTTCAAATCCTCTTCATCAATCATCAGATCATCAACTATTTTTCATGTATCCTTCTCCCCCATTGACATCAATGATAAAGTAAATATCAATATGTCAATCCAATAGAAGCTCGAGTGTCAAAAGATACTATTCATAAAACACCTTCACAAGATTCATTCATGACTCAGCTAAAAAACACACATACTCCCCTAGAGAGGAACCATCGACATAGAGTCTAGAAAAGATAGTGTACTTATACCACTGGACTGATACAACTTTTTGCATCACTACTCAAAAGTAGACTAGGGCATACCCCCAAGCATACCTCTTAAATACTCAAATGTATCTTTAGGTAAGGGCTTTGTAAATATATCTACAATCTTCTCCTTGGTACTAATATACTTAAGTTTGACTTCTTTTTCTGTAACTTTCTCTCTTACAACATGATATTTGATCTCTATATGTTTTGTTTTAGAATGCAACATAGGGTTCTTAGACATACTTACTATACTGGTACCAATTGTTAGAAAGTAAAGTCCATATAAAGCTTTGTTCAGTTTACATACTATGTCTCCTTGAGTCAAAGGAAAACCTTCAGGTTGCTCAATGTAGGTTTCTTCTAATTCTCCATTCAGAAATGCTAAGTTCATATCCATCTGATACACTTTGAATTTCTTATAGTCTGCATAACCCAAAAACATTCTTACGGCTTCAATTATTGAAACAGGTGAAAAAGTTCCTTCATTATAAATTCCTTTTTGCTGTGAGTATCATTTACATAACAATCTTGTTTTGTTTCTTACAACTTCACCTTTAGTTCTTCCTCCATTTCTTGAATCTAATTATCATCTTTACAAGCTTCATCGGTAGTCTTAGGTTCATTTTGAGAAAGCAAACATAGTTCTTCTTGTACCCTATTTCTTGTCATAACTCCTTTTTCTTTGCTCCCAATAATCTGATCAATAGGATGATTCCTCATTAGATTTTTATTAGGTGTCACTGTCTCAATTCTTGCTTCAACTCTAGGTTCTGGTCTTGGTTCTCATGTTATTTCCTCAATATGAATCTCATTCTATCAATCACTATTAGTTTCATAAAACAATTCAATATTTTCTTGATCAACTCTAGGAAGAACTTCTTCATCTGAATCATAATCAAATATTCTTTCCCAAATTCTGAATTTCTCATCTACTTTAACATTTGCGCTCTCAACAATAGTCTTAGTTTTGTTATTAAAGCATATATAAGCTTTTTTTTTTTTTTTGAATAACCAAGAAATATACCTTCATCACTTCTCGGATCAAACTTACCAATTTCATCATCTCTCTTAATATAACACTTACTTTCAAAAGTTCTGAAATACTTAACTAATGGTGCATGTCCAAACCATAATTCATAAGGTGTCTTTTTTGTATCTACTATGATTTCTACCCTATTCATTGTATACACTACGTTGTTCAATACTTCTCTCTAGAGTGTCTTTGCTATATCATAATCAAATAACATAGCTCTTGTTGCCTCAGTTACTGATTTGTCTCTTCTTTCTACAATACCATTTTTTTCAGGTGTTCTAGGGGCTGAAAAATGTCTCTTAATAAAATTCACTTCAAAAAATGTATTAAATTCTTTTGAAGTAAGTTATCCACCTCTATCAGATCTTAAACATTTAATCTTCATTCCTGATTCATTCTCAACTTTGTTTTTAATTAATCTAAACTTGTCAAATGCTTCAAATTTTTCTTTAAGAAATCCTACCCACATCATTCTAATAAAGTCATCAATAAGAATCATAAAATAGCTTTCACCATAGAATTCTCTAGTCCTTGTGGGACCACTCAGATCTGTATGAATAATCTCCAATTTTTATGTTGCGATGAACTTCTTACTAGGAAAAGAACTTATTTTCTGCTTTGCAATAACACATTCTTTGTATATCATGTTAGTAGGTTTCATAATCTTAGGCAAATCTGTTACTGCAAATGTAGTTCTTTCTTTCACAATATTATCAAAGTTATGTGAAAAAACCTTTTGATGATTCCCCTACAACATAGGATGCAGTTTTAGTTTTGTGGTCATTTAGAGATTACACTTGGCACATTTTGAGATGGCATATATGCCACATTGTACACCTTAAAACATTGATTTTGTAGACATTTTGAAATGGCATGTGCCATATTTGTATATGGACATACTTTTGATACATTTGATACATATATAGAACATGTTTATTTATATGTTATATTTGTGTCATCTTTTGTATATACATATTTATTATTCATGTTTATGGAATTGAATGGTGAAGTTATATCTTGACTATGATTATTATTATGATTTAAATTATATCTTGTTGAAGTTACATTTGTTTTTCTTTACTCTAGAATACCCTGTTCATGGAGCTTATTATGTTTGAGGTTTAACTTCTATAGATTTCCTAGATTTCTAGTGCTTAACTTTCCCTGTGCCTGAGATGATGATGAGGCCATCAATACCAATACTGAAGATAATTTCTCTGCAAAACAAAAACCATGCCATCTTCTCTTCATCACTAAATTAAAACTTCAATCGCTCCTAATATGAGAGTTTCGTTTACCACTTCTATGAATTTTTGTATACAAATTCTATACCATCAATTATGTCGCTATTTTTCAATGTGTGTGCATTCAGTCTCATACTTGCATTGCTAATTTCATATATTATCATTTTCAATGCTTTTTGTTAGCACTTATAATAATTTTAACTGCCAGCAATAATGTTTCAATATCATCATGTGTGCAGGAGCCTTCATTTCATGCTATAAAAAATCTCCATTATCATATAAGCTTATGGTATTCATTTCCAATCTTTGATATTACCATTGATAGATATGACATGTGACTATTGACTTTTCCATTGTGTATAATATATGATTGCTTGCGCACCATGATATCCCTCAGACTTACAAAAACACATCTCTTGAATATATCGTCTCTCAAATGTTCATTGAATGATTTTAATACTACCTTTGAACTATGCTCAGCACTGTGTATATTTATTTTTTAATACTGCATGGCTCCTTCAAATGTCTTCATATGCATATGTTTCATCAATCTTTAACTCATGTTGTGTTCACTTCATTTGATGAATTTGTTTCTTTGTGGGTTGATTATTGCTGACTGGACATTCATGATGAGTTTTACTTTACCACCTCTTGTAATATTCCTCCAAATAATATGTTTGTCATCTTTGTAATATGTTGCAGCTGTTAACATCTACAAGGAAATGAAATTTATTTGGGTTGACTTTGATCATTAATTTCTAGTGTGTATACTTCACTCCATTCGAATGCTGATATGATGCTTAATGTTCCAATGTTGCCAAGTTGCATAGTTGTTGACGCTATTTATTCAATAGTCTTTGCTATCTATCCTAGTTTTTATCTCCACTTAATATAAGGTGTTCGTATATCTTGTGAGCAACCAAAAAACCTTCAATGGCATCAATGGAAACCTTATCAAATCTCCAACATTATTTCTCAAATGGAGGCCCTAATTTTTGTAAAAAATTAAGGCTCCATTAGGTGAAACAAGGTTGTCACTGGCATTTACCCGGCCAATCAAAGCTAATGGAGTAGATGGATCAATGCCAGGTAAGATGGTTTGAAAGATACGCTGTTGAGCCACTTTCAACTGGCCCTCACTATAAGTTTTGGCATCGACTGAGATTGATTGCCAAATGCAAACAAAGTAAAATCACCCAAAACCAAGAAAGGATATTGTAGACCTTGAAAACATGATCTTGTAGCACCTAAAAATTTGTCAATACCTCTCATGAGGTCTAAGATACGAGCCCTGAAAGATCGCTGCCCAATCATGCTTAGTGCACCTTGGGGTCACTTGGGTCGAGCATGGTCGCGAGCATTCCAGTGACTTGGTTGGTAGAACAGGGTTGTCACTGGTTTTACCCAGCCAATCAGAGCTGATGGAGTAGATGGTTTGATGCCAGGTCGGATGGTTTGAAATATACGTTGCTGAGCCACTTCCAACTAACCCTCATTACAAGTTTTGGCATCGACTGAGATCGCCTTGCCAAATGCAAATGAAGTTGAATTGCCCAAAACTAAGAGAGGTTATTGTAGTGCTTGAAAACATGATCATGTAGCACCTAACGGTTTTTCAATACCTCTCATGAGGTTTGAGATACAAGCCCCAAAAGATCGCTATCCAATCATGCTTAGTGCACCTTCGGGTCACTTGGGTCAAGCGTGGTCGCAAGCATTCTAGTGACTTTGTGGGTAAAAAGGGGTTGTCACTAACTTTTACCCTGCCAACTAGAACTGATGGAGCAAATGGTTTGATGCCAGGTTAGATGGTTTGAAAGATATGCTACTGAGCCACTTTCAACTGACCCTCACTGCAAGTTTTGGCATCGACTGAGATCACCTTTCCAAATGCAAATGAAGTTGAATCACCCAAAACTGAGAGAGGTTATTGTAGACCTCGAAAACATGATCCCATAGAACCTAATGGTTTATTGATATCTCTCATGAGGTCTGAGATATGAGCCCCAGAAGATCGCTGCCCAATCGTGCTTAGTGCACCTTGGGGTCACTTGGTCGAGCGTGGTCGTGAGTGTTCTGGTGACTCTGTGGGTAGAACAAGGTTGTCACTAGCATTTACCTAGCCAACTAGAGCTGATGGAGCAGACGGTTTGATGCTAGGTCAGACGGTTTGAAAGATACACTGCTGAGCCACTTTCAGCTGACCCTCACTACAAGTTTTGGCATCGACAGAGATCACCTTGCCAAATGCAAATGAAGTCAAAACACCAAAAAATGAGAGAGTTTATTGTAGACCTCAAAAGCATTATCCCATAGCACTTGATAGTTTGTTGATATCTCTCATGAGGTCTGAGATATGAGCCGTAGAAGATCTCTTCCCAATCGTGCTTAGTGCACCTTGGGGTCACTTGGGTCGAGCATGGTCGTGAGCATTCCGGTGACTCTGTGGGTAGAACAGGCTTTTCACTGGCATTTACCCAGCCAACTAGAGCTGATGGAATAGATGGTTCAATGCTAGATCAGACGGTTTGAAAGATACACTGCTGAGCCACTTTCAACTAACCTTCACTGCAAGTTTTGGCATCGACTGAGATTACCTTGCCAAATGCAAATGAAGTTGAATCACCCAAAATTGAGAGAGGTTATTATAGACCTCAAAAACATGACCCCGTAGCACCTTATAGTTTGTTGATATCTCTCATGAGGTCTGAGATACGAGCCCTAGAAGATCGCTGCCCAATCCTTCTTAGTACACCTTGGGGTCACTTTGGTTGAGCGTGGTCATGAGCGTTCCGGTGACTCTGTGGGAAGAATGGGGTTGTCACTAGCATTTACCCAGCCAACCAAAGCTGATGGAGTAGATGATTCAATGCCAGGTTGGATGGTTTGAAAGATACACTCCTGAGCCACTTTCAAGTGACCCTTACTGCAAGTTTTTGCATCGACTGAGATCGCCTTGCAAAATGCAAATGAAGTCAAATCGCCCAAAATTGAGAGAGGTTATTGTAGAAATCAAAAGAAAAATCCTGTACCACATAATGGTTTGTCGATACCTCTCATGAGGTCCAAGATACAAGCCCTGAAAGATCACTACCCAATCGTGCTTAGTGCACCTTGGGGTCACTTGGGTCGAGCGTGGTCACAAGTGTTCCGATGAATCTGGGTAGAATAGGGTTGTGACTTGCATTTACCTAGCCAACCAGAGCTAATGGAGCAGATGGTTCGATGCCAGGTTAGCCAGTTTAAAAGATACGCTGCTGAGCCACTTTCAACTAACCCTCACTGCAAGTTTTGGCATCGACTAAGATCATCTTGCCAAATGCAAACAAAGTTGAATCACCCAAAACTGAGAGAGTTTATTGTAGACCTTAGAAACACAATCTTGTAGCACCTGATGGTTTTTCGATACCTCTCATGAGGTCTGAGATATGATCCCCGCAAGATCACTGCCAAATCATGCTTAGTGCACCTTGGGGTCAATTGGGTCGAGCGTAGTTGCGAGTGTTCCAATGACTCTGTGGGTAGAATGGGGTTGTTACTGGCATTTACTTGGCCAACTAGAGCTGATGGAGTAGATGGTTCAATGCTAGGTCAGATGGTTGGAAAGATACGTTGTTGAGCCACTTTCAATTGACCTTCATTGCAAGTTTTGGCATCAAATGAGATCACCTTGCCAAATGAAAACAAATTTGAATCACCAAAAAGTGAGAGAGGTTATTGTAGAGCTTGAAAAAATGATCTCATAGCACTAGATATTTTGTCAATACCTCTCACGAGGTTTGAGATATGAGCCCCAGAAGATCGCTGCCCAATCATGCTTAGTGCACCTTGGGGTCACTTGGGTCGAGCATGGTCGCAAGTGTTCCGGTGACTCTATGGGTAGAACGGGGTTGTCACTAGCATTTACCCAGCCACCCAAAGTTGATGGAGTAGATGGTTTGATGCCAGGTCAGATAGTTTGAAAGATACACTGGTGAGCCACTTTCAACTGACCCTCACTGCAAGTTTTGGCATCGACTGAGATTGCCTTGCCAAATCTAAACAAAGTTGAATCACCCAAAACTAAGAGAGGTTATTGTAGACCTCAAAAATATGATCCCATAGCACCTAATGGTTTTTTGATACCTCTCACGAGGTCTGATATACAAGCCCCATAAGATCTCTGCCCAATCATGCTTAGTGCACCTTGGGGTCACTTGGGTCAAGCGTGGTCGTGAGCATTTCAGTGAGTCTGTGGGTAGAATGAGGTTGTCACTAGTGTTTACCCAGCCAACTGGAGCTGATGGAATAGATAGTATGATGCCAGGTCAGACGGTTTGAAAGATACATTGCTGAGCCACTTTCAACTGACCCTCACTGCAAGTTTTGGCATCGAATGAGATCACCTTACCAAATGCAAATAAAGTTGAATAGCCCAAAACTAAGAGAGGTTATTGTAGACCTCAGAAAGATGATCCTATAGTATATAATAGTTTTTCGATACCTATCAAGAGGTCCAAGATATGAGCCATAGAAGATCATTGTCGGTTTGAAAGATACGTTGTTGAGCTGCTTTCAACTATCTGTTAGTGGTATGTTTGAAATTTGAACTGTGAAATTAATCATGATTAAGCTTGTGAAATTTGACCTGTGGAGCTTATTATGTTTGAGGTTTAACTTTTATAGATTGTTTGAAATGATAAAAAATAATATCCTTAAAGCATTAAAAACAACAATCAAACATGTAAGAATTCAAACCATGCAAATGACATAAGTATATGACATGTAAGATCCCCTCTTGGCACTATTGGCCACCCATACATGATTTTGGTCATAAGTCCTTATGAAGAGTTTTAGGACATTTAACTTTTAAATCAAATTGATTATTACAAATTGCCATTATAGGCTTCAAAAGATCTCAATTAACCATTAAGGATCCTTTTGTCCTTCTATCTTTGATTGGATCCATGGTGACCGTAGGCATCTTCATAGGTTCTCCTGCACAAGTTACAATCCACATAAAAAACCAAGTTTATTGACTCAAAATACAATCTAAGAAAGGTCAAATTAATGTATTGAAATTAAGCTTAACGAACTTAGAAAAAAATGCACTAACTTAACTTATTACCTAGTCAAGTGTTCTTGAAGGGTCATCTCTTTGCTTTAGGGTCTCAAATAGTGCTTCATGATCAGTAGTAGTAATAGTCCAAATTTCTTTTGTCTTTGGTCTTTCTTGATGCTTTGACAACTTGACATTTGTTTCTATAACAAGGTGTGAATACATGAGAATAGTTTTGTGCTTCTCATAGTCTTCAAATGCGGGAACTCCATTCTTTCTAATCATGTATGTTCACAGCCATGTTCCCGCAACAACAACTGAACCAGTAGGATATGTGAACCCATCACCATCTATCATTGGTTGTACAAGCTTCTGTTTACCTTATACACAATGTGCTAACCAATAATTTGACCTCTCATCATTCCCCTGTGGTGCAACCAATGCAAAAACATCTCCTGGCTTTAGAAGATATGAAAGATGGTCATAGTCAACTGAAGTGTCCATGTCATCATTTCTTATAGAGAGTATCAAAGATAAAGGAGTCAGATACTATGGAACCCATGTATCCACCCACTCACTTGACTCACAATGATCCCAATCATACTAAAAACACATGGGGCAAAAACAAGCCAACTCTCGTGTCCAAATGGTCCATGTACTACTATTGGAGCTTCGAAATGAATGCATTTTTGAAGAGTCTTTCACTGTTTGACAATCCAATCTATCTCCTATAGTTCCCTCCTCAACCAACCAAAAGAATCTATGCACTATAGAATCAAGAGTCTCCCTTGTGACAATGCTAAAGTACACCAATAAACAATAGAATGAGCATCAAGAAGTATAGCACCTAAAATCATCAATTGCTCCTTAACTAGAGTTCTCTTCACACATGCACCTGCTCCGTCATGCTCCCCTTTCCCATGCCCTGACTCAAAAAAATTCCAACTATGAGGTATACCTCTCTCTACATGCATTCTACACAACCAATAAAACATTCTGGCATTCTTAAATTGATCGGTGCAATTATCTGACCAAATGAGATGCCTATCCATAGCAATACCAATTTACCGCAAGAAGTCAAAATAGTTCTGGAAACAATGTTGAACAAGCTCATGAGAGTGAGACCTTCCATCGCTCATATAAAAATGGTACTCTCTGATTATCTTTCACTCATCTTTTGTGCTATCAGGGGAATGTCTATATGTGATGTGTACAAAAATAGCAACCTAAATGGAATTGTAATATTGAGCTTGAGTCTCATTTTGGGGCTGCAATGTATAGTTCTCCACAAAGTCTACAATGGATATAATAGTTCCAATGGGGAAAGTGTCCTTACATGTCCTGAATTGTTGATCCAACCATTGAGACCGATGACTATGCCTTGCATACTTGTAAAAAATATTTGTCTTGAAATCTGAGATAAAATCAGCAACATTGTATTCTTTTGCAACTAACTCACATCTAGAGCCTTCACCTCCACTCTTCAATGTATATTTCACTGTTTCATATACCTTTTTTTGGATGAGTTTCTTTCCAAAATTGTGTTCCAAACCCTCATGAAAACATGTTCTAAACTTGGACAAGCCACCACATTCTGAGCACTTGGCATTTAAGAAATCTTTTTAATAAAATAAACAACCATAATCTCTATGACATAAAAATTGATCTAGCAAGTCTCTTGATGATTTGGGAAGACCACTTGCACCAAAATCCTATAGCATTTCATTAGTATGAAAAGTAGAATGAATGGACCCTAATAATTCATGATGCATTGAAAACTCAACATGATATTTGCAACAACATGTATTTCCAATCTTAAGGGGTACATAATAAAATGGCTTCACGGATTCAAAAGTCCTTTGTGATATTTTCAATGTTGGATGTGTCTCACAAAATTTTTTATACAACATTGTTTGACTTACCTCGACATAATGTTTAGGATGTGGAGTGCATTCTTGATTGCCAACTCTCAACTTCAAGACATCCTTCACATTTGGTGACACTCTTGAGTTAGCATCCCAAAATTGTTTAATTTCATCCTTGACAACATCTGTTAGCTTCTTATCGAAACATGGAAGCCTCCCACCATAAGCCCATCTATCAATTTGAAGCAGATCATCAAGTCTTTCTCTTCTTGCAAATGCTCTACTGAAAGTTTTACAGTCTATATTGAAGTCAACACAAGTTTGTCTCATCAAACGAGCCTTTCTCAACTGATGACTTACTAAGGAGGTTGTAATAACCCTGTGAGCAACTCTCTTGTCTTTTTCTGTGCTAGTCTTCCCAATGCTATTGAGAGCATTGAAAATATTCTTCACAACAATGGCATTTCTCTCCATTTTCTTGTTCACACAAATCTTCAATTTCACAAGCACAGGTCTCATCTTTTGCATCTTTAACAACTGCACAAAAATTTGACATTTCTCAACCAATGTCTTGTCTCGAAAAAATTGATCATAAAGTCTTGAAGCCCACAACCTAATGGTTCTATGTGACCTCTTTCCCTCCCAATTATTCATAATGTTCTCCTCAATTTCAATTAACTATTTAGGTGTTCTTGAAAGCCCCGAATTTGAAGATTGATTATCTTTATTGCAAGGAACTTCATTTCGCATATAATTTGGAGATGTATAACATTCATGTGGTTCTTGTGCAACATCTTCGTTCCCAAAGTCTACATTTTCAATCTCCATCTATGCATTTTCAAATTGAACATCCTCTTCACTTACACCTACATTTACGGGGTCACCTTGATTAATGTTTAACATACCTTCTCTCCTTCTCCAATGATTTTCCTTATCTTTTTCCCTATATGCTTGAATTTCATCATCTGTCAACTTCCTCTTGCATTTAGCCTTTTGATGACTGCTGCTTCCCATGGTGAGACCACAAGTCGACAAAAATAAAACAATGGGCCCCAAATCATGTTTTTTGTTTTGCAACGCATGAAAAAAGTATAAAATCCCATGAATGTCTAGTCTGTGGGGACAGGGAATATTTTGGTCAAATATTACCTGGCAAAAATCGAGTATCCGATTCCATATTGGGTACCTGATATTCCCAGGCTAATGAAAAAAGGGCAGGAGCAAATGAAAAAAATTGAACTTCAACATATATATATATATATATATATATATAAAAGAGGCATATGATATATATAATGCATATTATATATATACTAATGTATTATATATACTAACATGTATATAATATATATATATACATATATATATAAATGTATATACATATGTATATATATGTATATACATATATATGTATATATGTATGTATATACATATATATATATATGTATATACATATACATACATATGTATATGTATATACATATACATACATATGTATATACATATATATACATATGTATATACATATATATACATATGTATATACATATATATATATATATGTATATACATATATATACATATGTATATACATATATACATATATATGTATATACATATATATACATATATATATATTATATATAGGTATATATATATATATATAGACACCTATATATATATATGTATATATATATATGTATATATATGTATATATATGTATATATATATATGTGTGTGTGTGTATATATATACACACATATATATACACATATATATATATGTATATATATGTATATGTATATATGTGTGTATATATATATATGTGTGTATACACACACACACACACACACACACACATATATATATACATATATATACATATATATATATATATATCTATATATATATATATATATCTATATATATATATCTATTTATCTATATATATATATATAATACATATACTAATATATTCTATATAATATTACAAATTTTGGAGAATCTCTTGGAGAAATATGGAAATTATAACCTTCCTCCTAGAGCATACATTAATGAAGTTCTTCGCGCCTTAGTAGAGGAAGCCAGCTGGATTATTGAAGCTTATGATACTACATATAGAAATGTTGTATGTATTTTTGGCCTAAATTTTTTTCTCATTTCTTTTAGGTCTTTAAAGGTGGTTGGCTAAATCTTGGTATTAAATGTGCCTTTTACAGGCCTCGTAAACCCTAGCTACGCAGAAATGGAGGCTTTGAAGAATAGTTCATTGGAGGTAGAGAGAGAGACTTCCTAGGGGTCATGGGGACTCACTAGGGATCTTAGTATGGACCCCTTAAGACACACTTGAGCATTCCACTATGTCAAAACAGGTCACGGGGACTCCGTAGGGGTCCTAACATGTGATAAGGCATACTAGGAGCCCTAGGGAGTCCCAATGACCACTTTTGACACATTGGATTGCTCAAGTGTGTCTTAAGGGGTCTTAGGACCCCTTAAGACACACTTGAGTGTTTCAATGGGTCAAAAGAGGTCATGGGGAATCCCTATGGGTCCTAATGTGTGATAAGGCATACTAGGACACCTAGGGAGTCCCCGTGACCCATTTTGACACATTGGAACACTCAAGTGTGTCTTAAGGGGTCTTAGGGCCCCTTAAGACACACTTGAGCATTCCAATGTGTCAAAAGGGGTCACGGGGACTCCCTACAGGTCCTAACACATGATAAGGCATACTAGGACCCCTAGGGAGTCCCCATGACCCCTTTTGACACATTTGAATGCTCAAGTGTGTCTTAAGGGGTCGTAGGACCCCTTAAAACACACTTGAGCATTCCAATGTGTCAAAAAGGGTCATGGGGACACCCTAGGGGTCCTAACGTGTGATAAGGCATACTAGGACCCGTAGGGACTCCCTCGAACCCCTTTTGACACATTGGAATGCTCAAGTGTGTTGTAAGGGGTCTTAGGAACCATTAAGACAAACTTGAGCATCCCAATGTGTCAAAAGGGGTCATGCAGACTCCCTAGGTGTCCTAAAGTGTGATAAGGCATACTAAGACCCCTAGGGAGTCCCGATGACCCCTTTTGACACATTGGAATGCTCAAGTGTGTTGTAAGGGGTCTTAGGACCCCTTAAGACACACTTGAGCATTCCAATGTGTCAAAAGGGGTCATGGGGACTCCCTAGGGGTCCTACAATGTGATAAGGCATCCTAGGACCCCTATGGAGTCCCCATGACCCCATTTGACACATTGGAACACTCAAGTGTGTCTTAAGGGGTCCTACGACCCCTTAAGACACACTTGAGCATTCCAATGTGTCAAAAGGGGTCACGGGGACTCCCTAGGGGTCCTAACATTTGATAAGGCATACTAGGACCCCTAGGGAGTCCCCGTGACCCCTTCTGACACATTGGAATGCTCAAGTGTGTCTTATGGGGTCCTAAGACCCCTTAAGACACACTTGAGTCTTCCAATGTGTCAAAAGGGGTCATGGGGACTCTCTAGGGGTCCTAATGCATCATAAGGCGTACTAGGACCCCTTAGGAGTCCCCATGACCCCTTTTCACACATTGGAATACTCAAGTGTGTCTTAAGGGGTCTTACGACCCCTTAATACACACTTGAGCATTCTAATGTGTCAAAATGGGTCATGGGGACTCCCTAGGGGTCCTAACATGTGATAAGGTGTACTAGAACCCCTAGGAAGTCCCCCTGACCCCTTTTGACACATTGGATTACTCAACTATGTCGTAAGGGGCCATAGGACCCCTTAACACACACTTGAGCATTCCAATGTGTTGAAAGGGGTCATGGGGACTCCCTTAGGGTCCTAATGCATGATAAGGCATACTAGGACCCCTAGGGAGTCCCCATGACCCCTTTTGACACATTGGAACACTCAAGTGTGTCTTAAGGTGTCCTAGGACCCCTTAAGACACACTTGAGTGTTCCAATGTGTCAAAAGGGGTCATGCGGACTCCTTGGGGATCCTAACACATGATAAGGTGTACTAGGACCCCTGGGGAGACCCCATGACCCTATTTCAGATATTGGAATTCTCAAGTGTGTCTTAAGGGGTCTTAGGACTCCTTAAGACACACTTAAGCATTCTAATGTGCCAAAAGGGGTCATGGGGACTCCTGAGGGGTTCTAACGCATGATAAGGCAGGGAGTCCCCATGACCCATTTTGAAACATTGGAACACTCAAGTGTGTCTTAAGGGGTCTTAGGACCTCTAAAGACACACTTGAGCATTCCAATGTGTCAAAAGGGGTAATGGGGACTCCCTAGGTTTCCTAACATGTGATAAGGCGTACTAGGACCCCTAGGGAGTCCCGATGATGCCTTTTGACACATTGGAATGCTCAAGTGTGACTTAAAGGGTCCTATGACCCCTTCAAACATACTTGAGCATTCCAATGTGTTAAAAGGGGTCATGGGGACTCCCTAGGGGTCGTAACACATGGTAAGGCATACTAGGACCCCTAGGGAGTTCCCGTGATCCCTTTTGACACATTGGAATGCTCAAGTGTGTCTTAAGGGGTTGGGTCATAGGACCTGTTAAGACACACTTGAGCATTCCAATATTTCAAATGGGGTCATGGGGACTCCCTAGGGGTCCTAGTATGCCTTATCATGTGTTAGGACCCCTAGGGAGTCCCCATGACCCCTTTTGACATATTGGAAGGCTCAAGTGTGTCTTAAGAGGTCTTAAGATGCCTTAAGACACACTTGAGCATTCCAATGTGTCAAAAAGGGTCATGGGGACTCCCTAGGGGTCCTAACACATGATAAGGATTACTAGGTCCCCTAGGGAGTCCCCATGACCCCGTTTGACACATTGTAATGCTCAAGTGTGTCGGAAGGGGTCCTAAGACCCCTTAAGACACACTTGAGCCCTTTTGACAAATTGGAATTCTCAAGTGTGTCTTAAGGGATCCTACGACCCCTTAAGACACACTTGAGCATTCCAATGTGTCAAAAGGGGTCATGGGGACTCCTTAGGGGTCCTAACACATGATAAGGCATACTAGGACCCCTAGGGAGTCCCCTTGACCCTATTTGACACATTGGAACACTCAAGTGTGTCTTAAGGGGTCCTAGGACCCCTTAAGATACACTTGAGCATTCCAATGTGTCAAATGGGGTCATGGGGACTCCCTAGGACCCCTTAACATACACTTGAGCATTCCAATGTGTCAAACAGGGTCATGGGGACTCCCTAGGGGTCCTAATGAGTGATAAGGTGTACTAGGACCCTTAGGGAGTCCCCATGACCCCTTTTGACACATTAGAACACTCAAGTGTGTCTTAAGGGGTCCTACAACCTGACCCCTTAAGACACACTTGAGCTTTCCAATGTGTCAAAAGGGGTCATGGTGACTCCCTACAGGTCCTAGTATGCCTCATCATGTGTTAGGACCCCTAGGGAGTCCCCATGAACCCTTTTGACACATTGGAACACTCAAATGTGTCTTAAGGGGTCCTACAACCTGACCCCTTAAGACACACTTGAGCATTCCAATGTGTCAAAAGGGGTCATGGTGACTCCCTACGGGTCCTAGTATGCCTCATCATGTGTTAGGACCCCTAGGGAGTCCCCATGACCCCTTTTGACACATTGGAATCCTCAAGTGTGTTTGAAGGGGTCGTACGACCCCTTAAGACACACTTGAGCATTCCAATGTGTCAAAAGGGGTCATCGGGACTTCCTAGGGGTCCTAACACATGATAAGGCATACTAGGACCCCTAGAGAGTCTACATGACCCCTTTTGACACATTGGAACACTCAAGTGTGTCCAGAGGGCTCCGAGGACCCCTTAAGACACACTTGAGCATTCCAATGTATGAAAAGGGGTCATGGGGACTTCCTAGTGGTCCTAACGCATGATAAGGCGTACTAGGACCCCTAGGGAGTCCCCATGATGCCTTTTGACACATTGGAATGCTCATGTGTGTCTTAAGGGGTCCTAAGACCCCTTAAGGCACACTTGAGCATTCAAATGTGTCAAAAGGGGTCAAGGGAGACCCCTTAAGACACACTTGAGCATTCCAATGTGTTAGAAGGGGTCATGGGGACTCCCTAGGAGTCCTAACATGTGATAAGACATACTAGGACCCCTAGGGAGTCCCCATGACCCAAATGAGATGTTAGTGAATGACTTCTTGCTAATAGTATGCTTCCACCAGATCCAGATTTCAACCCTTTTGTGGATCTATAGGCTCAATCGTGAGCCCACAGAATTGGCCAAGAGAAAAATGTGATTGTATATCAACTGATTATAAAATGTTTAGTGGAGGTGAAAATATTGCAACGATCAAGAAGAAAATTGGCTATGGAAAATCTAGTTATGAATTCTATTAAGAATGAAACTATTAAGGAATTACATGAATCACAAACCATGAAAATAACCTTCTACAACAAAGAACATTCAAGCTACAAAATTTATTAACTCTGAATTTAAATATCTTATTAGCATTCATGTAAGAGATTTCATTAGTATGCATGGAAGAAATTTCATTAAAACTTCAGACAAAATCATCTAAAAAAATTCATTAAGTTCAAGTGAAATCATTCAAGATGGACAAAAACAAAATCGTATTACTCAGAAATGGTAGAGAAAGAAAATGAGATAAGCCAAATTTATCAAATTCTTGCAATTCACAGCTTCTCTCTGAATGCAAAATGACAATCCATGGATCCAAAATAATGGTAAAAATTAAATTCTTCGAGTAAGTCATTTAGAAATGTGCAGAATACTATAACGCATGATCTGATTTATAGAGAATATATGATGTACTATGCTTTGCAAAAGCTTGCAATCCCTGCCATATCTCAGAGTACTGATGAGAAGCAATGGCGAAAGTCTAAGAAAGAGGCTGCACTAGCATTGAAGCGGCAAGACATTCTTCATAATATCAGGGCAACACCATCGAAACGGCAAGGCTTTCCTCATAATGTCGCACTGCCACTAATCTCTTCTTTTAATTTATTAATGCGATCAGTTCTATGGTGCATGCATAATTTCTAGTACAACTGCTCATTTTACCAAACCCTTCCCCGCTCTCCATAATCTTCGGCCGGTTCAAAGGTCCATTTGGTTGTTCTTGTTTAACCTCCCAATGACTCTGTTGAACCATCGGATTATCAATAGGCATGATACAATTGTCCGGTGACCAGAATATATCTATTTCGAGAACCTTTTCAATTTAGCGTTCCAGTTGAAAAAGTAGGGAAAGATACCATTTCATAGCCACAGGTGGTGGAAACAGAGTGATTCTCTTGCCCTCTACTTCTATAATCCGGCTCCAGTGAACTATTCTTCAAAGCCTCCATTTCTACGTAGCTAGGGTTTTTGGTGCCCGTAAAAGGCACAACTATGCCCCTGTAGGGACTCATGCTCATGCTCAGAATCATATTAAATAATATTTAAAATGTAAAATGTATATTAGATAATATTTAATATATACTATATAATCTAATATATAGTTTTTGATATTAATATATAATTAAATAATATTTAATGTAACATGTATATTATATAATATTTAATATATATAATATATAATCTAATATATAGTTTTTAATATTAATATATATTAAATAATATTTAATGTAAAATATATATTATATAACATTTAATATATAATTGATATTATATAATATTTAATATATCAAATATATAACTAATATATAGTTTATGAAGGATGGAGAAATGGGAGGGAGAAAGTGGAGGCAAAGTGAAAATTCAAAATTTTGCGTCATATTTGGGTAAATATCAGGTACCCAAAAATATCGGGAACCCGATTAGGCTTGGTATTGCCTTGTGCACCAAACCTACATGGTCAACTATTGGAATGTCTCAAATATGTGTTTTCCCCTTGTTTCTCTGAGTTCCAGACTTTGACAATATAGCTGATGACTTTTTTTCACCCGAATTTGATAAAACAAAAAGGGTATCTTAAGGAGATTATCATCTTTCTATCGATATAATTGCTGTCAAATTTTGAATTCGGTAAGTAATTATTAGTTATTTTCTAATTGAGCTACCTCTAAAGTGCTGATTTATATACTGATTGAAAAATGACTATAACTTTCAAACGGTATAACATTTTTGAAATCCAAAAAATGCGTCACATTCTATGCTTCGCCTACTATAAGGAAATTTTTTTTTTATAAATTTTGTAAAGCTTTGAATGAGTTAAGGTGGTCAGACATGAGAGTTTTTTAATTCTAAAAATGTTGTAGCAGAAAATTCATAATTAATTATTTTTTTGGAATAAAATTACAAAAAAATATACGTCACATCCAGGCATGAGTCTACTACTTATATATAAAATCTTATAATAAAATATTATCATTTGATTATGATTAAGGTGGTCAAACATACACCTACTTCTTATTTTTTTCTTGAAATTTCTGTATTGCTGCATTGAAATTTATACTTTTCACCAATCATACTAACTTTTTCTCAAAAAAGGCCTAGTAGTTTAGAAACTAAATTCAATTTTCTACAAATTCTATTCTTACAACTTTTTGATAGTAGGTTCATAGCTATTTGAAATTTTCATGTTAAGTTGACTAACCCTGATTTGCTGATTTTTCATTGCCACTTAAGGGCATATTTTGACCCCTCATGATCTTGCACATACCCTCAAGTAATATGAAATGTACCATACACATACCGAACATGTATTCTACAACTTTGTGATCAAATGCTATGTAGTGTAAGCTCTCCCTAGCTTAATATGTTTAATCACTACGTTACTAAAACAACATTATAAAATACAGCCTTGTCATTCTGTAGATATAACCTTTTCAGTTCTCAAGTTCCTTTCAGATTATCTCTCCCTTAGATAGTTCTCATTGCTGCATATCTCCTTTTCCCTTTTCATATTATTTATCTCTCCCTTTGACAACAATGCCAAAGAAACAAATAAATAATTAGCTCTGTAGTAGCTAAGTAACTCTCTGTTGTCCATTACTTCCTCTGTATCTTAGTATACTGATATCCCAATCTATTTTAGTTTTTCAAACTTAATCACAACCTTGAAAAAAATCCAAAGTGTGAACTATGCTACATCAACATGAATGATCTTCTGATAAGAGTAGGCTGATGTAACATCCAGATCACATTAGTGACTGATAGATAGGGGATGGACCCCAAGTCTAGTCCTCAAATATTCAAATGTGTCCTTCGGTAGAGGCTTTGTAAAAATGTCTGCAAGTTGTTCTTTAGATGTAACATATTCTAACTTGACTTGCTTCTCTTGCACTTTTTCTCTTAAGTAGTGATACTTAATTGATATATGCTTTGTCTTAGAGTGCATCATAGGATTATTTGAAATATTAATAGCACTTGTGTTGTCATAGTATATGATCATTGGGTCAGTGATTACCTCATTCATTCCTTCCAACACTTGCTTGATATATGCAATGTTTGAGAAATTAGTAGTAGTAGCAACATACTCTACTTCATCTGTAGACTGAGAAATACAAGCCTACTTTTTACTTGTCTAGGTTACAAGTCTTTCACCAAAGAAAAATGCTCCTTGAGTGGTACTTTTTTTGTCATCCACATTTCTAGCTCAATCAGCATTGGTATAAACCTTCAGCTCAAACTTACCTTCCTTAGGATACCATAATCCATAATCCTCTATCTTTTTCATATATCATAAGATCCTTTTAGTAGCAATCATGTGTGATTCTCTAGCATTAGCAGAATATCTAGCAACAATTCCCATAGCATGTGCTATATCTGGTCTACTGTGAACTACATACATGAGCTTACCAATCATGGATTGGTAAAGTGTCTAATTTACCTCTGTAGTTTCATCTTCCTTTGTCAATTTACCTCTAGTAGCCATCGGTGTTCTCATAGGTTTAGTATCTTCCATGCCAAAAGTCTTCAAGACTTCCTTTATGTACTTGGACTGTGTGATGAATATCCCATCACTTTGTTGTATCACTTGTAATCCAAGAAATAATTTAATCTCTCTGAACATAGAAATTTCAAACCATTCCTCATGTCACTAGAAAAATATTTACATACATGATCTTGACCTCCAAAAATGATATCATCAACAAAAATTTCATCAATAATAATAGTGTCATCAGTATCACCTTTCATGTACAAATTATTGTTCTCACTAGTTCTTACAAATCCAATACTTAACAAGTAAGTATGCAGTCTCTCATACCATGCTCTTGGTGCTTGCTTCAAACCATATAAAGCTTTGTGTAATCTACATACCATGTTTTTGTTGTCTAGATCAACAAATCCTTCAGGTTGTTCTATGTAGACCTCTTCTTCAAGTATACCATTCAAAAATGTTGATTTCACATCCATTTGATAAACCTTAAATTTCTTGTGTGCAGCGTATGCAAGTAGCATTCTAACTCCTTCCAATCTAGCAATAGGTGCAAATGTTTCACCATAATCAATGCCTTCTTCCTATGCATATCTCTTGCATACCAATCTTTCTTTATTTCTTGTCACTTCACCATTTTCATTCATTTTGTTTCTGAATATCCATTTAGTACCAATAGCATTCTTATCTTGAGGTTGGGGTACTAAGGACCAAGTTTTGTTTTTCTCTATTTTTTCTATTTCCTCCTTCATTGCATTAAAACCCATTCTTCATTTTCTAATGCAACTTTCACATTCTTTGGTTCAAATTCACAAACTAGACATGTACCTTGTCTTGTTTTGCTTCTTGTCTGCATTCCAGCTTGTTTGTTTCCAATAATTTTTGTCTCAGGATGACATCTTCTGACAAAAATAGCTAGTACTTAGTTTCTTCATTCTTGTTCATCCTATTGAGGTTCATTTGCTTTCTCAATAGCACCATCTTGTTCGTCGATTTCCCTTTCCTGTTCCTCGGGGTTATTTTCTCACTGACCGGTTATCACAAGTTGCGACTTTGGTAGATAGTCAGGAAGTTCAATGTAAGTGAATCTACCATAGTCTTCTAGTTCCTTTCTTTCTTCTATTTTTATGTCACCATACTTATCAACATGAATATTAGTACTTTCAATCATCTTATTTGTAACCTTATTTAGACATTTGTATGCTTTACCCTTAGTAGAATATCCTAGGAGTATTCCTTCATCACCTTTAGAATCAAATTTCCCATTTCTCTCATCTTTTAGAATAAAACATTTGCTTCCAAAAATTTAAAAATAACTTACAGTAGGTTTGTGTCCAAACCATAGCTCATAAGGTGTTTGTTTGGTGTCCTTCAGTTGTACTCGGTTAAGCACATATACAGTTGTGCTTATAGCTTCCCTCCAATATGTCTGAGCAACATTCTTTTTTAGCATTAGTGTTCTAGCACAGTCAATGATTGACCTATTCCTTCTTTCAACAATCCCATTTTGCTGAGGTGTTCTTAGTGTAGAGACCTCTCTCTTAATACCATTCTCATTATAGAAATTAGTAAATTCATCAAAGATAAATTCACCTCCTCTATTAGATCTTAAGCATTTGATTTCTTTTCCAGTCTCTTTTTCTACCTTTTCCTTATACCATTTAAACATCTTAAAAGCTTCAAATTTCTCTTTCAGGAACATAATAGTCATCAATCTAGTATAGTCATCAACAAAAAGAATAAAGTATCTATCACCATAATAGCTCTGAGTTCTCATACAACCACATAGGTCAGTATGAACCAGCTCAAGTATCTTCTTTGTTGAGTAGTCTTTGCTTTTAAAACTGGACTTAGTCATCTTACCTTTTAGACATTCATGGCACATAGCATGATCCAATTTTGACAAGTTAGGAAATCCTCTAACTCTTTTCTTTTTACTAATCTTGACCATGTTATCAAAATTCACATGACATAACCTTTTATGCCACAACCATGCATCTTCATATTTCATTAATAAACAAGAAGACTGATCAATATCAAGATAAAATAGATTACCTATAGATTGTGTACTAGTTCCAACAAGTCTTCCTCCATCATCATAGATTCTTTCCTTTCTTCTCTCAAAAGAAAGTCGGTGACCTAAGTTGTTTTGCTATGCCACACTTAACAAATTTTAGTTCAATCCATCTACCCAGTATGCATTCTCAAATTTTATCTATCAGTAATCATCAATGAACCTTTACCTCTCACCATACAAGGTGTATCATTTCCCATTCTAATAGAACCACCATCATATTCTTCAATTAGATCAAATTTCTCTATATCACTAGTCATATGATGTGTACAACCACTGTCTATGATCCATGTATCATTTCTGCTTACTTTAGAGATCAGTGTTGTCTTTTCATGTTTCTCTTCTTCCTCTGAATCATCCTTCATAGCAACAAATACTACTTCTACATCATCATCAATGTCAAATTTAGATTCAAATTCTTGGGCTATGTAGCATACCTTTTTCCCTTTGTCATAGCTATCTTGTTTGTCTTTGTTGTTGTGTCGGTAGCCTCTGTTGACTCTTCTCCCATAGCTTCCTTCGGATTGGTCTTTGGATCTATCATCATCTTTCTTATTTGGACATCTAGCAATGATGTGGCCAACTTCTTTACAATTAAAACATGCTAGAGGTAACTTTCCTCTATATCTTCCCTTACCTTTGGGAAATCTTCTAGCCATAAGAGCTTCAAGCTCATCAAGTTCATCATCGGTATTATTGTCACTATTATTATTCTTATCATTCTTGCTACTTACCAATCTTCAAAGAAGACATGAAAGTGGATTCAACAAAAGGTACAACACTATTGTCAAAGTTATTCAATTCAAAGGTTGTAAGTTTACCGATCAGAGTGTCAAGAGTGAGGTTGGATGTAGCCCTTGTTTCATAAATTGTAGAGATCCTTATCGCATAAACTGGCAGCAAAGTTTTGAGAATCTTGCTTATTACTATTTCATCATCAATAACTCCATTGGATGCTCTAACAACATGTACTACCTCTTTTAGTCTATTTTTATATTGCACAATGTTCTCACCTTCTTTCATCTTCATATCATCAAATAGACCTCTTAGGATTTCTACGCTGGCTCTCTTGACATTCACATCTCCATTGTATATCCCACATCTTCTTAGCAGTATCGCAATCCTTGATGTCATCAAATTTGGCATCAGTATAGGCAGTAGCAAGTTCCATCATAGTAATATTGTGTTCATACCTATCCTTCAGTTGATCAAGAGTCAGGGGACCTAGTGTCAGTTCAATGTAGTCATTCTCCATCAACTCTAGTGCAGAATTCCCAATTCTAGATATGTGCAACTTCATCTAGCTTTACCATACTATGAAGTTATCTTTGTTCAGCTTTGGCACTTCCCTCTTATACATCTTGAGACCTTTTTGCTAAAGTCCTTAAACTCTATTCTAAGAAACCATAGCTCTGATACCAATTTTTAGAGTAACTGAGAAGGGGGTGAATCAGTTATCCAGTGTCCTAATTCAAAATGTATAATCCAAAACAATTCTACTACTTCTGCTAGTTGGTAAACATAAAATACTTTCACTATTTATGTATTTACCGATTGTCAGTTTAAACGTTATAATAATTATCAATTAAATCTAACATGTAATATGCAAAGTATGATAACAAACAACTATCACAATCAACACATAACACAAGAGATATAATGTGGAAACCCTATGAAGGGAAAACCCACTTGGGACCAACAACCCAAAATTGTTCACTCTTTTGAAGTGAGGTCGATGAAGACCCAACCCTGTTAAAGGTTACAAACACACTGTTAGGTGTGACCATGTTAGAGGATTTTAGACTAGAATTTATCGTCCAACCAACAGTCACTCTGGGATTGACAAGATAACAATATTCACTGTATGAATGAAACATCAAAAGGCTTTCATAGTCCACTTGGCTAAGAGATTTGACTATGTACAATGGTTAAATATGTAACAGTAGATGATCTACCTTAAAACAAATTGAGTTTGTAGTTTACAGATCAATGTTTAGCTCATTCAAATATTTCTAATCAATATAATACTTCAGATTCAATACTATATCAACTTACTATCCGTTGGTAATTACTCTATGTAGCTTGGTAACTGTTCTGCGGCTTGGTTCTTATTAACCAGTATCATCATAATGCATGAAAAATTCTCCATGTGATAATTTTGTAGTATCTTCTTCTTCTAGCATATTTTAATAATGAAATCAATGTCTCTTATATAGATGAGTAAATCATTTTCTTTTCCTCCATCAGATTTTGCCGCTTAATCATATTCATAGATTTTGATGCTTTAAGCTTCCTTAGCTGATGTGTTAGTAACACGTTTCAATTTGCTCCATTAGATCCTTTTGATTTCTGTTAGCCACTGATCTTCATAACAAACATTATCTGTTACCTCAATTTTATACACTTTACAACTCATCACTTTATCAGCTAAACTGATCATTTAATTCCTTTCTATTTTTCTCATTTAACAAAGAAATGTGTCGGTGAACACAAGCTCAGTTAACACTGCACTCGGTATACACTACACTTCTTCTATGTATACTGAAATGATTTATTTACCAACAACACTGCTTTGTGTATTTTAGCTCTATACTTCATTATAGATGAATGCAACATATTAAAGTCAGTTTCATCAAGTCATAGACTCATCAACAAGTTACTCAGTTTGTTCCTTATCCTCATTTGTCATATACATCTTCCTCATGTATATTTTTGTTCTTCATCTCTTTCACCTTCCTTCAGATGTGTCGGTGTAGTAACTTATAAGATAAGTATTGTCAAGCTAGTTGACATCAATGACAACATAATATAGATTTAATCATCTTGCATATCTAATCATCAACTCCTCAGTAATCTTAAATTACAGATTCTTCATTCAAGTTCTAAATCAGTTGTAGTTCATCAGACCATGTCTCCAATAATTATACTCACTTCATGTGATCACTCTATCATATTTGTTTCCATAAATCACAACCCTCAAGTGATCCATAGTGCTCTCAAAACTTCACTTGCCAACAAAATTGCTAATAAGAAAGTTGAATAATCAAGGAGGAAATTCAAGCATTCAATCAATAAGAGGAAGGAGGTAGCACATTAGTTGAAAGATACTCAAGATCAAGTGGAGGAACTTGAAGAACAGTCAGCAGGAAGCATGCTTGATGAATCTAATTCTATCATATAAGAACTATATGAAAAGATCAAGAACCTAGGTGATCAGGTGAAAACATTGAAAAGAGAATAAGAAGCACAGTCAGTAAGGATGTGTGAAATCATGGAAAAAAAGGGAAAAGCCAAGGATGACAAAACAATAGCTAGAGAAGAGAGAAGACAAATAAATAAAAGATTAGATGATAAAGACAGAGAAATAAATAGGTTGACACAAACTCACTACAACTTGATAGATGAACTTGTTATTGCAAATCAAGTTGTTGCAAGGAAAGTTGGAGAAATTGCAGAATTGAGATCTAAGAATGGACATCTCAAGGATGATTTGAAACCTGAGATAGATGCTAATGAAGTCCTCAAAATAAATGAAGAAGCATAGAAGATTCTAGATGAACATATGAGAAATCAAAGATAACCAAGAGACTCTTCTAGACTTAGTTACAATTCAAACAAATCAACCGAGAAAGGTTAGTCCTCCAATCATGCAACCAACTGAGATAAAGTTTCTACCCCACCAAAGTGAAAGAAGCTTGGATGTTATCATTGTGGGAAACAATCAAACCCAACAATTTTCTGCGGGAGAAAAAGAGGTAATCCACTGAATACTCATAAGTTTAAAGGCTATTATTACACATGCAATAAGTTTGGTCATTAGACATTTAAATGTAGATCAAGAGTTATTAATAATCCAAGGAAGCCAATATTTGAAGGTTACTATAAAAATTGCAAGAGATGTGGTCATAAATCAGGAGAATGTTGGTCACTATGAAACAAATAAGAAATGGGTCCCTAACCGACAAAATGCTGACAACAACCAACAAGGAACTACTATACCATGAGATTATAATACAAGGATCACTTGTACTACATGCGGAATATTTGGTCACATTTCTGAGAACTACTTTAGGATGCATGGTATGAACAATAAGAAATCATGGAGAAACATTGCAATGGATTGTTTTGATTATCATAGAGTCCCTCACCTAGCCAAGGATTGTAGAAACCAAAATAAGGATTCAACTGAGGAACAACCTAGTGAAAAGACTCAATTTAACATTGATGAGATTAGAGAGTAGATGAATAAGACTTGGAGAAGGAAGTCACAAGATGATGGAATGAAATTGGAAACATCTGATGGCACCACATCCTTTGGATCAGGTGCACCTATATTTATTTAATCGGTCAAAGGTGCAAGAAGAAGAATATTAAGAAGATTAAGTAAATCATTTTTACTATAGTGAATGGCCTATGGATGTCATCCCCACCATGGTTTTCTCCATTTAAATGAGGGTTTCCATGCAAAGATAATTATTTTATGGGTGATGCATGTGTGGATGTTTGATCTTGTTTAGTTTTATTTCATTGTATCAATTATATATTTTTTGATTTGGAAGTTTTTGTTAAAGTTAATTAGATCTGAGTCTTTTGACAAAGATGGTGAATTCTCAAGTTGGGAGAGTTTGTAGCCTTCCTAGATGCCTCATTTGTAAAAAAAAGGGAGTCTTGATGGATTTTGGGGTCAGTGAGTACCCTAGGGATGTGTGTAGGAGTAGGATGCTTTGCATCACTCCTTTTTTTCCATCACTCCATAACCCCTCAAGGTGTGTTCCAATGTTGATTTTTTCCTCATTTTCATTAGTTTAAAAGAAAGTCATCTCATAATCCCTTCATTTTCCAACATATATTTCCTAAATTTTTCTCTAGCCTATCGAAACCTTTTCATAAATCCTTATCCCACTTAATCCTACCTATTGGAAAAATGGTCAGCACGCCCCTTAGGATTTGTGGCATGGCTTAACCACCTCTTGTATATTCTATATGTCTAGTTGTTGTATCAGGCTTTAACAGGTTGATCTTTTGGTGCAATGACAACCACTACTTGTAACAAGTGGTATTAGAGCTAGGTCACAAGTTCAAATCCCCTCGATAACACTGAGAGGGACATCATTGGAAAAATGGTCAAAGCTCCTCTTGAGATTTGTGACATGGCTTAACCACCTCCTGTTTCTTCTTAAACTCTAGTGGTTGTATTAGGAATTAATAGGTCAATCTTTTGGTGCAATGGAAACCACTACTTATAACACTACCATCCATTAGATCTATTAGATTTACACAATCCATATTAATGCTAGTATCAGTTTCTGGGTTCAATTGTGTATAATTTTTTCCATCAACGTTTCAAATCATACTATATGATCCATCATCAGGATGCTAGAGAGAAAAGAACATGATATGATAAGTTGTAGATCTAAGAGACACTTAAAAAGAGCAGGGGGGAGAGAGGAAGAAGGGAGAGAGAAATTAGGTGCATGGAGATCCACGGTGACAATACCTACACCAGATATAACTTAAAAATTAGAAAATGAAAAAAGGGGGGGAATTCCCCCAATAAAATATAAATCAGTGAAAAAAATAGAGCAAATAAAATTAATAAAGAGAAGAATAATTTCATCTCCCTTTATCATTACCCTACCAATATCTTTGAGAATACCATTAAAAATATATGGTCCATTATTACATTTCTTTCAAGATCTTTATCCAAGGAAAAATATGTTGAATTCCTTCCCCCATCTCTTTTCATGAGTCCATCTTGTTTCAAAAAAAAAGATTACAAAAAGAGAAAATGAAAAATATTGAAAAAAAGTAAAAAGAAAATATGATGCCTTGATGAAAACCTAGAAAACAATCATCTTGGTAACAAAAAAAGATCAGAAAAATAATTACATCCACTTATGAAAACCTATTAAACAAGTGCCTTGGGAAATTACCATGATGAAAACCTAGCAAAAAGGCGTCATGTGTAATTTATGAACTTATTCCATTTGATTATTAGAAGTAGCTTTCATCCATAATTTCCTATCATATCATATCCATTTCATTCCATCCATTCTTCTATGTCCTCCATATCCCTTATCTTATCAAAACCCATATTCCCTCTTTCCCAACTTTGATCTTGACAAGGCTAGAGATCTCCCTAGAAGACACACATGTCCTATCTACTTCATGTTGTCCACATCCCTTTTGTCCATGTCTCATAATTTTCCTATCCAAAACCCTCTCTTAGTCTTGATATAAAATATGGACATAAAATGAAAAACATGTTTTCAACATCCTCTTCACATGTCCACTCCTCTACATCACATGCCAATTAATGCATTGTTTTGTTACCCTTTCTTGTCTTATCTAGTCCCTAAGCTTCGTAAAAACATTTTATGTCATCCCCTATATAGTCCTTGGTATCCAAACAACTTCAGAAAATACTAAGATGTCAACATAACTAATGCATTAATGGTAAGTGACTTCTAAAGCTTTAATGATATAGATTTGATTGCATGATAATCAGTTATTGGGTTGTCATTGATGCCAAGTATTGACCTAGTTTTCCTAGTATGTGGCTAAGTATAAATATGATGATCAAGGTGCTGCAGTAAGTATCACTTGTACCGATTATTATGAAAGACTTGGGGATGTCTCTAAATGTCAAACGTGTGACCACTATTATTGATGTAGATTGTTAAGTTATGATTGAATGAAGGTTGATAGTGCTACTTCTAGAACAATTAGTGACATGTGATAGTTGATTTGATTAGTTTGTCAAATATTTGTTGTTTCTTGTGGTGAATTTATATGATATAGTTTACACTAGTATATAAAAGCTATGGTTTCAATCATAACTAATTTGAGTGACTCGTGTAAAGGATAGATGACTAGTGATGAGAGTTAGAGATGTTACAGGTTGAAGTGTTTGTGTTCTTTAGTGATAGTTGATGAATATTTGATTAGTGATTGATGTTGAGGTTATGGTGAATTCAGTTGAGTCATTCATGATCTGGTGATGTGTCTTAAAGATTAAAGTTGATGATCTTGCATCACATTATTTGATGTTAGCATGTGTAAAAGATTCTTTAGGAAGAAAGTGTTTGGTCAAAATGTGTTTGACCCCATGACACAAAATTCTATGTAAATCATTATATTGGCCGCGTGGTCTTGGAAATTTGTTTTGTATATTTAATTTTGTTTTGTGGCATGTTGAATTTGGGAAGGATATTGTAAATTATATTTTAGGGTTTTCTTAAGGTGGTGGAAGAGTCTAGGGCTTAATGAACAGTATTTATGTGATGAAGTTGAACTTTTTTAGTGGTTGATCATGTGTTGGAAAACTGCGGTGTAAAGTGAAAGTTGTGATCAAGCCATGGCATAGTTAGTTGTGTTGTGAAGATATTTTGTGCTTTAGTGGATATGATGAAGACTAGGTAGTGTTATTTTACAGATCATTCTCTGTATTTTTCCCTCATAGTTACAATAGTCAAAATCCCTTAATTGGGTGGATTCTAGTAGGTCCCTATTGTAAATCCTCTAAAAAGGTGGCACATTAACTTGTATTTGAAGTCCTCTAACAAGGAAACTCTTGACAGGGTAAAGTTCCTAAGTGGTATAAGGTAAATCCCTTAACCGGGTAGCACCTAATAGCACTTTTGTAAACTCCTAATAGGGTTAAGCTACTCATAGGGTGTACTTTAGAAGAGTACATCATTTAGTGGGTACTAATCCCAACCACAGATTTTTCCCAATTTAGGTTTCCATCAGATAAATATCTATGTCTAGTATTTCATCCTTATGTGAATGTTCTTATGATTATGCAAGTCATTTTTTACTATCAAATATAATCTTGTGAATGTTGTAGTAAATTTTAAAAGGTTAAAAAGTTGCACAATTGGTAGATTATTGATTCACACCCCTCTCAATAATATGATCTTAGGACTAAAAATTGGTATCAGATCTTGTGTCCTCTATTGTGGTGAATATTAACACCTTAAGGCATAGATTTGAAGATGATGAGAAAGGAAGTTTCTAAATTCACAAGAGAAAACTACTCAGTATGGTGCGATTGGATGATGCTCTATCTTAAAGGAATGGGAAATCAATATTGGGATCATGTGGTCACTAACTATATTGTCGCTTTAGGAACCCTGAATCCTGAACAATCGAAGACTAAGCAATAAAATAATTCTACTATGGATGCTATTTCAAATACTCTTCAGATGGAAAATTTATTAATGTCAAAGACTTGGATACTACTCATGAGATGTGGGAGAAGTTGAAGGCTATCTATGGTGGAGATCCACATGTGCAGAAGGAAACGGTTGATAGTTTGAGAGGAAAGTATGATGAAACAAGTATGCAATAAAATGAGAACATAGAGAAATACCATCAGAGAATCATAGAAGTTGTTGTCACTAACCATGTTGCTGGAGGTAATATTCCTAAGGAGGATGTGGCAATAAAAGTTTTGATAATTTTATTATGCCAATATGCCATTAGGGTTTTAGTTATACAAGAGCTTAGATCTCTAAGAACTATCATTTCTACTCTTTATGCATTAATAGGGAAATTAACTATATTTTATTTAGGCAATTATGATAATAGTATGCCAAAAGTTGAAGCTACTTTCAATCATCATAGAATCTTGCACAATATAGGAAAGGAAAGGAGATATCTAACAATTTTTTAACATTTTACACTAATGATTATGAATTTGTCTTGTCTTAATTAAGAGAACATGAGGAATTAGAAGATTTATTTTCTAAACGGATACCTACACGGGAAGGTAAAGAGAAGGGTAAGTTTATTTTGAAGTTCGTTTCATGCAATAAGATTTGACACAATGCTTCTACATGTCTTGGAAATGATAGGAAGGAGAAGAAAGGGAGATTCAAGAATAAGAGAGAAGGCATTTTATCTAGCTGAAGAAGGTGTTATAGATGAAGAATATAATGGAAGAGATGAAGAATAAATTTTGTTTATTGCAGTAAAGGAAGAACCCTCAGAAGAATGTGAGAAAACTTTAGTTTTTAACTTGAATCATAGTGGTGATTGAATTATTAATAGTGGGTGCACTCATAACATGACTGGTGATAGAATAAAATTCATCAAGATGTAGGAATGTGATGGTGATTTAGTAATATTTGGTAATGATTCTCCCTCTATGGTAAAAGCTAAGGGATCTATCGCTTTAAATGATAAAAAAAATTGTGATGATGTTTAGTGGGTTGATGGTATGAAATACAACTTGTTAAGTATTTCTTAGTTGAATAAAAATGGATATAGATTGGAGTTCAATGAAGGTATATGGAGGACCATTGTGAAATCAGGAGAATTGATTGCTACTTGTGAGCACACTAAAGGTAACTTGTTCCATTTGAATGCTATTATTAAGATTTGTTTGATTGCTAAGGTAGAAGATTGTTGGTTATGGCATAGAAGGTTTTTTCAAGTAAATTTTGATAACTTGGTCAAAGTTAGTAAGATGAAGATAGTAAGGGGTTTTCCTATCCTAGTAAATCTAGACAATGTAATGTGTAAACAATATTAGCTTGAGAAGTTAGTTAGTTCTATTTGTATCAGTAAGAATTACTCTTCCAAAATTATTTTAGATATGGTTCATATGAATATATGTGATACAATGAGAACTTGTAATTAATATGGTGATCTATATTTCATGTTTCTTTTTGATGATTATTCAAGAATTATATTGGTTGTTTTTATAAAGGATGAATCATAAGACTTTCACATGTTTAAGATCTACAAATCCAGAGTGGAGAAGGAGACCGATAATACCTTAAAATGTCTTAGATCTGATAGAGGAGGTGAGTTTACTTCACATGAATTTGTTTCATATTGTTAGGAATAGGGATTCAAAAGGTAGATGTCAGGTCCTAGGAAACCTTAATAAAATGATATTGTTGAAAGAAGAAAGACGTCTATCATTTATTGTAATAGGACATTAATGTTTTAGAAAGGTGTTGCACAAACATTTTGGAGGGAAGTAATAAGGATTGATATTTACACATTGATTAGAGTTCAGTTGAATAAAGGTAAAAAAAAATACTTATGAAATGTGGCATGGTCGATCTCCTAGTGTAAGTTATTTCAAATATTTTGGAAGTAGATGTTATATAAAAATAGATGAAAATTCAAAAAAGTTCAACCAAAGAAGTGATGAGGGAATATTCTTAGGATGTTCCACAAAGAGAAAAGCCTACAAGTGATTGAACAAGAGAACAAATAAGATAGTGGAAAGTACTAATGTAAAAGTACATGAATTTTCTGAGCAGAATGATGAATTCAGCAAGAAGAAACTTGAAGACTATCATGGTTTTGTATATTCACAACCAACGAAGCATGAAACTATAGTAGAATTGATGGAGAGAGAGGTCAATAAATAGGAATCGATAAAATAAGTTGATGGTATTCCTACAATTGAACCAATATCTCCAATGTATGTGAAACTAAATCATTCCCTAGATCAAATTAAAATCATTACTTTTCCAAATAACTCTAAACCTTGGGTACCAGAGGTAAAACCCAAGTGGTGGAATTAAAACCACTACTATGACTACCATCACAACATATGACATTTGATTATCACATGTATGAAGTTGAAATATGTCATTCAAGAATTAATCGATAATGAGACCATTACTATGGATGGTCATAATTCTAACAATGATCACAAAGAAAAATTAGACAGGTGAATTAACTAGTCAATTTTTTTCTCTCTAGATTCTAGATGATGCAACCTGATACAATAAATGACTGAGGTTGTATGATTATTCCCAAGAATTGATTTGATAATGCTAGGGTTCTATGAGTAATATTAGAGGATGAAATGATAATCTACCATGTCTAGATGTTGATAGGTTTAACAAAGTCTCGTACATCCTATTAGATGATGAAATAGAAGACTAGAGTCATATGATGAAACATTTCTCTCATAAGATAAAATACCTCTAAAATAATGAAACATCTCTCATATGATAAAATACCTCTGAAATAATGAAACATGGGTTTGTATAGCTTTCCACTTAGTTTTTAGAAATTTTGGACAAGTTTGACTATTTTTGTTTAGATTTTTGATGGTGTCTGATTGTGTTTATGATGCAGGAGCATCTTGGGTCTTTGAGCAATTTTGCATCAACCAAAAACATTTGCTATATTTTGTATCTATATGTTGTTTGCATTATAGTCATTGTGGTTGTTGGTTTCATTTTATGTGAAGATAACATGATGTTGAGAACCTATTCTAGAACCTTCTCCTATGAGCGCATAAGAATTGGATGGATCATGTCGAAGTTAGAGTTGTTTTCCCTTGTTGTTGGAGCTGTATTTTTGTGCTTTCCGTGTGTTGATTGCACATCATGTAGTCGTTGATCCTTAATGAATCAGAATTTTTGATCTTGGGGTCTTAAAGAGGACCTAAAATAATATCTTCACCTAAGACTAAAAATCCTAATTCATCACGAGTTGGGAGTTATCACCATTTTCCTCGGGTATCAATTTTTAGCCAGTTTCACATGAAACGTGGAGTTTTTCATCTTCCACCATTTTGTATGATGAAATGGGATCTTGCTAAGTTAGGATTATCTTCTTGGGTCATGTGTGGACCTAAATGTAACTTAGGATCGAGTTTTTTTTATTCTTTCTTTATTTTTGGTTTACACTTCCTAGTTGGACCTATAATGTAATTAAATGCCTCACTGGCCGACTTGTGGCTTAGATGGCTATATAAGAAGCTTAGGTTGTTTAGTTGGTAGAGATGGTGATATTAGAAGAGTAATATAATTATAAAAGAACATAATATTCTATCTGAGACTCTAAATTTATAATTCTCTTTATATTAGGCCGAAACCTAGAAGGCCTCATAGCCGGACATGTTTCCTGATTTATTTTAATCATACCAGTTTGGTTTCTAGTTGCCTTGCATCATATACATTGAGTTTTCATTTTTCATGTGAATTATATATTTATTCCATGTGTAACTCTGAGCAGGGCTTGTTTGTTGGTTTAAGTTGAGTAAAATATGCTTTAATCTACATTGTCCCTATGTCAGTTTATGTATGTTTTGTCAATTGTTGGTAGTGTAAAACACACACATAAAGCACATAAGTAAGGGGGTATCAGGGTATATGCACAAAGATGGGGGACCAAAAAGGTGCCACTTTCCTTTTTGGCCCCCAAATGGCCATAGTTTGTATGCACTAAAGCGCATGCACCCTATAGGGTGCACGCGCTATGGCTTGGGGTTCCCAAGCCTTAGGCTTGAGAAATTCAAAACATAGCACGTGAGCCTTATAGGGTGCACGCGCTATGAAAAATGCTAACACCCATGCACCCTATGCAAAAACCAGAAAAGTGTAGCATGCATAGTCTTGTAGAGCGCTAGCGTGCTATAGTGCATGCACCCTTTGAAAGAAACAAAAAAGTGGAGAGAGAGAGAGAGAGAGAGAGAGAGAAGGGGGGAGATAGGGTTCTCTCTCTCTCTCTCTCTCTCTTATTAGAATAACTGAGAGGGGGGGTGAATTAGTTATCCAAGTCCCAAAACAATAATGGGTAATCCAAAATACTGTTTCTCTAATTTCTATTAGTCGGTAAACATATATATGATTCACTGTCAGTGTTTTTACTAATCTTCAGTTAAAGATCTTTAGTAGTTACCGATCAAATCAAATAGCTAAAATGTAAAGTATGATAATAAACAATCATCACAATAAACACATAACACAATGATTTAACGTGGAAACCCTATTAAGGGAAAAACCACCTGGGAACCACCAACCCAAAAAATTTCACTCTTCTGAAGTGAGGCATGTGAGGACACAACCCTGTTAAAGGTTACAATACACAATATTAGGTGTGACCTGGCTAGAGGATTTTGCACTAGAAGTTATCTTTCAATCTTATGTCACTCACTATTCTAATTTATAGGATAACAATGTTTCACTTGTCGAAGTGAAACAAAAATAAGACTTAAAAGTCCACTCGGTTAAGAGATTTTCACTTTTTACAATTATTAGAAAGTAACAGTAGGTTGATCTACCTTAATACAAAAAATTGTAGTTGCAGATCAATGTTATGCTCAACAATGTTTTCTAACCAATGTATCACTTTAGATCTTAACATCAATTCCACTTACAATCACTCGGTATTATGCTCTGTGTAGCTCAGTTATTCCTTTGTGTAGCTTGGTTCTTATTCTATAGCTCGATTCAGCAACCTGTATGATAAAAAATGCATGAATACTAGTTCACACTCCACTCCTACAGTATCTCCTTCTTCTTCTTTTTCTCTGATAAAAATACAATTTATTTTATTTTCCCCTAAATAAACATGTAAGCCATTTTATTTTCATCCATCATATTTTTTCGCTTAATCATATCCACTAATTTTGCCACTTTAAACTTCCTCAGCTGATGTGTCATTAACACATTTCAATCTCCTTCATCAAATATTCCTTGAACTTTGTTAGCCGTAGATCCATGTAACAAACTTTGACTTTTCACCTTGAAATCATGCGAATCCAGCTCATCAGTTTTGTCATCAAATTGTCTAGTCGACAATATCATTAAATGATTTTATGTTCTCCTTAGTTAACAATGAAGTGTGTCGGTAAACCTTCATCAATTAAAATTATGCTTGGTATACAACACACTACATCGGTGTATACTATCGTCGGTGTTTACACTGAGGATCTTGGTGAACATTAAACTGTTCTCCTTTACCAACAAACACTGCTTTGTGTCTTTTAGTTCCTTTCTCCATAATAGATGAATACAACATACTAAAGTCAATATAATGAGATCAAAGACTCATCAATAATTTATCGAATGCATTCCTTATCCTTATCTGCTGTGACCTTCTTTCACCATTCTTCAGATGTCTTGATAATGATAACTTACAAGATAAGTACTGTCAAGCTAATAAGAAACTAGTTGACATCAATGACAACATAATACTGATTTAACATATTGTATATCTATACAACTAATTTTCATGTGATCTTCAACCACTATTTCAACAATCTCTCCAATCAGTTGTAGGTTCAACAATCTCTCCCTTTGGCATTGATGGCAACTCAAATAATATGAATGTACCAAACATAAACTAAACATATGCTCTACAACTCTGTCTATCATAAGCTCTCCCTTAGATAGTTCATCCTTAACTCTTCCTATTCAGTATTCTCACCCTTTTCCTTTACAGTACAGATTCTCTTCCTTTCACTCATTCATATTTGCCTATTCTCTCCCTTTGACAACAATGCCAAATGAACAAAATAAACAAACATCAGTCATGTCCAAACCTCTTCATTGTATCTCAGTATACTAATATCTCCATTTGTTCTTCAAATTTAATCACAACCTTGAAATTAATCAAAGTGCGATCTATGCTAGCATCAACATGAGTGATCTTCTGATATAATAGGTTGATGCAACATTCCAGATGACCTTAGTGACCGATAGACAGGGAACAGACCCCAAGTCTATTCCTCAAGTATTCAAAAGTTTCTTTCGGTAGAGGCTTTGTAAATATATCAGCAAGCTATTCTTTAGATGTTACAAACTCCAGTTTAACTTGCTTGTCTTGTACTTACTATGTTAAGTAATGATACTTAATTGAGATGTGCTTTGTCTTCGAGTGCATTACAAGATTTTTTGAAATGTTAATAGCACTAGTGTTGTCACAATAAATAGTCACTGGATCAGTGATCACCTCATTCATACCTTCCAACACTTGCTTTATATAGGCTATAGTGGAGCAGTTTGTTGTAGCAGCAACATATTCAGCTTTAGCTATTGACTGAAAAATACAACTCTGCTTCTTGCTTGTCCAAGTTACAAGTTTGTCTCCAAAGAAAAATGCTCCTCCAGTTGTACTTTTTTTGTCATCCACTTTACCAGCCTAGTCAGCATCAGTATACACTTTCAGTTCAAACTTTCCATCTCTCAAATACCATAAACCATAATCTTTTGTCTTCTTAAGATAGCTCAATATCATTTTTGTTGCTATCATATGTGATTCTCTGGGATTTGCAAAAAATCTTGCAAATATTCCAACACAATGAGCAATATTAGGTCTAGAATGTACTACATACATCAATTTACCAATCATGGATTGGTAAAGAGTCTTATCAACCTCGGTAGTACCATCTTCCTTTGTTAATTTACATCTGGTAACCATCGGTGTTCCTACAGGTTTTTCATTTTCCATATCAAATGTCTTCAAGACCTCCTTTATGTATTTTGATTGAGTGATGAAGATTCCATCACTGTGTTGAATCACCTGTAGTCCTAGAAAGAACTTAATCTCTCCGAACATAGACATTTCAAATTCCTTTTGCATCTCATTAGAAAATGCTTTACATACAATATCTCTACCTCCAAAAATTATATCAACAAATATTTTAGCTATGATAATAGTGTCATCAAAATTTCCTTTCATGTATAGATTACTATTATCACTTGTTCTAATAAAACCAATACTTAAAAAATATGTGTGCAGTCTTTCATACCATGCTCTTGGTGCTTGTTTCAGTCCATACAGTGCTTTGTGCAGTCTACAAACCATATCTCAGTTGTCTGGATCTTCAAATCCTTCAGGTTGTTCAATGTAGACCTCTTCTTCAAGTATTCCATTTAGAAAAGAAGACTTCACATCCATTTGATAAACTTTAAATTTCTTATGTGCATTGTATGCTAGTAACATTCTAACACCCTCAAGTCTTGCAACAAGTGCAAATGTCTCACCATAATCAATTCCTTCTTCTTGCACATATCCTTTACATACAAGTCTTTCTTTATTTCTTGTCACTTCTCCATTTTCATTCAGCTTATTTCTGAAAATCAATTTAGTACCAATAATATTTTTATCTTTAGGTCAGGGTACTAAGGTCCAAGTATTATTCTTTTCTATTTTCTCAATCTCTTCATTCATTGCTTTGACCCATTCTTCATTATCCAAAGCAACTTGTATAGTTTTAGGTTCAAATTCACAAACCAAACAAGTACCTTGTTGTGATTTACTTTTAGTTTGCATACCAACATTCTTGTCTCCAATAATCTGGTTTTCAAGATGATGTCTTCTTACAAATCTTGCTAAGATCCTGGATCTTCTATCTTGTGCATCTTGCTATATATTCTGATGTGCATTCGGTTCAGGTTCATTAACTTGCTTAGTAGGTGCTCCTTGATCATCATTCTATTTTGTTAGTTGTGCCGATTGCTGTGCATTGCTCATCTATCTGTCGGTTATAGTAGTCTGTGATAGTCTCGATTGAAACTCAGGGACATCATAGTATGTAAATTGTCAGTAGTCTTTAGGTTCCTCAGTCTTTTCTTCATCTGTAAGCTTGTCATCAAATTCACCAACTCAAACATTTACACTTTCAATATTATTGTTAGTCATCTTGTTCAGACATTTGTAAGCTTTACTTTTGGTAGAATATCCTAGGAATATTCCTTCATCTCCTTTGGAATCAAACTTACCAATCCTATCATCTTTCAGAATAAAACACTTACTTCCAAAGATTCTAAAATAACTTACATTGGGCTTGTGTCCGAACCAAAGTTCATATGGTGTTCGGTTGGTGTCTTTCTTCAATTGTACTAAATTAAGCACATAGATTGTAGTGCTTACAACTTCTCTCCAAAATTTTTGAGTGACATTCTTTTGTATCATTAGTGTCCTAGCACAATCAATTATTGATCTATTTCTTCTCTCAGCAATACCATTCTATTGTGGGGTTCTCGGTGTTGACACCTGCCTTTGGATTCCATGCTCATTACAGAAGTTAGTAAATTCACAAGATATAAATTCACCACCTCTATCTGATCTAAGACATTTGATTTCCTTTCTAGTTTCCTTTTCAACTTTAGCCTTATACCATTTAAATAGTTTGAAGGCTTTAGACTTTTCCTTCAAAAAAATCACAGTCATCAATCTAGTGTAATCATCAACAAAGAGAATAAAGTATCTATCACCATAATAGCTTTGAGTTCTCATAGGTCCACATAAGTCGGTATGAATGAAATCAAGAATCTTCTTTATTGAGAAATCCTTACTCGTAAAACTAGATTTGGTCATTTTCCCTTTCTGACATTCATGGCATAAAGTATGATCAGGCTTAGATAAGTTAGGTAAACCTCTAACTCTCTTCTTTTTACTAATTTTGATCATATTATCAAACTTTACATGACATAATATCTTGTGCCATAGCCAAGCATCTTCATCTTTCATAAGTAGGCAAGAACACTCATCAATATCAAGTTGAAAAATATTATCTCTAGTTTGAGTACCAGTCCCAACAAGTCTTCCATCATTTTCATAGATTTTCATCTTTTTATTTTCAAACACTAGTTTGTGGCCTGAATTGTTTAGCTGTCCCACACTCAACAGATTGTAATTTAGTCCATATACCTAGTAAGCATTCTCACATTTTATTCTATCATTAATTACAAGGGTACCTTTACCTTTCATAGTGTATGAAGCATCATTTCCAATTTTTACAGAACCACCATTATATTCAACTAATTCTTCAAATTTGTCTACATCACCTATCATATGATGTGTGTAGCCACTGTCAATAATCCATGTATCATTCTTTCTTACTTGTGAAACCAGGGCAGATTCTTCTTGGTTTTCATCTTCTTCTGAATCTTCCTTCATTGCAACAAACACTACCTCTTCATCATCAAAATCAAACTCAGAGTTAGTATTTTCAGCTATATAACAAGCCTTTTTACCTTTGTCCTTTCGGTCATTTCTATTATTGTGTCGATAGCTTCTATCAACTCTCCTCCCATAACTTCCTTCAGATTTATCTCTTGGTTCATCATCATCATTTCTTTTCTGAGGACATCTAGCATCAATATGACCTACTTCCTTATAATTAAAGCATTCCAAGGGTAACTTACCTCTATATCTCCCTTTACCTTTTGGTAATCTTCTAGCCATTAACGCTTCAAGCTTATCAAGGTCATCATCAGTTTCACTGTCATTAGTATTTCTATTATTCTTGTTAGATTTCCCAATCTTCAGAGAAGACATGAAAGCAGACTCAACAGAAGGTACAACACTGTTATCAAAATTGTTCAACTCAAAAGTAGTAAGCTTACCGACCAAAGTATCAAGTGTAAGATTGGATGTGTCTTGGTTCTCATGAATTGCCGATACTTTGATTGCATAGATAGGTAGCAGGGTTCTGAGGATTTTTCTGATTATAGTCTCTTCTTCAATTACTCCATCAGAAGCTCATATAGCATAAACAACCTCTTTAATTCTATTTGAATATTTAGCAATATTTTCTCCTTCTTTCATTCTCATTTCATCAAATTTTCCTCTTAAGCTCTCTGCTCTAGCTCTCTTGACAAATGTGTTACCACTATATACTTGCTCTAATCTATCCCACATTGCCTTAGCAGTAGTCAATCCTTTGATTTCTTCAAATTCAGCACCAGTACAGGCAACAGCAAGTTCCATCATTGCTAAGTTGTGATCATGCTTGTCTTTTAGTTGTTGCATAGTCAGAGGACCAGTCGGTTCACTGTATCTAGTTGTCATAAAATGTAGTGCATCTCCACCAATTCTAGCTATATGAAATTTCATTCTTTTTTTCCATACTATGAAGTTGTCTTTGTTCAGTCTGGCCACTTCCCTCTTATTCATTTTGTGATCTTTATGCTCAAGTCCTTAAAACTCTATTTCAAGAAACCAAACTGCTATGATACCAATTGTTAGAATAACTAAGAGGGGGGGTGAATCAGTTATCCAAGTCCCAAAACAATAATGAGTAATCCAAAATACTGTTTCTCTAATTTTTGTTAGTCGGTAAACATATATATGATTCACTATCAGTGTTTTTACCGATCTTCAGTTAAAGCTCTTTAGTAGTTACCGATCAAATCAAATAGCTAAAATGTAAAGTATGATAATAAAAAATCATCACAATAAACACATAACACAATGATTTAATGTGGAAACCTTGTTAAGGGAAAAACCACCTGGGAACCGGCAATCCAAAAATCTCACTCTTCTGAAGTGAGGCCTGTGAGGACCCAACCCTGTTAAAGGTTACAATACACACTGTTAGGTGTGACCTGGCTAGAGGATTTTGCACTAGAAGTTATCTTTCAATCTTATGTCAATCACTGTGCTAATTTATAGGATAACAATGTTTCACTTGTCAGAATGAAACACAAATAAGACTTAAAAGTCCACTCGGTTAAGAGATTTTCACTGTTTACAATTATTAGAAAGTAACAGTAGGTTGATCTACTTTAATACAAAAAATTGTAGTTGTAGATTAGTGTTATGCTCAACAATGTTTTCTGACCAATATATCACTTTAGATCTTAACATCAATTCCACTTACAATCACTCGGTATTATGCTCTATGCAGCTCAGTTATTCCTTTGTGTAGCTTGATTCTTATTCTACAGCTCAGTTTAGTAACCTGTATGATAAAAAATGCATGAATATTGGTTCATGCTCCACTCCTGCAATATCTCCTTCTTCTTCTTTTTCTCTGATAAAAATACAATGTATTTTGTTTTCCCTTAAATAAACATGTAAGCCATTTTATTTTCATCCATTAGATTTTGCCGCTTAATCATATCCATTGATTTTGTCACTTTAAACTTCCTCGACTGATGTGTCATTAACACATTTCAATCTCCTTCATCAGATCTTCCTTGAATTTTGTTAGCTGTAGATCCATGTAACAAACTTTGACTTTTCACCTTGAAATCATGTCAATCCAGCTCATCAGTTTTGTTGTCAAATTGTCTAGTCAACAATATCATTAAATGCTTTTCTGTTCTCCTCGGTTAACAAAGAAGTGCATCGGTAAACCTTCATCAGTTAAACTTGTGCTCAATATACAACACATTGCATCGGTGTATACTTTCATCAGTGTTTACACTGAGGATCTCTATGAACATTAAACTATTCTCTTTTACCGACAAACACTACTTTGTGTCTTTTAGTTCCTTTCTCCATAATAGATGAATACAACATACTAAAGTCAATATAATGAGATCAAAGACTCATCAATAAGTTATTCAAAGCATTCCTTATCCTTATCTACTGTGACCTTCTTTCACCATTCTTCAGATGTCTCGGTAATGATAACTTACAAGATAAGTACTGTCAAACTAATAAGAAATTAGTTGACATCAATGAAAACATAATACTGATTTAAAATATTGTATATGTATACAACTAATTTTCATGTGATCTTCAATCACTATTTCAACAATCTCTCCAATCAGTTGTAGGTTCAACATCTCTCTCTCTCTCTCTCTCTCTCTCTCTCTCTCTCTCACACACACACACACACACACACACACACACACACACACATCTTCTCAATCTTTCTTTCTCTCTCTATCTCTCACTCATGACTTTTTTGGATGTTACATAGCGTATATGCGCTATAGTGTGTGCACTCTATAGAGTGTGCATACTATTCAAGTCATAAATTTGAATAGTGTGTGCATGCTATAGCACATGAGTGCTTTTCAAGTCATAAATTTGAATAGCTTTAGCGCGCTTTGTAATGCATTGGAATGCACCAAGCCTAAGGCTTGGATTTTCTTTGGAGATCCAACCCAAAGTCTTGGAGGATCCAAATAAGCTTGAGATGTGTTTTCCAGCAGGCATACAAAAAATTCACATCCTTTCTTGTGTGCTCCTTTTTAGGTTTACTTGTGGTTCAATAACGTCAAAATCAGATGACGTGATATTGTAGATCTCTCTGTTAGCTATCTAACCATATAATTTATTTTGAATTCTAATTATGTTAAGATATTTGTCAAATTTTGTAACAAGTTATTTTTTAGAAACTAGACTCCATTATACACACATAAATTAAAAAAATAAATTATTTTCGATTAGTTTTCAATGATTTCTAGGGGGGCACATAGAAATTTCATATTTTCAAGATGTGTACACTTCGGAAATTCATAAGAAATTATACATTCATAAAAAAATTAGCAAAAAAATCTGGGATAAACTATGTGGTGTTAGCTAACTTCTCACCAGAGCGATTAAATTTTTTTTAAAAAAAAGTTAACATTTTAGGGGGAGCACACCAGATGCTATGTTATGTTTTTTCACAAAAAGCAGGACCACTTTTTGTGCTCCCCCTTTTTGAGGGCCTTAATCTGAACCATTGAAAAAAAAAAAAAAAGCTTTTTAGAAACTAGATTTAGAGTATTACAACTCTTGTTCTTGTCGGATCTTAAAATTTTGAGTCTAACTATCTTCAATTTCTCTTTGAAGTTCAGAGTTTTTTGGTTTTAGAAAAAAGTGGCATCTTATACCCCCTTTTTGGTCCCCCATCTTTGTGCACTTACCCATCAAACACATTTTATCCCTAAAAGACATTGGAAGAGTGTGAAAACCCTCTCTTGCAAACTTGGGTACACATTCAAAAGCTAATCAGAATACAACTACTAAAAAACATGCAATAGATTTAAAAATGTTGTATTATTTGACTCCAAACACTAAGGAAGGAATGATATGGTGAGTGTTATAATTATTAGGTATTGATATGGGGGTGAATTAGTACAAATAGGTAACATACTAATTCAACCACGGGAGGCACCCTTATTTATTCCTCAACTAGTTTATCAACAATTAAATTTTCCTCTTAGTTTGACTCTGGGAGTCTTGTTTTTATTTATGCCCCTACCTCCCAATTGGTTCAAAAGGAGGTGTGCGAGAATATTTATTCATTGGTCCAAAATGAGAAAGATTCTCATTGCATAGTTGTGGGACATTTTAATTCATTTCTTTTTCCTTTTGAGAAAATGGGAAGGTCGGCTAAATATTTTAATAACATGGTGGACTTGGCAGACTTCATCAAAAAACCTATTTTTCTTCATATTGAGTTGATGGGTCATCTTTTAACTTGGTTTAATCATAGAAAGGGGGACCACCTCATCTGGGTCAAATTGTATAGATTTTTATTTCTAAAAATTGGGACATTGGGTATAATGCCACTTTAAGGGTCCTCCCTAAGATGACATCAAATCACAATCCTATTCTCATTGAATGGATTAACATGCCAATTAAGAGACACATTTTGTACCTTTATGAGATCATGTGGACAATGCATCCAAAGTTTAGATATTTTATCTAAAACTGGTGGAACACTCCAATTTAGGGGATCCCTATATATGAATTTTCTCATAAACTTGACTTATTAAAAAAAATGTGGAAGGTTGGAACAAGTTAACCTTTGGTGACAGTTTTTCCAATAAAAAAGAAACTAATTCTAGACTCACAATAATTCAAGAATACATGGCTTCCAACACTCATCCCATTCACAATCATTGTATTTCTACCACATTGTTGTCATGACTGAAACCCCTTTACGAATTGCATAGTATCTTTTTCTCGTGACTATTGACATCTCTGTCAGTGTTGAGTGCTTCCATAATTTGTTGCACTTGATGTTGTTATTTTTCCTTAAATAACTTAAATATTGTGGCATGTCCTTGTATTCATATCATATTGACTTTCTCCTACAATAGCATAAAGTATGATCTATATTGTTGCTCCTAATAACCATGAACTTGATCTCTATTGACGTTTTGAATTTAACTAGTCTTGTGAATTCTTAAATAAATAAATTACGAGGTCATGGTCTTTATTATAACACACCTAGGGTTTTTTTTTTCAAATTAATAATTGATTTAAACAATTTAAATTTTGATTCCTTAAATAAATAGACTTCTAGATTGTGATATTATTTTGTCACACTCAAAAGTTTTCTTCAAGTTAGTAGTATTTAAAATATCTTGATTGACAACAAGCTTCAAACTTGGGTAATTGATTTAAAATATTTAAAAATATCTTAATTTTCATAGTGTCTCTAATTCATATTTTTAACCAATTCAACAATCAATTCTCACCTTCCAGTTTGATTTAAGCTCTCAAAATAGCTTTGCCAAATTCAAATGGTATTATTAGTGAAAATATGCAAAAGTTGCTATGCAATTTTTTCGCACTTGTTTCAATTTCTATTCAAATAATTTCCTATGACCCCAAAACTTTACCAATACATAAAAAATTATCAACAAGCATGGTTTCAATAATTTTGGACTCTCTTTGACCATTTCTACCTATTTTGACCACTATTTACCAATGAAGGCCTCTTAGTTCAAATGGTTACATTAAGGCTCAAATGGCCTTACATTTAAAAACTAATGCATGAAAAAACATCAACTAACTATGAAAATGAAAAGAATAGTCTTATTATGGAATTCTTATAGTATTTGACAAAACATTGGTCCTAGTTCCTCATTGTATTCCTAGTGCTCCTGCACTATACTCCCCCCTAAAAGGATTCCAAGTCCCTTGGAAGTGGGGTACGAAAATCTTCTTGTTGTTGCAGCATCAGTCATGTACCTAAATTTTTCTTTGTCACCTTCCTTTCCATTCAACTAGGTACTTTATACATGATTGGGTCTTGATCCCTTGCTACCTTTAGCCTTCATCTTTACTCTTGGCTTGCCAAAATTCTTTCCCAAACATATGAGCCTATGGAATTTTTTTTTTGCACCTTTCCACCTTGATCTCCTTGGATCCTGCAACAAAATCATCAAAACAACAACTTCATGACCAAAAACAAATGATTTAGTACCCAAAATATGTATAGGTACATGGTTCTCATTCTCTTTCTTACTTGGAAACGCTTCCCATCTTCCATCCATGTCTTCAAACATCTAAATACTCTTTGCCTCTTTTTGAACAAAAACATGAATACTATCAACATCTTCACCATACATCTCTTCTTATAGTGTCATCACCTCTATTGGGTCAAGTCCACCATTTCTTCTCCACTCTTCCTCAAGGGCTACATACACCTTCCACAAAATATACTCATCTCTGTTATTTTATTCTTCTTCATCCTACTCTTTTCCTTCCTTGGCTTTCTCAATACCTCCTTCCATCAAGAGTTCTTGTGCCTCTGCCTTCATCATCATTCTTCTTCTTTTTACTAGCCTTTGAATAGGCCATACCATCTGGTTCTTAACTCTCAAGTTCTGACTTGATTGTTTCTCCTTAATCATTCTCTCGAAGTCCTCTAGCCTTTCTCTTATCTCTCTCATATCCTTGTGCCTCATCTCTTTCTCTTTCCTTCTATTTTCTTATTTCTTCCTTATTGAATCATTTCCTTGCACATAACCCTTAAATGCCTCGACTAGATCCCTATCTATTGACCTGTCATCTTCATCTTTTTTCCTCACCTAGGTCTCCCTACCTAGTCTTTTGGCCACTCCTCAACCTATCTCAACCACACAACTATGTGGATTTCTCAGTGCTCTACCCACATACTACACTTGGTATGGATTACCTCGCTTGGTGCTCTATGAAAACCACATATCTTCTAGTTCTAATACCAATATGATGTGCAAAATCCTACTCCCACACACATCCCTAGGGAATTATTTTATCCAAACATCCTTCAATGCTACAATCTTTGACAAATGAGGCATCTATCAAGGCTACAAACTCTCCAACCTTGACAATTCACCATATTCTTCAAAAGACTCACCCAAAGTTCAACACAAACACTTCTTTATCTCTAACCCAAAAGGACTCACAATTCCCTTCAATATACTGTTACACCCTTGATCACAATATTTACAACTTCTACCTCTTGTATGAAACCCTTCCAACATCTCCTTACCAACTCTTAAGGATAACATATTTGACAGCCCCAACTCCTTCACTTGATGGGGACTCCACATTACAATAAACAAACACAACTCATCCAATGTCTCATTAAGAACCCAACCCAATATCCTCACTTTGGATCATCAACCCTTCCTTGATTTATTCAAAGACTACTAGCATACTTCACAACAACTTTGAGAGGTTATGGTGTTCATCATAGCTTCTTTGTTTTGTGACAATTCCATTGGATAGTCAAAGAGACCCAATCAGATTTCCAATCCCTTACCTTTTCACAATATGAAGCATTTATATAGAAATAAAGCATATAATAACCTTGAGCTAAAATGGAGGAATCTTAAATGGCTCATACACAGTTATTTTTGTGCTTCACTCACATCAACGACTTGAACTTGAACCTAGCTAACACAATGTTGTTTGTGTCATAGTTTGAAATTATTAGGGCTGTCACAATGCAATCAAATTTGAAAAAACAATGTGGCATCATGTCTTAAATAATTTGAGAGGCTCTTGGATTATTTATGTTTCTATGATATCATATCCATTTACTGATTACATTCATACAAAGAAATTATTGACAAGATTGATGGTTGTTGGTTATAGATCTATAAATTACACATAAATGAAAATGAAGCCAATTGTTTTAGTCAGATTATACATTTTTTGTTATAGAACTTTTCTCCAATTTATAGAAAGATCCAACGGTTGAATAAAACATTGTTCTTATTTTAACAAAAATGGGAATGATTGTCATAAAAAAACTAGATAATTATGGTTGTATGAAAGAAATTTAATCTAAAAAAGAACAAGTAGGATATCTGATCCAAATTGTTACAATGATCTTATGACTCCTCTTTACCTTATTCAAGCAAGTTCAATCATTAGAACCATATTTTCAATCACATATTATCAAAACAAATGAAATTTTACATTAATACTCCTCTTTACCTTATTCAAGGAAGTTCAATCATTAGAACCATATTTTCAATCACATGTTATTGAAACAAATGAAATTTTGTGCAGTCATAGTGAGTAAAATTCAAATAGCAATAAGCTTAGGGCTCGTGAGGTCTCCTCAAATACACAATAGATTCATCCAAAACAAATTAAAATTTTTATTTAACTCAATGTACTATCAATATCCACAATATCAAAATTTTCCAATTATTAGAAATGATGAAATGAATCAATTTGTATCCAAACCCTTAAACATGGGGTTTCATGACTATTTTGACAAAAATAAATGGATCTTTCTCTATAAGTCACGACAGAGCATGAAATTTGACCAAATGGAATGAGATTCATCACACTTCATAACTAGGTTGAATTAAAATCAAAATGAATTACTATTAGATAATAGAACATGACTGTTACAAATATTTGCAAAAAAGACTCAGTGAAATACAATGTTTTCTATTGAAACTTTGTTCAAATTTCATCCCATCACCAAGATCTATGTCTTCTCGACCCAAAGAGGGATTTTAAACCTCTTACAATCAATTTTTGAAAGTTTCAATGGAGCTATTAGGAACGAATTCTGAATATATCCTATGGGGGAGTATTCATAGCCATTCTATAGCAGTTGTTGCATTCATGACTGCGATTGTCATTGATGTCAACACAATGATCTACTAGAGATTAGCAGAGAAGAAAACAGTGTTTGTATTAGTGCACATGGGATATTGAAGATCAAGATATGCGGAGTTGAGGACTTACTTTGTGTTGTGTCATATGTTCATGGTCAAGAGAGCATACAAAAATTCAATTATTCATGAAAGTTATGTGTAATCCAGTTGAAGCATTATTCAAATAGTATTCCTGAAAAGCGGTTTGTTGTAACTCGATGATATCTCCTAATCGGGATAGAATCTAGGCATGAAAGGTTGTATATATGATGAAGACATGATGATATTGATGTGGATGTGATAGTAAGGTCAGAGGTCACACGAGCGGAGAATTATTTAGTTTGGAAGTCGACAGTTTTATGTAATTGTGAATTATTGTGTAACGTATGGAAGTTTGTATTTTGTAATTGGTTGGCCAAAAAATTTGTAATTATTTGAGTGTGGTATAAATGAATGATTTTTTTCCTTATTTGTAATGTAATGTTGTTTGGATATGTATTGGGATATGATATTTTAAGAAGATATGCGAATTGCACAGATCTGGTATTGAGATCTGGTGAAGCAGTTGGTGAAGTTTGACATAGTAAGAGAAGATGTGATAAGTTGTTGAGATTAGTAATATTTTGGTATTATTCTATTGAGTAATACAGAGATCAGTTGGACAGTGTGTTCAGTGATCTTTCCATTGAAGTTGTTAGGCTAGTAAGTCCTTCTGCCTTCCATAAACTCCTAGCAGGGTTAGAATCTTCTAACAGGGATTCAAAGTCTCCTAACAAAGATTCAGATGTACTGAATGTATTTCATAATGATCTTAATAGATTCCATCCTCTCACAAGGAATTTTTATTAATGCAGGAGCATCCTGGGTGTAAGAGCAATCTTGCATCACCCAAAAAAAAATATTTTTATTTTTGTATTCAATAAGGGCTATCTTGTGCAGAGCTGCTATTTATGGAAACTTGCTATTTTTAGTAAGTTGGCCTTGCAATCTTGGAATGTCTGATTTTACATATGGGGGTTCATTTCAGTCATATTAGTGTGCCAGCAAAGTTTCATGGCTAGATCAGGTCTAGTTTTGAAGATATTGAAGATTTTCGGTATTGGCAGTAGGGTACAGAAACTTCAAAATCAGTATTGAAGGCTTTAGAGGCCCCAGATGAGGTTGAAAATTTGGGTGACAAGAACTTTGCATAGGTCAAGCCTGTAGAGTGCTTTGTGGCATTTCCAGAATGGGGTTATAATAGCCAATCGGGTCAACGGGTGATGACTTATGGTCTTCGGAAGTTGGGTCACCTAAAATGGCAGAAAATAATTTTCTTCAAAATTTCTGTTTGGGTTTCAAAACTCATTTTGAGCCAACTTTGATGTAATAAATTGTAAAATAAAATAATTCTAAGTTTGGTCGGCCCTAAGGGCTAAATTTCTGGAACCTTCTCAAGCGGTGGAAATTGCCTATATAAAGAAGGCCCGTAGTGTTGTCTAGGGAGTTCTGGGTAGTAGATCTAGGTATTGATTTGAGGCTTGTCCTACAGAATATTGTAAGGGAATGCCCATGTGGCTTTGCATATTGTAATTTTGAAAGTTTGTAATTCCACATTTGTGGAGATAATAAGAAGCCAATTTTTTGTTCTTGCATATTTTTGTTGTTGTTTCTCTATTTCTGTTATGTGTTTGTGGTATTAAGGGGAGCATCCTTCATTAAGTGGTATCAAAGCTGGAGTTCTTGAGTGTGTAAACAGATCGCCGACTGTTAGGTAGTTTGCACCAGGACCGTGGTTAGGGTTTCAGCATGCATCACAAAAATGCCTCCACGAAGAGAACGTGGCGGAAGAGCTAGTGCTGTGACACCTGAGGTTAGAGAGCTGCAGATACAAGTGTGAGCATTGCAAGAAGAGATTCACAGATGAATGAATCTTAATGTTAGAGATGAAAGCAAGGATGAAGCCAAAGAAGAATATCAAGAAGGAGAAGCCGAAATTGTGAACCAGGAGGAAGAAAGACTTTTTCAGGTGATTTCCAAGATTGGGAAAAGACCTAAGATTGAGGTTCTTACATTTTCTGAAAATCTTAACCTAGAGGAATTGATTGACTGGATCAATGAATGTGAGGAATATTTTGAGTATGAAGATGTTGAGAATCTTGATAGGGTCAAATTTGCAAAGGCCAGACTGAAAGGTCATGCGAAGATCTAGTGGCAAGAGATCAAATTGGAGAAAAATAGAAGAGGGAAAGATAAAATCACAAGATGGGATCGGATGGTGGATAAACTGAAGCGACAGTTCATTCTTGTTGATTATGAGCTTAACCTACTAAAGAAAATGCAAAGTTTGAAGCAAGCAGGAAGATCTGTTCAGGAGTATACAGAGGAGTTCTATTGACTCCTCATCAGAACAGGCCATGCAGAAGCTAATAAAGAGAAAGTTGCACGATACCTTAATGGGTTAAGGCCAAGCATTCAGGAGGAGTTGAATATGGTTTGAATAAACAGTATTGAGGAGGCATACCAGTTTGCCCTAAAAGTAGAGGAAAAGCTGAACAAGAAGTTTGAGAGCAGACAAAATGGAAGAGGTCATGGTGGAAGATCTAGTGGATGGTCATATGGTGGCCGAAATGAAGATTCAAAAAAGAAGGATGAGGCTAGTAGGAGGCAGAATCAGAGAGGAAATAATTCCAATTGTTTCCAAGATCAGAATAATAGAGATCAAAGAGGAAGAGGAAGAGGACAAGGATCTGGAAGAGGAGGCTTCTGTGGAACATGTTTTCATTGTGGAGAAGAAGGTCATAGAGCATTTGAATGTCCTCAATGCCAAGGAAGGACAAATAGGAGGAATGAAGGCCAGGCTAGAGTTGCACATGTAGATGAAGATGCCAGATCATCAAATTTTGAAGATGCTGAAAGAGGAGAAATGCTAATTAATAGAAGAGTCCTACTGAGTGGTGAGAATGAACCTGAACAAAGGAGGAGCCTATTTCACACTAGATGCAAGTGTGAGGGTAAATGCTATGATGTGATTATCGATAGTGGAAGCACTGACAATTTGGTGTCAGAAGAGATGGTGACAAAGTTGAAGCTCAAGAGACAGAAAACCCACATCCATATTGGATTGCCTGGGTGCAGGATGACCACAAGGTCACGGTCAGTGAACAGTGCTTTGTAAAGTTCAAGATCAGCGGGTACCAAGATGAGGTACTATGTTATATCATCTCTATGGATGCATGTCATATGTTGTTGGATAGACCGTGACAGTTTGATAGATGTGTTGTACACGATGGTCGTGCGAATACCTATTCCCTGACAAAGGATGGAGTGTGAGATAAGATAAAGCCATTGAAGGAGACTGAAGAAAAGGTATGTGGTAATGCAAGAATAGCATTTGTTGATGGAAGAAAATTCCTAGATGGTATGAGACATGAGCATGTGTGTTTTGCTTTAATTCCAAAAGCTAGTAAAGAAGAAGTAGAGGATGTACCTATAGAGGTTACAGATTTGTTGAATGAGTTTTCAGATATTGTATCTGATAATGTACCTGATGGATTACCACTAGTAAGGAAGGTCAGTCATCAGATGGATTTGATTCCAGGAGCTAATTTTCCAAACAAGGCAGCACACAGAATGACACTAGTAGAAAGTGAAGAGTTGAAGAGATAAGTACACGAGTTGTTGCAAAAAGGATTGATCTGAGAGAGTCTGAGTCCCTATGCTATACCAGTGGTATTAGCACCAAAGAAGAATGGAGAGTGGAGGATGTGTACAGATTCCAGAGAAATAAATAAGATCATAATCAAGTATAGGTTTCCATTGCCACGAATGGATGATATTATGGACTGTTTGAGTAGAGCTATGTATTTCTCAAAGATAGATCTGAAGAGTGGATATCACCAGATTCAGATCAAAGAAGGAGATGAATGTAAGACTTCCTTCAAGACAAAGGAAGGACTATATGAGTGGTTAGTCATGCCTTTTGGGCTAACCAATACACCGAGCACTTTCATGTGGCTCATGAACGAGGTTCTGAAGGAATTTTTGGGTAAGTTTGTCATTGTTTACCTAGATGATATTTTGATCTTTAGCAAGACATTGAAGGAGCATATGATGCATATTCGTATGGTGTTTGAGAAGTTGAGAGATGAGAAATTATTGATTAACCTGAAGAAGTGCAGTTTTGTGAAGAAAGAGTTAGTGTATTTGGGATTTGTAGTTTCAGCAGAAGGTCTAAAAATGGACCCAGAGAAGGTATAGGCTATCCTTGAATGGCCTACTCCAAGGAGTGGTAGTGAGGTAAGATCTTTTCATGGTTTGGCTAGTTTCTACAGAAAGTTTATCAAAAAATTTAGCACTATTTGTGAACCCTTGACTGAAACAATGAGAGGGGATAGAAAAGAGTTTAAGTGGACTAATGGGGCAGAAAAGAGCTTTCAATTGTTGAAGCAAAAAGTTACAGAACAACCTATTTTAGCACTTCTATATTTTAATAAGGTGTTTCAAGTAGACTGTGATGCTACTGGTACTGCAATAGGAGTTGTTATGAGCCAAGAAGGTAAACCTGTTGCTTATTTCAGTGAGAAGTTAAATGATGCCAAGAGAAAATATTCTGTTTATGATCATGAATTTTATGCTATAGTTCAAGCATTGAAAAAGTGGAGGCACTATCTGCTTCCTAAGGAGTTTGTTTTGTATACTGATCATCAAGCTTTGCAATATTTGAATAGTCAAGGAAAGTTGAATCAGAGGCATTTGAAATGGGTTGAGTTTTTACAGAGTTATACTTTTGTTTTGAAACACAGGAGTGGAAATTCTAATAGGGTTGCAGATGCTCTTAGCAGAAGGAAACTATTGCTGACAAAGATGTAGATTGAGGTGGTTGGGTTCAAGGAACTCAAGAATTTGTATCCAGAGGATCCTAATTTTGGTGGAGCTTGGAAAGCTTGTAAAGAACCTATTATTCTAGATAGGATGAAGTGGCTGGATTTTATCATCCAGGATGATATGCTATTCAAAGGGAGTCAGTTGTCCATTCCATGAAGTTCTATGAGTGATAATCTCATCAAGGAGAAGCATAGTGGAGGATTGGCTGGACATTTTGGTCATGATAAAACCCTTGCTTTGGTTGGTGAGAATTATTATTGGCCACAGTTGCAGCAAGATGTCAAAAATTTTGTACAGAGTTACAGAGTATGTCAGATGGTGAAGGGAGTGAAGCAGAATACAGGGTTATATCAGCCATTACCTATACCAGAGAAGCCTTGGGAGGATATCAGTATGGACTTTGTTCTTGGTTTACCGAGGACACAGCGGGGACATGATTCAATTTTTGTAGTACTTGACAGATTTTCAAAGATGACACATTTCATTCCCTACAAAAAGACTAATGATGTTGTTCATGTAGTAGAATTATTTTTCAGAGAAGTGGTGAGACTACATGGTTTGCCAAAGACCATAGTTTCAGATAGAGACACTAAGTTTGTTGGATATTTCTGGCATACATTGTGGAAGAAGTTGAAGACAGATTTGAAGTTCAGCTCATCACATCATCCACAGACTGATGGATAGACAAAGGTGGTGAATAGAAGTTTGGGAAATCTGCTGAGATGTTTGGTTGGAGATAAGCCAACAGGATGGGATTTGATTTTACCACAGGTAGAATTTGCATACAATAATTCTATCAATAGGAGCACTGGTATATCATCATTCCAGATTGTATATGGAAGTAGTCCAAGAAATGCATCTGAATTGAGAAAGATAGATAAAGGAGAAATAAGTAGTGCTGAAGTTGAGGATTTTGCAGAACACTTGAAGAATATCCATGAGGAGCTGAGGAAGCATATTACCAAGATGAATGTGCAGTATAAGGCTAAGGCAGATGAGAAAAGGAGGCATAAGGAATTTTAGGTTGGAGATGAAGTCATGGTTCATTTGTGAAAGGAGCGATTTTTGGTTGGTACATATAACAAGTTGAAAATGAAGAAGTTTGGGCCATGTAAGATACTGAAGAAGCATGATTCAGGAAATGCATATGAGGTAGAATTGCCCACTAAGCTGAATATTTCACCAGTGTTTAACATTTTAGATTTGACAGAGTATCATGAAGGAGGTGTTGAAGATGAGGTTGTAGCAGCACAGTGGAGTATTCCAGCAACTAGTTCAGATATTAAGGAGATTGAAGACATACTAGATAGTCATGTTGGCAGAAGTACAAGGAACATGACATATGAAGAGTATTTGGTCAAATGGAAAGGATGACCTATAGAAGATTCATCATGGCTAACAAAAGAGGAGGTTAACCATCTTGGTTTTCCTCTGCACACTTAAGTTGTGACAGGGTCACTTCTCAAATTACCCCGGGTGTTTGATGCAGGAGCATCCTGGGTGTAAGAGCAATCTTGCATCACCTAAAAAAAAATATTTCTATTTTTGTAATCAATAAGGGCTATCTTGTGCAGAGCTGCTATTTATGGAAACTTTCTATTTTTAGTAAGTTGGCCTTACGATCTCCGAATGTCTGATTTTACATATGGAGGTTCATTTCAGTCATATCAGCCTGCCAGCAAAGTTTCATGGCTAGATCAGGTCTAGTTTTGAAGATATTGAAGATTTTCAGTATTGGTAGCAGGGTACAGAAACTTTGAACTCAGTTTTGAAGGCTTTAGAGGCCCTGAATGAGGTTGAAAATTTGGGTGACAAGTGCTTTGAGTGGGTCAAGCCTGTAGAGCGCTTCGTGGCATTTCCAGAATGGGGTTATAATAGCCAATCGGGTCAACGGGTGATGACTTATGGTCTTCAGAAGTTGGGTCACCTAAAATGGCAGAAAATAATTTTCTTCAAAATTTTTGTTTGGGTTTCAAAACTCATTTTGAGCTGACTTTGATGTAATAAATTGTAAAATAAAATAATTCTAAGTTTGGTCAGCCCTAAGGGCTAAATTTCTGGAACCTTCTCGGGTGTAGGAAATTGCCTATATAAAGAATGCACGTAGTGTTGTCTAGGGAGTTCTGGGTAGTAGATCTAGGTATTGATTCGAGGCTTGTCCTACAGAATATTGTAAGGGAATGCCCATGTGGCTTTGCATATTGTAATTTTGAAAGTTTGTAATTCCATATTTTTGGAGATAATAAGAAGCCAATTTTCTGTTCTTGCATATTATTGTTGTTGTTTCTCTATTTCTATTATGTGTTTGTGGTATTAAGGGGAGCACCCTTCATCATTTATAGTAGTGCATCTTTTTTGGGCATCATTCCCACTGCGGTTTACTCTTTAATCAAGAGGTTCCCTAGTCAACATATCTTATGTTATTGTGTTGTTGTGTATGTATATCTTTCTATGGTTATTGTTTACATTGCTTACATGGTTAAAATATGTCAATGATGATAAAATTTGTATTTATCTAATAACTGATTCACCACCCCCTAGCTCAATTATCTTGGTAGACTTTAGTTTCTAACAATTGGTATCAGAGTAATAGGTCCTTGAAAGAAAAGGTTAACAACTTAAGGAGTGTATGCACCCTAAAATGGTCACCTAGACTTTGGGCCCCCATTCAACAATTTATCAAATCCTTGAATCAATATTTTCAAAAATCAATAGTTTTCAATTATATCAATTTCCTTGATCAAATCCTATTTCTATAATTTATTCAATTATTTTCCATGGGCTAACTATTTTATCCTAAAGTCTTTATTTATTTAAAAAGAATTTCCTCCCCTTTTATTAAATAAAAAGTCCCCACCTTTCCTCTTATAAAAAGAAGAAAAGGGTCTTTTTGTCTCATATGGACACAAAAGTTAACTCTTATTTTCTCATTGAAAGATATTTTTGCACATGGATTGCTCCTCTTTCAAGCTCCCCCCTTGATTAAATCTTTTTCCTCTTAATCTCCATGGTCCATTCCTTTTCAATTCCTTTAAAAGGAGAGCTCTTTTCTCATTCTAGGATCCCAACTTTGAATACTAATCTTATACTGCAGGATTTCTTGGAGACTTTGGAGCTTTGGAGATCTTCATGCATTTAGCTTTCATTCTTGCATCATAGCTTTATGCTTATGCTTTCTAGCTTAGTTCCCTTTATGCTCTAGATTAGCCCACATAGCTTAATTAGCAAGGCTTGTAATACTTTCATTTCTATAGCTTAGCTTGCATCTTCATTCTTAGCATAGTTGCATTGCATTTCCATTCTTGATTCTTGAAGATATTGGCATTCTTTCCCTTGTCTCTTTGAATCTCCCATTGTGTGGTTTACTAGCAAGGTTGCATGTTTCAATAGCTCTAGCTGAGAGGAGCATCAACATCCTTGTGACTCCATATCTAGGGAGCTCTATGTCACTTTTTCAAAGTTTCCCATTCATGGATTCCCCTGGAAGTAATGACTTAGAGGAGTGCACATCTTAGTGTGTACATTTTTGGCACCCACCGTGGGGCAAAACACTCTTGTTTTGTCCTTTTCATGCATTTTCATCAATTTTTTGTCATCATTTTAGCTTGTTGTTTCGGCTCTCTATTTTTTTGATAGAATTATAATGTGATAGTCTTCTAGTGTTGTATGATAGTTTTTTGTATATCAGTGCAATACTTTATCAGTTAAAGTATTGCACACCCTTGCAGATTTTGTTGCACAGTCATATTATTCTCTGTCGCATGCAAGTGTCATGAACTATCGCATAAAGAGGAAGTATCACAACATTATACTGAGAAGTATTGTACGATTCTTTCTCTAGCAGAACTATCACCCAGGTCTGGCAGTGGGTAATTTTGGACATTTTTTTGCAAGTTTTGATTTAGTTTGCTTCGGATTTTTGATTTGTTGTGGTAGAATAGAGGTATATTTGCATATTTCACTTGATTTTGATGTGCTAACCATTGTAGGGCTAACAAGTTGTTCTTGTAGGTGCTCTCATTGCTTGAAATATTTGCTTAAAAGAATGCATGTCAAAGCTCCAAATGCACAAGGGCTACTAATCCTTTCTTGCAGGACTGCCCAAAGCATAAAAACCAATCAAGTGCTTGTTTAATTTCTTTCATTTGAAGTGCGGCATATAATAGTTGTTTCTTTTCATAGGCACTTAATATCTTGTTGTAGGAATCTTTTGGTGGTAGGAGAGTATGCTCTTCACCCTTGTGGTGAAACAAAAATATTGACCCATCTTTGGATTTTGAAAGTAAGAGGGTAATTGAACCTTTTCTTGGTGTGTTTGGGGGAAATTTTTGAGCTAGGAGAATATGCTCTTCACCCTTGAGGTGAAATAGAAATCTTGAAACTCAAAGGTTGATCCACTCTTTGTTTAGTTTTAGAATCCTTTAGCGGGCCTTCTCTTGAGCAATCAAGAGGAATGACCCAAGTGGGGACAAGCTTTTCGCCGGCTATTCCAACCCACTATAAACTCAAGGCTATCAAGGACACAAAACCTTGGTAGACGTAGTACTTGTCTTCACTTGATGTGAGTACTTGTGAGATTGTTACCATGAGGAAAATGTTGAGCAAGAATGCTTAAGGTACTCTTGTGGCCACGAGGTCCATTACTTTCCACAAGGTAAGGAGTTCCTTTGGGGAGCAAGAGGGGTATTATCAATGGAAGCCCTTACTAAGAACCATAGATAGAAGCCACCCTATTTTTCTACTTAGCTTCTTGGTGCAAGGATTGATCCTAGTGGACTAACCCTGATCACACCAAGATTACTCACCATCTGTGTTCCTTTGGTTGTGTCATTGACACTTCCATGACAAAGCCAATGTCTATTGTGGGCAACCACTTTGTGTGAGGCAATGGAGCATCAAGTGTGGGCTAAGTTGTTAAGTATTGAGCCATTGTCTTTGTAGGCTAGTAAGTGCTTGAAGTGTTCTCGCTATGATCTACTCATGTAAATGTTCTCAAACATCAAACATCATGATAGCATTCATAGGATTTTCTCACTTTGATATCACAATTGCTTGTCTTGGCAAGGTTGCTTTTGCACTTGTGCAAGTGTTTTATGACATGTTTGATCACCTACTATTTGCAAACTTGTCTAATTACTACTAGTAGTGTGCTTGAAATAAAAAATCCAACCATCAGATTGAAACATTAACCAAATTACTCTCAAAAACTAAAATTTAAGCATTCACTGGTCAAGAGTCGTATGATCCTAAAACTTCATCACACACTGTACTGAGATTTATCATGTGATAATTCATTGCTGCAAAACTATCACACTGCTTGCTTAGATTTTATTGCATGGGCTCCCTAGAAATTGTCGCACTGCTTCATGCGAAATATCATTTTGAAAGATTCTATCATTTTGTTAGCCTGGAAACTATTGCATAGGGTAAATTTGTTGTCTATCTGATTTATGCCATTTTTCAACCTTTCTTTGGTCTACCAAATTTTAGTAGGTGACTTACTCTATCATTGGAAGCCTATTTGTACCTCGGGTTCTTGTATTTAGACTCCTTAAATTAGTATTCTTTGATTTTACAAAGTAATCTTGCTTGGAATTGATAAGTTAGAAGTCATCCTTGTTGAAAAAGAAAACCTTTAGACTCTTTGGTAACACACTTAAAGAGTTTTAGTAGTCTCTTGTCCAAATTCACTTCCATATAAAATCAATTTCAATTTGAATTATATATTTGGTTAAATCCATCCTCCTGGTCCATATGTGTTAGGATACTCATACTTTTATTATACACCTCTGTGGTAGTGTTGGTTTACACCTTTTGTAGCTTTCTATCTCACCATCTCTTTTTGGATAATTGAACACTCTTACTGTCCTAGTTTGGTATTGACATTTTGAAGGGTCGTCTTATCACCAAGGGTCTCTTTCTTTCATGTCGGTTATGAAAAGGTACCAAGCTAGTCAAGGAAAATGACCTCAAGTTGTCTCTGATCAGTTACCCTTAGTCCAAACTCATCAAAAGTGAAAGGGAAAGGAACCCAGCTTTGATCAATCACCTAGGAGTGAGTTCGAAGCTTGGTTTGACCCAAATAAAAATCTGAGTGAGTTGATTACCTTTTTAGCACATTCTCAATCAAATATGAACATGAGTTACACCATGAATAGAAAGGAGAGAGAAGCGATGGATCAAAATCTTGATGACATTTTCCAAAGACATAGGGATAACATGCTATTTGGTGATGACAATCAACCCAAATCAACCCCTATCAACTCAAGATATTTAGATGCCCATCAAAGAGATGAAAAACATTATGGGCGAGCTCACTAGGATGCACGGTCACAACACGAAGACCAAAACAATGAAACTGGTGTTGCTCATGTGAATGCAGCATTTACTAACGACTTGTTGAAACATTCAAGGTCCAACTCTCCACTTAAAACAACCTCAAGGTATGTGAATGAAAGGCTTAAAAGGATTGAGCATGAAAATAAAGCCTTTTTGGATGAACAAGCCGCTAAAGAAGAAAGGTTTAGACTCCTAGAGGTGGAGCAACAAGCCTTGTTAGAATTGAAATGAAAAACATTTCAAGAAGAACAAGATAGGCTTTTAGCCCAACAATTCAATGACGAATTCAACAATAGGGGTACCAACAGTGGAAACAACTCTCCACCATCTACTCCCTCAAGAACCCCAAGAAGCAGAAGGTGGTCAAGGAACCCTTCAAGATCTCCTAGTCCTAGAGGAAGGAGGATTTCACAACATAGAAGACAAACACCACCTAGGAACTTGAAACAACCTTCCCAATGAGCTCATCATGGCTCTCAACATGGAGGAAGTAGTACAAGTTTTGATGATCAAGATTTCATGAGGATGCAACAAGAGCCACTATTATAACAATATGTGGAGAAGTATCTTGATCAAAACAAGGATAGGTTCCTAGAGAGCTTGATTAACAAGGGTGCTAGAGTCCCTTACAACTTTGATGTGGATAGAAGAATCAAGAAACAAGGACCCTCTCAAGAAGAGGAGATCAAACAACTCAAGCGTATGATGGAAAAGGTGTTGGCACCTAAAAGTTCCTTTTCACTTGACTCTATTTGTCCCAATCCTTTTGACAGAAGTGTCAATGTGAAGGATTTTCCTAGAAAAGTTGAAATCCCCCAGTATGACAAGTATGACAGAAATGGCGACCCAGATGATCATGTGTGTTAGTTCTACATCATGAGTTGTGAGTTTCACCAAGATGACTCCTATCTTATGAGATTATTTCCAAGGAGTCTCAAGGGCCAAGCCATGGAGTGGTTTACAAACATAACCCCTCCCGTCAAAACTTTCAAAGAACTTGTCCACAGATTTGTTCAACATTTTGCATACAACTTGTCAAGATTAGTCACTATGTTAGACTTGTGCAATTTGAAACAAAACCAAGGGTAATCCTTTGTTACCTTCTTACAAAGGTGGAGACAATTGTGCTCTTGCTATTCTAGGACTATTATTGAGAATGAAAGGATTGATATCATTGTTAGCAATTTAGTGCTTGAAATGTGATATGAGGTTCAGAAGATGGTCTTTGATTCCTTCGACACTATGGTAAAAACTGCATGTCGAATTGAGGATGTCTTGAAAGAGCAAGGCATTTTGACCAAACATAGCAATAACAACAATGGTCAAAATACTAACAATGCTAATAAGGACAAAGGCAAGCACTCGCACTGGAACAAGAACAAGAAAGTAGTCAAAAATGGAGTTGTGGACTCTTCCCAACCCAAGGATCAAGGAGTCCTCCATTTGTCTAGTGCAGTTCAAGCTATGAAGCTCAACACATCCTCCAACCAACAAGAGCATAAACCAAAGTATCAAGAAAAACCTAAGATGGAGAGGTGACAATTTTCTAAATTGGGTGACTCGTATGAGGATGTTTTCAAGACACTTATTGCCAATAACCTTGCACAACCGCACATCCAGAAAATTTCCACATACTTGATGTTAAGCCACATTGGTGGAATGAAAAAGCTTTCTGAAAATTCCACAATGGCATTAGATATGACATTGAACATTGCTGGAAACATAAACACCTTATTTGGGATCTTATTTAGAGTGGAAAACTTCAGATTGATGGGTTGAATACCAATACAGACCATAAGGCATTCAAGGAGCCTTTTCCCAAATATGAAAAGGGGGAAATCTCTGAACCCAAGAATGGCAAGGCCAAAATCAACTATACCCACACAGATGCCAAAAACGTGGTCAATATGCTTGAGGTTGTCGAGGAAAGTGTCAACATGGTGAGAGACAAAGATCCTTATGGTTATGATGTGGGCTCTCCTCCTATATTTGATGAAGAGCCTATGGTGCTGCTTAGGGGTCCTCACTCTCAAAGGTCATCCCAACCTCTCAATGTTGTCACCAAAAGCCAAATCCAAGGTCTTGTGGTTATTAGAGGTCCTGGTTCCAACTAGTCTGGCAAACCCAAGAAAATGGAATCTAAGAATGTCACCACCAAATCAACAGTCAACCCTGAAATGAGATATGATATTTTTGACTAGTTACAAAGAATGCCATCTCAAATCTCAATCTTTGAACTCTTGGAATTGTCTCCAAGACATAAGTGTATCCGTGAGGATGCTTTGCATGCATCAAATGTTTCTAACAACATAGATGTTGACCAATTCCAGAACATGGTTAACCACCTTGCCAGCCCTCATTGCCTAACATTCTCAAAAGAAGATGACAAAGCTTTGAGCCATCCACATAATCTTTCCCTTCATATCGAAGTCATGATTCACAAGACCCATGTCATGCGTGTGTTGATTGATGGGGGTGCTAGGCTCAACATTTGTTCCTTGAGTCTGTTGAAGATACTGGGTTATTCTGAGCAAGTTATTGATACCCGGAAGAAAATTACCATTAAAGCCTATGATGAGGTAGAGAGAAGTTCTAAAGGGTTGGCCATCCTTCCTATCAGGATTGGCCCTGTTGAAAAGGACATTTTGTTCCAAATTGTTGATACTGGTCCTCTAGCATATGATATCCTACTTGGTAGACCATGGATCCATGACATGCAAGAAGTGTCATCCACCTACCACTAATGTGTTAAGTTTCCCTATAATGGATTAGAAGTCTGTATACTCAAGGATAGCACATTATTTGTAAATACAATTTCAGCAGGGACTCATGTTTCTCTCAACAGGGAAGCAGAGGATTTTGATGCAACCCTAGCACAATGCAAGAATAAGTTTAAGTCCATAGACCTTAGTATGGGGGGGTATCAAATTGACTCCTTTACAAAACTGCTAGTTTCACCTAGGTCTTATGGAAAACCTTCACAAGAGATGTGTCCTTCATCTTCAGCCATGACTCTATTTGGAAAATTTGTAGAGTCCTTAGTACCCATCTAGGATGAAAAAGAAGAGGTGGCTATCAAGGATTAGATCTGTAGAGAAGACAAATACATGCATAATGAGAATTTCTCTTCCTCTCCTAAGACATATGGAAGAGGATATATGCTTGTCAAAAGTATGGGCTATCCAGGTCCTGGTCCTCTTAGTCACAGATTAGATGCTAGAGCCGAACCACTCAATCATGCTCTTTTTGGACACAGGTCAAAAAAATGGTTGGCCTAGGTTTTGAAAGTCGTGACAAGAAAACTGCTCCTATCCTTGCTGTGACACATAGTGATGATGAATCAAACTACATACCCAATTTGACAAATCAGTAGGACATGTGTGAAGATTGGGTCCCTGCCACTAATCTCCTTTGGGGAGATTTAGATATTCCAGTTGGCCGTCCAACAATTTCAGGCCTAGAACAAGAAGAATCCACTGTTGAAGATCATGTTGAAGATCCTATTTAGTACATGAATGGCATTCAAGAAGGTGTTACCCTTGGTGACATTAGAGCTTCTACATCTAGACATCATAAATATGCTTGGTGTAAACATCCCAGCCGTGATTCAGATATGGACTCACATCAGTATGAATGGGAATCTCTCTTTGATTCTTCTACAGTTGACATGAACATTGATGTTGTCCATACATATGGTTCCCAACCTAAGTAGCTAACAAGTCTAGTGTAGGATTAGTGGATTCAAATCTGCATGTCACTTTAGTGGATGACGCTTCACTTAGTAGGATAAATCTATTTTGGGTACCTTAGAGGGATACTTGATAGACCCTAACTCTGCGATCACCAGAGATGATACCATTCATATCCACAATATTGAACCCATCATTGACCTACCCCTTGCCAATCCTCACCTAATTGATTGGTCTCACCGCTATCAAGAGCATTAGCTTTTAACTTTCCAGAATGACTATGAGAGAGCATGTTACCTAAACACCCTTGAGCCCATAGTCTCTTCCACTAGTGAACCAACTACATGCATGACAAAACCAGATATCAAGTACCTTAGTCATAAAATGAAAAGAAAAGAAAAAAAAAAAAAGAGTTCTGATGGCGAAAACCACTATGTGGTGGTGTCAAAACCTAAAAAAGTAAAAATAAAGGATGTATCCAATGGTGAAAACCTCTCCGAGGCACCCAAGGATGAGGTACTTGATAATCTCCCAAGTTACTTTCAAGATAGATCTTTAGTGCTTGTCGAGCCTACACAACCAGTTAATTTGGGTACACAAGAGACTCCACAAATAGTGCATTTGGCCCAATCTCTATCAACACAGGAAAAAGAAGCATATACTGAGTTCCTATAGAGAAAGAAGATTACTTTTTCTTGGACTTACTCAAACATGTTAGGGTTGGACACCAATCTCATTATGCATCACTTGTCCATAGCTCCAAGCATCAAACCAATAAAACATAAATTGAGGAAAATGCATCCTCACATAGCTCTTCTCATCAAAGTTTAACTAGAAAAACTCCTTAGTACAAGATTTATAAGAGCTATTGATTATGCCAAATGGATATCCAATATTGTACCAGTTTCAAAACATGACAAGTCTGTTCACATTTGCACAAATTTTAGAGATCTTAATAAAGCATGCCCAAAAGATGATTTTCCACTCCCAAACATAGACATGATAGTGGACATGACTGTGGGTTATGAGATCTATTCCTTGATGGATGGATTTTCTAGATATAATCAAATCAAAATAGCTCTTGAAGACCAGGAAAAGACTCCATTCACTTGCACATGGGGAAATTATTGCTAGAATGTCATGCCATTTGGATTAAAAAATGTAGGAGCTACTTATCAAAGAGCTATGACAACTATCTTCCATGACATGATGCATACGAATATGGAAGATTATGTGGATGACACCTTGGAAAAATCTAAAAAAAGGGATACACACTTAGATGATTTGGAAGTCATTCTAGATCACATGGAACAATTTCAATTAAGATTAAATCCAAAAAAGTGTGCATTTGGAGTCACCTCTGGAAAACTTCTAGGGTTTATCATTTCAGCCAAAGGAGTAGAGGTGGACCTAGAGAAAGTTCAAGAAATCTCGGATATGCCACCTCCCAAAAACATTAGCCAAATAAGGAGTCTTCAGGGATGTGTCCAATCTATATGGAGGTTCATTTCACAACTAGCCGATAGAGCTCAACCCTTTAATAAAACTTTGCATAAGGGGGTTAAATGTGTCTGGAATGAAGATTGTGAGAAAAGCATGCACCAAATCAAGCAATACTTGGCTAATCCTCCAATCTTAATGCCTCTTATACTAGGAAAACCACTCATATTGTACGTTTCAGCAACAAAATCTTCTTTGGGGGCATTATTGGCTCAACTTGATGATACTGGAAAAGAAAGAGCTATATACTACATCAGTCGTACTCTTGTGTCATATGAGGTCAATTACACTAGTATTGAAAAATATTTTCTTGCAATGGTGTTTGCTTCCCAAAAGTTGTGACATTACATGCTTGTGCATATGATACACTTCATTGCAAAGATTGATCCTCTCAAATATTTGCTTGGTAAGGCTTCTCTCACAGGTAGACTTGCTAAGTGGATGATGATCTTATCAGAATTTGACATAGAGTATGTTGAGCGTAAAGCTATAAAAGGACAAGCCATTGCAAATCAATTGGTTGATTTCCTAATCCAAGACAACATGCCTATTCAAGTTGAATTTCTAGATGAGCACATAATGTACATGACTACAAGAATATGGAGGATGTTCTTTGATGGCTCTTTCATGCAAAATGGTTCAGGAGCAGGAGTGTTATTTTTTTCTCCTCATGGGTACATGATCCCTAAGTCCTACAAAATATTGTTCCCATGTACAAATAACATTGTTTAATATGAAGCCTTGACAAATGGACTAAAAATGGCAATAGAATGGAGAGACCCATAGTTGCATATCTATGGTTATTCACAATTAATAATCAATCAAGTTAATGAAGAATACCAAACAAAGAATGAAAAACTGGTACCCTATGTTAGGGATTTTTCTTGTAGGATCAAACTGACTTTGAATTTAGGCTTCTTGAGGCTAATTCAAACAAGAGAAAGACCTAATTACTGAGGATTGGATAAGATCCTCCTTCTTTTTTGAGCTCCACATACTCAGGCAGGTATTACCTTTTAATGATAACTAATTACACAGTGTTTATATGAGTGGACACTGATCTTCTTTTAATTCTTCTTAGTGTATCAATCTATAGAATACTCTGCATATGACCATGATCAATTTGATGCAGAGTTTAACTAGGAAAAACATGATTATAAATAAAGCACAGATCAGTGATTTAAGCATTCTCATCCTTCTTCCTTTTAAGGAGGGACAACCTAAATGATCCTCTCTTCAAGGAATCAGAAACTATGAGCTGTGTGTCTTTAGGGATAGTTCTATCTATTTTTTACAATAAACATAAAATGAAAAATGAGCTGGTAAATGGTGTGAAAGTTTCAATTTTTTCTCTAAAGATCTTATGAAAGATAAAACCATAAGAAACAAATACCAAACCAGTACCTTATTTGATGGGCAAAGAAATCTAAATGCAAATCAACCAGATAATTTTAAAAGAAATACAATAGTATGCCTTGCATACCAGCTACAAATCCAAATAGATTTCCTTACAAACTATTCTATTAACCAAACACTTTTATCATCAACAATCCATACAAATATATCTACTCTTCAAGATGAACTATGAGAACTTTTAATTCTTTCCTTGAAAGAAACTCATAAATCAATCAAGCAAGTTGCTTTACAACTGGTATATTTTAAATGCCTAACATGCAAAACATACAAGAGTACAATATAAAGGTAGACAGAAAACAATAGTATATGGCAGAAGTTTTAGTGTATTTGTATTAAAACCAACTTGCCAATTACATTCACAATTCCATTACTCAGAAGACCAAACACAAAACTTGGAAGTCTGCTTCAAAGCAATTCTATTCAAATTTTCTATATCTTTCCGACAGACCTCAAAAAATGAGTCTTTTTCTCTATATATATCTCAACCACCTTGGAATTCCCTTATGAATGGGAATGCAACAAGCTTCAGATGGTTGAAAAACCTAACCCTAAAAGAATAAGAGACAAAATTAAAAATAAAATACAACCAACCTTTAGGCAGTGGAAAGACAAAACTTCCTCAGACTATTGTACATCCTCGGCCGCTTGAAAACTGACACCTTCAACTGCAAGCATTTATGATAGCTCCTTGAGTTTTTATGAGATATGGTGACCACCATTTTAGGCTAACCTACACCATTCTTAAATGATAGCTTATCATCCATGTATTCTAAGATCAAGTGTCAGGTGTGTCAGATGTCCTTCTCATTCTTCATCCAAAATGTCTAAGTCAACTGTGATAGATCTAACTTTTTTGGGCTTTGTCAGTACATCCCATGCAGTTACTTCTTCAGTTAATGGCCAATTAAAATCCTAGACAAGTTTTAATTGTTCTTTTTGTCTCTCCCACCTAGCATTCATAATTGCTTTGACATATGTTACAAATTTGGTGAGATCCGCCTCTGCCTTAATAGCTTCATCTAGGGTTTTGTTGAAGCTTTCTAAATCAACATTATTATCTTCACCTAAAAATGCCTCTTTCCTAGGAAACAAAAGATCAGCATCTGATCTCCACTGATCAAGGCTCTTTATGACTCTATATGTACTCAAAATTGAGGGGATGAATTTGTTGGAACAGGAGATGAGCATTGCTATCTTAGCCTTTGTTGGGAGTTCCCTTTGATCTTCAACCTGTAGATTTATACTTTGATGGATAACTTTTAATATAACTTTGACTCTATCACCACTCCAAAGTCTACAAGGAAGAGGGCCAATTAACAAGGATCAACAATGAGATCCTCCTACACTTTGAGCCTAAATGCTCAGGCAGGTGTACCCTTGACTCACTTCTCCAAAGGAGTCTCAAATCAATATACAACTATACCCCTTACTAATTGATTAAAGATTTTATCATTTATATGTGTGTGTGATTAATGATGATGAACTACATCCAAAGAAAAGATCAATGCCTTATCCCAGGGCAAAGAGTCACTTAATAACATATATCAGCCTAAAACCTTAACTCAAATACACATGAACTCAGAGTAAGTGATTTGCCTATTACTCCTCTCACTCCCAAATATAATCATCAAATTCCAATCTAACAATGAACTCACTGAAATCACCCTAAAGGCTTTAATCCTAACTTTTTTAGGAACTCCAAGATGATCTCACAATACTCTTTGTTTACCATATGCTAATCCACTTTGTGACCTTAACATATATGAATCTACAATCAGAAAAAGAAGACAATCAGAGATCTGAGATAGGAATTCAAGTGTATTCTCATTAATTTTTAGAATCAATACATTACCAAGTTAAAAAAATGCAAAGAGAAACAGAACCCTGAATCCAAGCTCTCCTTGCTCAGTATAATACCAGCAACAACAACCAGGGACCAAAAAGAATGTTTTGGAACCCGCACAAATTAAAAAATCCTACAAAATATACCCCCAAGTCATCTTGGAAACCCAAAACAGGTTGCAACAAGCTATGAATGATGAGGGTTAGGGTTTCAACCACCCAACCAACTAGGAACGGTCACAAATTTATTATAGGGGAAGAAACCCAGGCAACCAGGAGAAATAAAATCCTGAAGTGATCCTCAATCATGATAAATTCTCAGAGAAAGTACTAAGAACCACAAAACCACCCAAAATGTCAACTTGTTTGGCCACATGCAACACGCCTCGAGCACAAAAAAAATAGTATAGACCCCTGCAAATGATCATGGCACACCTTGGACCACACTGCAACAACAAACAAATCATCTCTTACCAGCTCCAGTCACTTCTACATTGAATTTTAGTCCTGGTCGCAAGAGACCCTTTACAAATTTGAATTTGAAATCAAACAATCAAATCCATGGCACTTACAACATATCAGTGGTCAATATTTGAATTTAGGTCAACTTTATATCGTGACTGTTCAATCTCTCCCTTTTGCGTGTCCTTTTGTCTTAACTCTATAGGAATTCTAGTTTACATTTAGCAACCACACGACAAAAGCTTTCTTATTCACAAAATAAAATCTTAACCCACCATCTAACTTAGTGACTTAGCAGTCAAAGGGAAACAATTAACCCCGATCCATCTGGAAAACTGGCGACTGAAGGTTTTCGCCAGTTCATGAAACACTTTATAATACTGCCAGAAAGTTTAGTGATTACGCGAATGCCTGTTCGCTAAACCACTAAAACATTTAGAGTACCACCACCTTTCCATGCAAATAAGTGAAACCCTTGTAATATATTGGAACTACCAAATGCTTTATCAAGACCACCAAAAGACTCTTGATAACCCTGGGCTCGCCTGAACATCTGCCACATGTCACAACATCACTCGCTACAATCGCTCGGTCACCCCTAACATAGGACCCACTGACACGTCCAAGTAAGATGCGAGATCAATAGATGGTGCATGATCTCAAGGGGTAGGAATATTCCTTAAGATCATGCGCTGACTATTGATTGAAAAACCTTCTCTACAGGCCCCACTGACAAGATCCTTCTCAGCAACACACTGACCAATGAGAGAATGCCAACTATGCCAACATGGTAGTGGACCCACGTTACTTTATCACTTCTGAGGAAAGTAAGATCGATGGCTAGTGTAAGATCTCAAGCCTTTGACAAAACCCATGAGAACTTATGCCCATCGTTGATCTTCTACAGATGTCAAGACCCTCTTACGCATCCAGAAACCAAGTCCCACTGACAACCTGACATTAGATCCCAAATTGATAGCTGTCGCATGATCACAAAGGGGAAGAATATTCCTTGCAATCATGTGATAACCACTAGATCATCAAGCGACTGACAACATGACCCCACCCTGCCGCATAGGCCATTTCAATGAATCATGAGCTACCATGTTGTGAAAACCGGCAGTCGGACATGCAACTTTTCCTTTATTCTGACACAACCCTACCACTTTATTACTTCTTTTGGCCAATGAGGAACTGCCATTTGTGCATACATGTCAATGGACCCACCTATTTGAGAAGCTCTACCATAAAGGAGAATCAACGATCGTCGTAAGATCGCATAGCTCTGAAAAATCCCTTGCGCTTTAGTGACAACCATTGGATCAAGATGGTGTCAGAAGGTCAGGCACATGAAATATTAGGGGGCATGACTTAGGAAATATTAAAGCACCGCCAAGCTTGTAGACTTAGGAAAAATTAATCTAGGAAACTTAGGCAAATTGGTGAATACTAAAAGGGTCTCGAAAACATTAGTCGCAAGATTGTATAACAATAAAAAGATTCACGTGATCACACAACAAGGGGGGGAACAATTAAGCACATGAAAATTAGGACCCTTAAGTGACCCAAAAGTTAACCTGAAATTAGAACAAGGCCAGGGTAATACAAAGGGTTTTCAAACCAATGGTTAGTTTTTCAAAAATTGAACTAAGGGTTTAAGGCAGAGACCTAAAAACAAACGCAAAGACTAGGAGAAAAGGGCCAAAGCCATGAGATTTTTTTTGAGTGATAACAACCTTAATCAAATTTTCCTTTCTCTTGAAAAGTGGTAATATGGCTTTAATTTTGTCAATCTCCTCACCAACTCTTCCAACTGTCTCTGGTATGTCACTCCCCAAAGATTGAGCAAAAATCAATCTTTCAAAAAGTGGTGCTTTGACAGACCACACTGTATGAAATCCACTCAAAATTTACACATAATTATTGACCTCCTTTTGTAATTCAGGCAATTTTCCATAAGCATTAAAGACTAGATCAAACTTTATCCTTAATTGTATTCATTTTGTGCTACAAAATACTCAATAGGGCCTGTAATATAGCCTCATCCTTTTCATCATTTATCTTCTTTAACTCTGCAGCCACCTCCTCCTCTATCATTCCTTGTGCCTCAATCAATGCAGGCTACTCAGAAGGTGCAGGAGCTATTACAGAAGTATTGATAATTTGTAATTGCAGCTCCTCTACATGCTTTTCTAATGCTGTTACCTTTATAATCTGTAAATCCCTATCCTTTCCAAGGGCATTGTAATCACTTAAAAGAGCACCATACCTATCAGACAACTACTTTGTCTTATCTTCATCCAATTTGGCAAATTGGATCAAAACCTGAGATATCTAAAGGTCCCCTATATTGTGGATAGACCACACAATCTTATCACCTTCCAATTGCTCTTTTACATTCAAAATTTGTGGCTTCTTGTCTTTAGGGTAAAGACTCCACATGGCTAATGCCTGAATCTTTGGGCTATACCCAAATCCCTTGATTATATCCCCTACTTGGGTCTCTGAAGACAGAGTGACATCCTTATGTCTCTTTATTTGATCTATTATAAAATTAGAATACAAACTCCATCCAGGCACAAGTAACATGTTGCTCTATCTAACTAATTTATTGGCCTCATCAAGAGTAAAGCTTTCAGCCTCTGGGTCATATTCTTTTAATTGTTGTACTGCATCATCTAGCACTTGACCCTCTTCAGTTATTTGCACATTAGATGCAACCTGTTGTTGCTTGTGCCAGATCAAAAAGCTTTTGAATTCATCTGAATTAACAAAATTGTCATCATTCAGGAATGCATCCTACTCAATTATTCTTTCATCTTGGCCTAAAGCCAGAGGCAACTCTACATGTTTAGTCTCATACCTCTATTGTCTTTTGGCCTCTCTGACTGCCTTCCTTATTTCATGATGATGAAAGCTAGTTCCTATGTAGAGGGCACTTACTCTATCTTTCTTCTTCTTCTTTCATGGCTCTCCAGCTATTAACCTTATCTTCTTCTATAGGGGCTCAGTGGTGTCATTAGAGCTGAGTAACTTATTGAGGTCAATGGCCTCATTTCCCTCTTTAGTCCGAGAAACCATTGGTTGCTCCATAGGAGGTGGGCTATATATTGGCTAGCCACCATCACTATCTTATTCACATTCAAAATCAGAGTAGGCTTTTTTACCCTTATCAGTATCATCAATTTGATCCCTCATGGATTCTACTAATGTGTCAAATTGATCAATCATCTTCTCAAGTCTCTGGAGGTAAGGAAAAGTGGGAAAGAAACTCCCAAATACCAACCCTTTTCCTTTTAACTCCCTTTCAATTTTAAATAATCAATCCAATTGTTGTACTCTTTTCTCCACTTCATCATCTTCAATGATGTTTCTGATCACATCTTCCTCTAGATATTCCTCATGTTGCTTATTAAAAGGAATGGTAGGCATGTAATATCTCCTAGCAAAAAATATAAAACCTACCATATCCACATATTTTTATGGTGCTACAAACATCCTGTATTTCTCTAACCAATCATTTACCTTACTGAAAGCTCCCTTCCCAATTGTAAGCTAGTGCACTTTGAAGTGCCGAGGTGTGAAACTCCCTTTCTTGTGGGGAGCCAAATTTTCTTTATGTGTCAACATGAGTTTCCAAATAAACTCTAAAAATGCAATTCTTGGTGGGACAAAATATGGAAGCAAATGGGGAGGCTGAGGGCATCCATAAACCCTAATCATTGTATAACCCTTATCATAAAAAATGTCTCCCCAATTGTCATTATGGAAAAATTATGGCAATTTGGCTGAGTTGATTACATAGATGTTTTCATTATGGAAACATATGATCCACATGAAGATCACACAAGTCAGAGAGCAAGTATGACAGAGCGCATTGCAAATTTGTCTAAGTGTGAGACAATGTTTTACCAGTGAACCTAGATACAGTTTTTGTTTGCAACATTGACTGGAGTAAGTTTAGTGCTTATGCACTTGAACATAGACTCTATGATGACTATTGATCACCCATCTTAGAGTGCAAGTCAGTACGACATGTACGGAAGAAGTTATGATAGTTTTACCGAAGATAGTGTGAAGCTGATAGGACAGAATATGAAGACAAAACTAGTAAAGAGTTAAGGGATTATTTTGTTTATCAAAATAATGACTTAACAAAATAAAGGGATGACATCCTAGATGTTAACTCTTGGATAAAGATATTTGGTATAAATTTAAATTTAATTGCAATTGTAATTAGAAAGATGTAATTGAAACAAGTAGCAAGTAATTATAGTAGTATGATGCGAAGTATATGAAGCATATGTAATAGCGATAGTGAAAGAGCAGCGAAGTGATATTGATGCAAGTAGTATACGGTTATGTACCTTAACCTATTTTTTAATAAGTGTATATTGTACATTACTTGTTTGGGCAGTGGGGTCATTTGGTAATCACATTTTGGACTACAACTCCTAACAGGGTTGAGGCTTCTAACAAGGCCTATAGTCCCTTAACCAAGACTAATACACTATATGTTTGTAATAGACTCCTAATAGGGTCAACATCCTTAATAGGATACTCTTGATTAGTGTATCTTTGTGGGTACCATCCCCACTGGGATTTTCCCTTGGCCAGGGTTTCCTCGAGAACAAATAATGTGTTATGAGTTCTTTATTGTTATGCATGTTGTTTAGCTTCTTGTGTTATGCATGTATAAAGGTAATCTGTTATATCCATAATTGGGCAAAAGATAAAGTTTGTATAATATTGATTCACCTCCCCCCTCTCAGTATTCCCTATTTCTAATAGAGTATCCCTATAGTGAAATAAGTAAACATGCATGATCCACATACCTTTGCAAATCTTGTAATATCCATGTAACATGATGCTGTAGAATGTTACAATTTTTTTTAAAAAAATTTGTTGTACATATTTTTTGGAACTTAGCCAATTTTCCCATATGTTGTCACAGATGATAAAGGGGGAGATTGTTAGAAATTTGGATGATTAGGATATCATGATGAAGTCATTATGGGAAAATATATTCATTGTTAAGACAAAATGATCTAAGGAGGAAGTTCTAGATGAGAAACTATGAAAATTATCTAAGTATAATAATGTTTATCTATCTACACAGATAATGTTTTGATCAGAGAATTTCATAGAAGTACTTTCACTACACACACACTTGAACATAGATTATAAAAGGTATATTGAAGTTACATCTAAAAGCACAAGACTATATGACATGTACCGAAAGATATATCAATATTTTTCAGAGATAATGTTGAGCCAACTAGAATAGAGAAATGATTAGTAATTGATTATTTTGAGTTAATGGATTATTTTGTTTATCAAAATAATGACTTGACTAATTAGGGGCAACATCCTAGATGTTAAACCAAAGGCAAAAATAGTTAATATTATGTTTTGATAACACAAAAGCTGACTAATAAGGTATAATTGAGATAGCTAGTATAAAGAGGAATATTATATTATACGAAGTTGTAAGTAAGTTGTAATAAGTATTATCTAAAGTTGTAAATAAATTCTGTATTGAGGTATTATGCAAAAATTGATATATGATCAGATTAGTGCGATTTGATAGCAAGTTTTGTGAAGAGCCTACAAGTTAGATCAATATATTGAAGATATTTAGCAGCAGTAAAAGGTTTTTGTATTCTATCTTTTGTATTGAAGATTATCACTGTATATTTCATGTTTGGATAGTGAGCTCATCTTGCATACATTCATATTTGGTAATAGAACCTCCTAACAGGGTTGAGGCATTTAAAAAGGCCTAAAGTCCTCTAACAAGGATAGAGACACTATGCAGGATTAATTGACTCCTTACATGGTCAATATCTTTAACCATATACTTTTGATTAGTAGATCATTTGTGGGTATCATCCCCACCTGGGTTTTCCCTTGGCCATGGTTTCCTTGAGAAAAAACATGGTGTTATGAGTTCCTTTATTTTATGGTTGTGCTTATTATTTAGTTTATTTAGTTTAGTTTCTTATGCAAGTTACAAGTTAATTTCATATATCCATAAGTGGGCAACAGTAAAAGTTTGTGAAATATTGATTCATGCCCCCTTAGTATTTCCTATTTCTAACAGTAAGATCTTATGGAGCCAAAAATGCCCTTGCATTAGTTGACATTACATGAGGTTGAATTTGGAGTGGGTTAGAATTTCTTAATCCTCATGCTTAATATTAAGCTAATGTTTAGGGGGTGACTATGCTTGTATTAGAGGGCAAGTGGGAGAATATGGAGGATGCAAGTGGTAGTTGAGAGAATCAGTAGAGAGATAATTAGTTAGTCAAGGTTAATTAACTAATTAAGAGAGGTTAGTATGTGTGAATGGGTTGGCTTTTGTTAGAATTCAAGGTTAGGAGTTTGGAGGTTTGGTTACATGAGGGTTAAAGTTAGGAGCCATGTACTCAAATTGAGTTAAATGTATTATTTAATTCCAAGTGGGAGGAGAAGGATTTATGAATTAATTTAAATAGATAAAGGTATTTATTAAAATTAAAAGAGGAAGGGGATTTAATTAATTAAATGATTATGGGTTGCTATTTGATTAACTAGACTATAGCTAATGAATTAAATTAATTTAACTAGAAGGCTAACATTAATCAATTAAATAATGCATGATTATTTAATTAAATTTGTTAACCAAATTTAATTAAAATTGTTAATCAAATTTAGGTGCCTATATTTTTCCTCTCTTTGAGATGGTGTTATGTAGTATGATCATTTCAATGAAAAATAAGACATAGACCTAGAAATAAACTGATTAAATTATAAAAGGTGCCCCCGTCAATCAGAAGAGTAACTAGGAGGAACATTATGGGGGATGAGGATGATGATGCCCCCTTGAGAGGACAAGTGGGTTGAAGAGAACACGTGTACTCTCAAAATGGATGGGAGGATGAATAAATGATGAGTGAATGATGAGAATACAGAGATTTAAGAAGCTTGAGGTGGCACATCCCAAATGGTAGATTTCATGTAGTGAGCACTTATTCTGGTTTAACAATATCCAAGACTTACCAAGGTTTTATAGAACCAAGGCCTTGTCATAGATGTTGGATGGGACTGACTCAACAAAAATAAAATGATTAAACCAACATCACACAAATCCATGAAGGAATAAGGTGGATACAATGGTAGAAAAAATAGAAAGCAAGTGACATGCCCTAAGTAAACTATGTGACCACGAGTATTGGATGTTGGAAATGCAAGGGACACGTCTAAAAACATACACAAACATAAAGAAAAAGATGAATAACTTGCCCCTAGTTTCACCATTCACAATGCATCATGATATAAGGGATTGTGGAGATCATGAGGATGTGAAAGAATGAAGCTCAAGATAAAAGATAAAAAAGATCCAAAAGTACCGAAGAAATAACAAGTATCTCAAAAACCTTTTTCCATAGGGAGGATGATGGATGATGATTAATTGGATTGGTCTAATGTGAGGAAGGATAAATATTGGAAAGATTGATGCTAGATTATTAAACTAAGACTCCTATGACAAGACAAAAGAAAGATAGTATAACCTCAAAGGGGCTATGGGATAATTGCTGAAGTACTAGCTATATAGGGACAAAGACCATGATGACACAAGGACTGTCTGATATAATAGATGAGACCTAAAGAAACACATGTACAAATGAGACTAGGTGGAGAAACAAATGATGTTGTGTACAAAAAACAAGTTACAATATCTACAAGGGACTATGGATGATTCTAATGATGAAAAGATATATGATGTCGTCCTAGTTGAGATGGAAAGACATTATGGAATGATGGTCAATAAGGTGATGTAGGAATGATATATCTTGAAACAACATAAGGATTGGCAAGGATGCACCCCAATGATGATGATTTGATCATGAGAAAGGTTAACACAAAGGTTGAGAATAAGAACAAGAATGTGATAGGATGAGATTATTAGTGTGCAATTTTAGATAGCTAGAGGAGATGAATAGGATTTGCATGTGATTGTAGATGGATAGGAACATTGAGATATGAATAGAGCAAGATCATGTGATAGAAAGATGGAGGATTATTGGGAGGGTTTGAGGATGGAAGTATTAATAGACATGGATTGATGGATGGAAGGATTTTAGTAAAGGAATGGAGGAAGATGAGGATTGGAAGATGAAAGGATGGATGACAAGATGAAACTAGAACAAGGATGAGGAGATGGGAAGATGGAGGTTATAGGGTCTCCAAGGAATACGTCACTAAGGAATGGGATTCCCCCACTTAGGATAGGTCATGCATGAGGAGGCATTAGGAGGGGTACAATATGTTGGAAGATAGGATGACAAGAGGATGAGGGAGGTATATGTAAGCTAGGATGATGTGTGAATAGTTAGAAAGTAAAGTCCACCAAGAAAACTGAGAGGGGCAGGGGGTGAATGAGTTATTTGATAAAAAATAATTTCAATAAATTTATTAGATCTCAAATATGTAACCAACATAAATATCAACCATATAAAGGTAAACATACACAATGATACAAGATATGTTAACTAGGGAACCTCTTGATTTGAGAGTAAACCTCAGTGGGGATGGTACCAAAAAAAGATGTACTAATATGAAAATTCCTTGTGTGAGGATGGACTTTTTTAGGAGTCTATGTAATAAATTCAATAGATATCAGTCCCTCTTAGGAGACTTTGAATCCTTGTTAAAAGATCCTAACCCTGTTAGGAGTTAAGGAAGGAAAAAGGACCAACTATCCAAATAGCTTTAGGGGAAAGATCATTGAACTCACTGTCCAACTAATCTTTGGATTATCAGAATAGAATAATACCAACAACTACCAATCTCATCAACTTATCTTCACTCCTCTCTTTGTGCTAAAAGTACACCAAATACTTTACCAGATCTCAATACTAGATTTGCTCAATTCATATAAAGCTTTGTTCAGTTTACATACCAATTGTTAGAAAGTAAAGTCCATATAAAGCTTTTTTCAATTTACATATCAATTGTTATAAAGTAAAGTCCATATAAAGCTTTGTTCAGTTTGCATGCCATGTCTCCTTGAGTCAAAGGAAAACCTTCAAGTTTCTCAATGTAGACTTCTTCTAATTCTCCATTCAGAAATGCCGACTTCACATCCATCTGATATACTTTGAATTTCTTATAAGCTGCATAAGCCAAAAACATTCTTACCACTTCAATTATTTCAATAGGTGAAAATGTTCCTTCATAATAAATTCTTTTTTTCTGTGAGTATCATTTACATAGTTCAATCTTGTTTTGTTTCTTACAACTTCACCTTTAGTTCTTCCTTAATTTCTTGAATATAATTATCATCTTTACAAGATTCATCAGTAGTCTTAGGTTCAATTTGAGAAATCAAACATAGTTCATCTTGTACACTATTTCTTGTCATAACTCCTTTTTCTTTGCTCCCAATAATCTGATCAATAGGATGATTCCTCATCATATTCTTATTAGGTGTCACTGTCTTAGTTCTTGCTTCAACCTTAGGTTCTAGTCTTGGTTCTCCTATTATTTCCTCAATATGAATCTCATTCTATAAATCACAGTTAGTTTCATAAAAAAATTCAATATTTTCTTGATCAACTCTAGGAAGAACTTCTTCATCTGAATCATAATAAAATATTCTTTCCCTAATTCTGAATTTCTCATCTACTTTAACATTTGTGCTCTCAACAATAGTCTTAGTTCTTTTATTGAAACATATATAAGCTTTTTTTTTTGAATAACCAATAAATATACCTTCATCACTTCTTGGATCAAACTTACCAATTTCTTCATCTCTCTTAATATAACACTTATTTCCAAAATTTTTGAAATACTTTACTGGTGGTGCATGTCCAAACCATAATTCATAAGGTTTCTTTTATGTATCTATTATGATTTGTACCCTGTTCATTGTATACACTACTTTATTCACTACTTCTATCCAGAATGTCTTTGCTATATCATTATCAAATAACATAACTCTTGTTTCCTCAGTTACTAATTTGTCTCTTCTTTCTGCAATACCATTTTGTTTAGGTGTTCTAGGGGCTGAAAAATGTCTCTTAATACCATTCACTTCAAAAAATGTATTAGGGTATGTGCAAGATCATGAGAGGCCAAACTATGCCCTTAAGTGGCAATGAAAAATCAGCAAACCAGGGTTAGTCAACTTGACATGAAAATTTGAACTAGCTATCAACC